>JAVJIF010004017.1:0-375573 GCA_038442645.1 Agave tequilana | reverse complement strand
AATCTAAAAGCGCTGGATCACGCACACTTGAAAGAGCCAATCATTATAGATTCATATTTTTCAAAATTTTACCAAACATGTGCCAAAAGGAAATGCAGGAAATGAGTAAAGAACAAGTGAGGCCCACATTTCCAACCATTTTCAAACTTTTAACTTGAAGTGGGATGAGGTTTAAAAAAATCCTACGTGGCACCTATTTCTTCGTTCTTTTCTAGTGGACCCTACATTTCTTTACACTCACAATCAAACACAACTTGGAAACCTACTATTATAGGGCCACAAAGATTTCCAAATTTCCAGGTTCATTCAACCAAACAGGCTCGGCCAACCCATTGTTGCAGCATGCATCACATTCATGTTATAGCCAATGAATACGTGCAATGCTGTTAACCAATGAACATTAGGTATCTGCATCTATTATGTCGAATATGTTATCTGTATTTGTACCAATCAAACTGCAAACCAACCAATGAAAACTGTAACTACGGTGCTACATATACAGTCGAAACACGCTTAGCAATTAGCAGGAATATATAATTTAATATAGGAATCTCCATTGTGCGTTTCTCACATTTCCCTCCTCTTCGGTGAGAAAAGCCATAGCTTGAAATTTCACTTACGTACTCCATATTACAAAGAATATCAAGAAAATAAGATTATGCCATATCCAGAAATATTAACATGTAACGAGTAGATGAACGATTCACAAACTAGAAATGTTAACCAAACGAGAGATTGGTAATCATGAATCCTGCAGTTTACGAAAACTCCCACATAAGTAGAAATACAAGAAGCAAATGGAGGAGGAGGATTTAGGATCTCAATTAAGTCCAACTATGAGTGAAGACAACCCAAAGTAGTGTAGTATGAAATCCCTGCATATATTTCTCTATGTTACATATTATTCCATTTGTACATGCATACAAGACATACAACTACTAAATTTAACTCGAACATAATTTTAGCTAACAAAAAATTGACGTAACTACTATTTGTATCTTCAGTTTTCTCCGTAAAAATAAGGGGAAAAAAATTGTATCTACAACAGTGTCATCCCTCTATTTACAACACCCCCCCCCCCCCCCCCACCCCCCCCCACCCACCCACCCAAAAAAAAAAAAAAAAAAAAATCTAAATCAAACCAAGCATTTAGGCTGAGATAAACTAGCAAAGCAAATGGATCAACTCAAACAAAGGAATGGCTGCCTAGATGAAACTATGGGCATGTTTGTTTGGACAAGGGACAGAGCTACAAACAAATAACTTACAGCCCAATTAGAACTACGGTGTTTGTTTAGACGATAATTCATAAAGGACTTACGCCACTCAACTACCACTCACTTGTACTCAATTACTACTCACTTACAGCTCACTTACAGTTAATTTTGTGGTCATGCAAATTTGTATTATTTTTTTATGTTAATATTAATTTTTTTAATATTTAGCATTTTTAGTATTTATTTGCAATATTAAAAAATTTTAAATCACCAAATAGTTAATTTTGTGGTCAACTTTTCCACTTACGACTTACACATTACGACAACCAAACACCAAAAACACAATACACTTTGCCACTTACAACTTTATATTACCAATCAAATACCGTAAAACTTATATGCATGTAACTCATTTACAACTGTAAAAGAATTTACCAATTACGACTTATGAATTACGGGCAATTACGACAACCAAACAGACTCATAGTCAGCTAAAATCCTAGAACCATGAGTATATCTCCATTGATAACACCTATGTTCAGAGTCGAAACAAATTCAGTCACCTCACAGGCAAGGGACAGAGCTACAAACAACAAGATGTACCACAGATAAGGAGAATAAATCACGAGCAAGTTCTAAGAAAAGCATCCAAAAGCATATGATCAACTAATTGATGGAGGTCAAAGGCAGGACAGCCATATCTCACATTCAAGATTGCGGGCTTGTATGTTTGACAGAATCCAATTCCTCCACAAAAGAACAAAGGATTCACAAAAGCTACTGACTGAGCCTGCCCCCACCCCCCAAACTTCGAAGAAAAGCAACTCTGATAAATACGAAAGGGATCTGTCCTGTCCTTCAGCATTCATCTAAACTTATTGACACCCTCAATGCCGAGAAGAGATGAACAGAGCGATAAGTTGCAAAGGAAAATCCAGTAAATGGGCAGCAAATGGCGCCAACAGAAGATAAGATTACCACTTGCATATTGACCAGAACCTGAAGCATCTGTAACTAGGATCAGACGAGAAATTGCAGACAAAGGGCAAATATAGCTTGTTTTGTTCTAAAAATATTCCTAGACTATGTGCTTGAAAATGAGACAATGGACCTAGATGGAAAAGGGATAGCGCCGTGATTTCCACAGGGATCTGCACTCGAGTTCACAATCTGTATCTGAAATTTGAAACAATTATTCCCAGAAAAACAAATGTTTTCCATTGTGATATAGAAAATGTCAGTATAAGGATTCAGAAGTAAATCATGGCTTGACCACTGAGAAACTTTAGTGGAATGTCATTAAGTATCTGGGCATGCAAACTTTTAGTGCTTGCTACTCATAAAACATAGTTGCTTAATTAAAGCCTCAGAACTCGTGCTCTGACTGTGATATTTCTGTAGAAGTTCAGCAGAATGAAGGCTCCTCAGAATCAGTACAATAGATATGTAAAGTCACAGTGTACAGCCGCATCGATTTGGCCTTAGCCCTAATATGGAACAGTTATGCCAGCTTCTACTCATCTAGTGCTAGAACTCAAGCTTCTCAGGAGTAGGATGCATACAAAGTTACTGTGCCCGGTTCTCATGATTAACATCACTACATTATAGGCTGAAACCACTCGAAATCAAGCGTCTCAGACTAAACCAGGTCGACTTCAGCTATGGGCATCAGAAAGTGTGAAGGCCCGCCGTGCCAATCCCTTTACTAAGAGACCAATCTCACATGACATGCAGGAAAAGCTCATTAAGAGCTCATGCATGCACCATAGAGCAGGAAGGGAATGCACCAAGTCAAATTCCATACCTCACCTCATATCCATTAGATCATGTTTCCAAGCCTGGGCTTGCTCAAAATCTTACCTGCCTTCAATAAAGATTCTATGCCCACAACCACCTAACAAACTCTAACCTGCATTCCCATCACCGCATGCTCTTTTTTAGGGGACCGCCCAAAGTACCATATGAATGGAAACAAAACTAACATACCTCTATCTGGTCCACTTCATATCAACCAAAAATAGGAAAGGTCTAGGTGACATTGGAACGGTAGGGCCATTTTATTGGGCTGTCCTTACAGAATGAGGATTCAATTGAAGAAATTTATAAATACCATGACAGATAAAATAGAGAGTGATAACATGAAGCATATGGTAGTGTTCATAGCAGGGCCTTACCTGAAGAGGCAGAGAGAGGGATGAAGCCAAGGATGACTTGCCGGAATTGACAGGAGAGGGAGCTGCCTCAACTTCAAGCTGCCGGCAAGTCATCTGAGGCTACATTGGCTCTCTTCTTCTCATGTAAGACTCCTGCATGACCCAATCAAAGCTGTAGTTCGACCAATTGCATGGGAGAGAGGTAAGTAATTGCAAAACCAATAGCAAGAAGTTCTTATTTTCTAATTCCTTGTAGATACTTTTATATTATCATTATCATCATCGAAACCTTTTCCCATCAATAAGGGGCTCCACCATGGAAAAAATTTAAGCCAAGGAGTATATTTTCACAGCTGCCTGAGCCTGCCTCTAAAATCTAAATCTAAAGGCAACAGTTGGTACCAAATTCTTTGGCAAAGAAATGTGAATAGGCTTGCCATACAAGCCAGGAGGCTGATCATCAAATAGGACATACCTTGTTAGCCAGCCAAGCAGTTTAACCTCTTACAACTAAGGACGATACCTGCAAATTTCTCCCACACCTTTAGGAGAAATGACATTAATGAGTTTTGTAACGAGTAGTGCATTAATCTCTGCAGACATAGTAAGCCAAAGAAATAAATTGAAAATCCATTCTAACATAGAATACTGATAAATCATCATGCGTGGAAATTTTCTCCTTCATTAGATTCGAATATGAGGATCTAACAAACAAGCATACTCAAACAAGCATACTCGAGAGTAAATCAAATATAATGAAAAATATATCACAGCTTATTCCTCCCAAGTTTTTGCTTATTTTTATGATTCTTCAGTTTATCAATTTTTCATAACTACTAAACATCTGAAACCAATTCACATATTTGCCAACTTATTCATGAAATGTTCACAGAGTATTTGTGGGGTACATGCAGGCTACTTGTTAACTCTGCCACCTGCATTGACATTTACTACTATTGCTGCCTTGCTCTTCTGTATTCATAGGACTGTGATGGATGTAAGATAAAATTTTGCCTTCTTGAGGATTTGTGAAGTTTTCCCCTATATTAAATTTAGCCCTAGAACATTATCCCAATTATTGGACTTATGGTGATGTAAACCTTGGCCTTATGGTGATGTAAAGCAGTTTAAAGAGAATATAGGCGGACTGTTTCACTAATCTAAAGAGTTAACATCTGCTAAACAAATAGTTTCAGGAGCCAGTGGTTAATGTGACAATTAAACTACGAAAAACTACACCTTTATTGATATCAAAAAATTACAAATACAATTACATAAAACTATGAAAAAATCTCTCCTTTTATAGACCCCACACAAGACCATATTATACTTAATTGTAACCCAAAATCTTATTAGAACTCTATAAACCTCCAAATACTATTAGAACTTTATAAAAACTTATCTATTACATGGGACATCTTTCAAACTCATGATGGTAAGACAATGAGAACTTGTCTAGTAAAAAAATGGGTAATAAATATTAAATTTGCTAAAATGTTGAACATGAGTACTTAATTATTAACGCTAAAATGTTGATGCCAAAGTTGCAAATCAAACTAAAATGTGAATCCGAGTCAAACCCAGAATTAAACCATAGACTTTCATGTGACTACCAAAAAAATCAAATATTTATTTTCTTAGATAGGGTTAGGATTTCATAGATCTCAACACAAATACAAAAGAAGATTTTAGAGAACTCCAAACTCAATAGAAATGAGATTTGACAAGATCTAACAGGACTTCGAACTTACTATATCTAACAAGTAACTTGAAAAAATATTTAGTCAACTGATAATAATTAAAGGTCTTATAAAGCGCACGCGTGCATACACACACTTAAATTAGAAGATAACAAAGAGGGACAAGAGTTAGTGTTGGACCTAGAGGGGGTGAATGGAGTCAAGTGTAATTAAAAAACAACAAATATTATTTCAAATACTTCAAGTATTGGTAGGATGCAACGGTCCTAGTTTTTTATCACCAAATTATCATAATCATGACTATTATACTTAATTACTCTGATAATCACCAATAATTTTGACAACATCTCCTCTATAATATGGAGTATGTCCTAATACGAACTTATCAATTTCGGCCAACACCAGCCTACTTATCAACTCTAAAAGTACATCACTTAATCACAAATTAGATATTCGAATATTCACATCACTTTCAAAAAAATCATCATTTATATAATGTTCAAATTATCTCAAATACAGAACTGAAATATACATCACTTACACCATAATCAATTATCCCCATAATTATACTAAACATGAGTATTTTTATTACTTATACAAAGAGGTACTTAAAAAAATCAACTTACAAGTGTTCAAAAAATACTATTCAATATTCCTTACTGCTTTTAAGGTCTCAAGTTGGGCTCTTACCCTTGCCACGAATCAATAACAGCGGAATGGGATTGATAGCTCAATGAGTAAGGTAAACCCCAATTTAACCTGCATGAATGCATATTTAAACAACTTACAGTTTCAAATCTTTGCTATCATTTTTATTTCATAAGAAATTCGATTACTTATCAATTCTTAACTCTTGACCTATTATCCAGTCTTCTATTATCTTTTTTAGAACATAGATGTCTCAATTAGGCTATCAAATTACTTCAAACCATTATTCAATATTACTGGTATATGTTTATATATAACGAATATCAAGATTTTCTTTATAAATCTGACTATCGGGTCATCAAAGAGCTAATGATCCTCCCGATTTTTGACTTAATATCCACATTTCAATTCAGATTAGGGTTCATGATATATTTGTAGAGAAATAGAAACCCTAAAATTGAATTGCTTAATTAACATAAGAGAAGGTACAAGGTATATATAGAAGACAAGATGGCTACATGAGTAACAACTCAATAATCAAATATTAATAACTAATCTTAACACTCCCCCTCAACCTGAAACATAGAGATCTAACATACCTAGCTTGTTAAATAGAATAGAAAACACCTGAGTTAAGACAGCTTTGGTAAGGAGATCAGCCAACTGCTTTGAAGACGGTGTGAACTGGAACGTAACAACTTTCTTTGTCCAAACATCTCTGACAAAATGACAGTCAATCTCAACGTGTTTAGTTCTCAACGTGTTTGATTTTTTCATGGAATAGAGGATTCTGAGCAATATAAATTGCAAACTAATTATCACAATATATAGGCATGGGCCCATGCTGTCTGAAACCAAGCTCCATCAGTAGATTTTCTTTTAACCACACTATCTCGCATGTCGTATGAGCTATAACTCTATACTCAGCTCTGCACTCAAACGAGACACAATATCCGCTTTTTGCTCCTTCAAGTCATCAAAGGTGCAATACCTAGTAGTTGACTTCATGTCTCCTCAGTCACCAGCATATCCTGAATCTGAATATCCAGAAGTACATACATGCCTATTTTCTATACGCTAACCTTTTTCCTGGATAACTCATAATGTAAGCAAGAACCATTATCGCAGCTAGCCAATGAGTCTCTCTGGGCTGATGCATGATTCTACTTAGTATCCCTACAGCAAAAGTCATGTCTGACCTAGTAACTGTGAGATATATCAACTTTCCAATCAATCTTCTATATCTTTCTGGATCATCAAGTGCAAGATTGTTATCAAACCATAAATCCATATTGGCTTCTATTGGAGTGATAGCAGACTTGCATCCCATAAGACATGCTTCCTCAAGAAGATTCAGAGTATACTTTTGCTGAGAAAGAAGTATACTATGTTTTTTATGTGAAACTTCAATTCCAGAAGTATTTTGGACATCTCATGTCCTTGGTCACAAAATGACACTTAAGATACTGTTTAGTCTCCAATAGCCCAACTGAATCACTACCAGTCAGCAAAATATCATCACATAAACAGCCAAAACTACGATGCCAGACTTTGTACGGCGAACGAAGACAGAGTGATCTGAATGACACTGGTGAAATCCAATAACAGAAATAGTAAGATTAAACTTCTCAAACCACGCCCTTGGACTCTGCTTGAGTCCATACATGGCCTTCTTGAGACGACAGACTTTTTTCCCCTGAGCAACATACCATGGGGGTGCTCCATATAAACTTCCTCCTGAAGATCCCCATACAAGAAAGCATTATTAACATCTAGTTGAAACAATGGTCATGACAGGTTAACAGCAATGGATAATAGAATCCTGATAGAATGCATCATGACAAGTAGTAAGAATGTCTCAAAATAGTCGGTGCTATATGTCTGAGTATAACCTTTTGCCACGAGTCTGACCTGATATTTATCCATAGATCCATTTGGGCGATACTTTAAAGTAAAGATCCAGCGACAACCAACAACAGCAGTATCTGTTAGTGCCATGGTTCACAGTCGCAGTCTCGGCCGCCAACTCGGCGGGCATTGAGACAGATCGGTCTCGGCGACTAAGATCGGTCTCGGGTGATGCGCTCAAATGCTAAATAAAAAGCTCAAAATTCTGAAAAAATCACGACAAATCTTAACAAAATGCAGACATCCACATTCATGTATCACATGTCCAAAACATATCACCTAGCACACTAAACATAAAGCGAAAGCATAAAACACGCGTCATCGATAGAAGTATATCAAAATATATGCATAATATAGTAAATTGCACAAATTACATTCATAAATACATGCGGATGTAGTTATTTTCACATTGAATTGCGATGAGGCACAAAATCATCATCATAATCATCTCTGCGGTAAGTAAATAAAACGATACTAGTGCTCGTAGATCTCTCAAGTTGTGATCTGTAGTCATGGACTTATGTCACATTATAATGTTGGCCTGATGTCAAACTCAACATTTGCATATGACGTTCAAGACTATAAGTTCATCCATCAGCACTATTGTTGCCCTCATTATTGTCATCATTACCACCACCGCCATTACTGTTATCATTATCATCACCATCTTCACCATCAACACTACTAAACTGGATAAAAACCCTCACATCTTCACCACCACCATCATCATCTGCTTCTCTTATATCTCGAAAGGAGAGAGAGGGAAAGATCAGAAACAGAGAGAAAGAGAGAGGGGAGGGGAAAGAGACAGAGAGAGACGGGAGTTAGAAAAGGGAGAGAGCGGGTGAGAGAGGGAGGGGGAGAGAGAAACAGAGGGAGGGGAGGGAAAGAGACAGAGAGAGACGAGAGAGATGGAGGGGGAGAGGGAGGGAGAGGGAGGGAGAGAAAGACGGGAGATTGAGGGGGGAGAGCGGGTGAGAGAAGGAAGGGGGAGAGAGAAACAGAGGAAGAGAGAGGGAAAGACACAGAAAGAGGGAGAAACATCACCTGGGGCTGGAAAGGAGCGGTCGGCGGCGATCGGGCGGCGGCGGAGTCCAGATCTAAGCGGCGACAATCGGGCAGCGACGGTAATCTCCAAATCTGAGCGAGAGAGGTAAGTTTCTTTTTTTCCTTTTTTTTTCTTTATACCCGTTCGTCACGGGTGAATATAAGTTTCGAGCCGACTCGCGAGAATCGGAGTCGACTCGGTCGACTCGGCCGAGTCACGACCGATTCGCAATGAATCAACCGAGTCGACTGAGTCAACTCTGATTCTCGGCCGAGTCGGTCTCCTCTGAGTTGAGTCGACCGATTCGTGACTCGGACTCGTCTCGGAGCGGGCCGAGACGGATACGACTCGGCGAGTCTTTGAACTGTGGTTGGTGTCGAAATTAACTACCAAGTTCTTCTAAAAGTAAGAGCTTCCATCTTCTCATCCATAGCCTGCTTCCAGAAAAGTACCAATAAAACCTCTGTATAAAATCTGGCATAGACTCAGAAGACAACAATAGGGCAAACTGATGAAAAGTGGGGCTAAGGTGATCATAAGAAATGAAATTCAAAATAGGATGATCAGTGCAAAATTGTTTACCTTTTTGAAGGGCAACGGGAATATCAAGATCAGAGGAAGATGCTGATGATGGAAAAGGAGGGACCGTCTACTGGAGAGGGGATAGCCGGAACTGGTTCGGAGGTAAGAATCTTTGAGCGGATGACTATAGACGTATCTGAAATCTCGAACTGGCTTGGTTGCAGGGGGATCCTGAGTTCAACTGGCGGTACTTGTGAAGAAACAGTAGAAGCAGGTGTAGGCAGCGACACAGTCAGGGACGAAGGAACAGTCTCAGATATAGTGTTTGGAACTTGTGGGGAGAAATATAGAACAGGCTTAAAGAATTTAATATCAGCAGACACCAAATATTTCCTAGTGGAGAGACTACAACATCGATATCCTTTTTGCGTTCTAGAATATCAAACAAAAATACATTTTATAGATTTAGAAGATAACTTGTCTAGCCCAGAAGATAAGTACTGAATAAAACAAGTGCAGTCAAAAATACGGGGAGTCATGGAGAAAGGTGTTTTGTTGGGAAATAGACAAGAAAATGGAGATTTTTTATCGAAAATAGAAGAGGACATTCTATTAATCAGATGACAAGTACTTAACACAGCATCAGAGCATAAAAATTTTGGGACACTCATATGATTCATTATGATTCTAGCGACATCCAGAATGTGTCTATATTTGCATTCAGTAACTCTATTTTGTTGGGATGTATGAGAGCAAGAGGTTTGATAAATAATCCTATTTTTGGAACAAAAAATAGATACATCTTTTTTAACATACTCCAAGGTATTGCCAGTACGAAGCACACGAATTGAAGTAGAAAACTGATTTTTTATTTTATTAAAGAAAAGTTTAATAACATTGGAGACTTCTGACTTCTCTTTTAAGAGATACAATTATGTCATGTAAGAAAAGTCATCAACAAAGAGTAAAAAAATATCAAAAACCCTTAATGAAAGGTGCACGATTGGACCCCAGACATTAGAATGGACCAACTCGAATGCAAAACTACTACGATTATTGGCTCGACTCTGAAAGATAGCACGATAATGCTTACCTACCACAAGACTCACAACCTAAAGAAGAAATAGATGACTCAATAGGAATAACATGCCGAAGCTTTTGCATCGAAGGATGACCCAAGCGCCAGTGCCAAAATAAAACTGGATCAGACTGACCTGCAACCAAGTCAGTAGGAGTCACTTGATTGTTCAAATAATATATGCCTCCTCGCTCATGCCCGAACTAATCCTCTTTCCAGTCGACAGGTTCTGAAACATACAATAAGAAGGGAAAAAGTTATTTTGTAGTTATTATGTTTAGTAAACTGACTGATAAACAAGAGACTAACAGGAAATCTAAAACATATGGGACATCAGTAAGGGTAAAAGATGGAATAGCTTGAACTACCCCATTTCTTAATACAAGAGAATGGGTACCATCAGCATTTTAACAGAATAGTGAACACGGGACAAATTTAATGAAACAAACTCTTATTTAGTACCTGTCATAGGGATGAGCCTCCTGAATCTAATATCTAGAGCTTTTGAGGAGATGCAGCATAGGCGTGCATGCCTGAAACAGATACATGAGTCGCTGAAAGATCGGTCTGAGAGAACTCTAGCTGTCAGAGTCTATCATATTCATGTGACAGTACAACCGTAGAAGAGTTAGGAATAGCAGATGAAAAACTCTGAGAGTACCATACGGGGCAAAAAAATCAGAATCAGATAGTTGTGCCCATTCAAGCCATCCAAATTTCTCCCAGTATTTTTCGGAGATGTGATTGTTACGTCCACAATGCCTACATTATCGGGGGCCTTTCTCAGTGGCACTCTGTCTGCTTACATAAGATCCGCGTTCACATCCAACGAATCCACGTCCTTGTCTTCAAAATCGCGGTCACGACCACGACCTCTGCCACGACCTAAAATCATGGCAAACTGCTCGATGGATGGTGCAGATGAAACCTTAGATCCAGTAGAGACCCGCATAACTCTCGAGAAGGTGACAGTCAATGTAGGAATACTATTCCTCCCAGTATTTGACCCCGCACTTGAGATCGTAGTGTGGGACTCAATCCAGATATAATTTCGATATAGCGAGATCCTGACGATATCCCCTCAATGTTACCGCATCAGTGATAACAGGTTGATGCATCTCTAACTCATCAATAAGTCATTTGAGTTCGCCATAGAACTCAGGCACAAAACTGTCTCCATATTTGAGCTCAAACAGGAACTCATAAATCTCAAACACCCTCGAGGGGTTCTTCTCATTGCCATACATCATTTTAGTTTATCCCACATCTTCTTAACGGTAGTAAAGAACATAACACTACCACTAATCTTCTCTTTTAGACGTGGAGAAGCCATGTCATCACAGAATATTCTCCAGTAAGCCAGGTCACATAAGTAGGATCTGAAGTGGCAGGTAGATCTTGAAAGAGGTGAGCTAATTTATTTTGGGCGCCAATGAATATATGAAACGCCTGCACCCATAACAAGTAGTTGGATCTATTCAATTTTACCATAGTCCCCAACATTGTCTTGAAAATAGAAGTCTCAACCATCAGAGAGGAGATCATAGTGGAGAAGGAACTTATAATCTCAGACATAGTAGCCAATATAAATCACCAAAAATCAGACAGTAGTAGCAGAAAATATCCAGTAAGAGAAACAAGCAACTTAGTTATCAGATAGAGGCATAGACAGTCAGAATTGCATTAGATGTAAAAAATCTAATTTTTAAACAGTAAACAAATCAGATCTCACCAGAGAGTCTTGTTGTAGAACATCCAAATAACCAAATCAGCTGCAAAAAATCTAATTTTTAAGCAGTAAACAGATCAGATCTCACCAGAGAAGTCTTGTAGAGCATTCAAATAAACAGATCAGATCTCACCAGAGAAGTCATGTAGAGCATTCAAATAACCAGATCAGATGTAAAAAAAATCTGACTTTTAAGCAGTTGTAGAGCTTCTTGGAGAGGGTGGAGGGTGGTGGCACCTTTGGAGAGGAGGCAAGCCTTTAGTAGAGGGGCGCAGCAATTTTTATAGGTGACAGCACCTTTGGAGAGGAGGTATTTGGGCGGCGACAAGTTTTGAAAAGGTGGAAGAGCGGTGGTTGTAACACCCCGCTCCCGGAATACGTACTTAGTTGCGTATTCAGATTTTTCGATCATATTTTTCGATTTACTTCCTGTATCTATTTTGTTTTATGAGATATTTACATGATCGTTTTGTCTTGGATCTGGATTCTCGGACTCGGAGTCAGCCCCAGTCTGAACCGAGGACCCGATCCTAGAGTATATCGATTTGGTCATTCTGGTATTCTGATTTGACCGATTTTAGTTTTAAACATCGTTTTTCAATATTTTAGATTTTCTATGATTTTCTGAAATTTTCCTGAATTAAGTTGAAAGTCTTCAAAACCGTGTCGACCAGTACCGCTGACCGATTCCCGGATTTTTAATTCACAAACGGATTGGGATCACTAGAAGTGTCTTTTTACATTATTTCTTAAAATCACATTTTCTATCTAAATACTTTTTCTGGGGATTTTATGAATTTATGAATTCCACCAGATTCGGTATCAGCCAGTATCGCTGGTTGATTCCAGGATTTTTAGTTTACAATCGGGATTGAATTTCTGAATTCTGCTTTCACTTTGCTTCTTAAAATCATATTTTATTCTTTAATACATTTTCTGAGATTTTTCGGAATTTATCAAAATCCGGCCGACCCGGTGTAGACGGTACGGCGGTTGGCTTCCGGATTTTTAATTTGAAAACGGGATTTTATTTCTGAAAACCGATTTCGTATTAGTCCTCAGGATGACGTTTTCTACCTCCGGGTATTTTTGGGGATTTTTCTGGGACAGTCGATTTTTCGCGACCATATTATAATATTATTATTTTTCAAATCTTATCTTTTCTTCTCTTTCTTTCCTTTTCTTTTCTTCCACTGACTTCAGCCCACTCCCCTCCACGTGGGCCACATCCCATCACCACACCCCCCTCTCTCATCAATCACATCCCTCATCATCACCCCCCTTTTTCCTTTTTCTTTTCTTTCTCTTTCTTTTCTTCTTCTCTTCTCATTTTTCTTCCTTCTTCTTTTCTCCATGAGAGGCCAGCACCCAACCGGCCACCACCGCCGGCGCCTCCGGCCACCACGACGCCGACGAGGAGACCCCAACTCCGGCGGCCATACCCCCCTTTCCTCCATCTCCACCAACATCACCTCAATCTCCATCTTCTTCCTCCTCAAAGCCACCACCAACTCCACCTTCTTCTTCATCATCATCTTCCTCAAATTAACCTTCACCACCACCATCTTCTCCACCACAACACCTATTTCTCCTCCTCCTCTCATCCACTTCAACAATTCCATCACCACCAAAATCATCATCTTCACAACCACCACCCCTTCACTACATCAAGGGCCGGCCACCTCCTTAGGATTGGGGGCCGAGCTCCTCTTCGTTGGTAATATCTCCGGTGATTATTCCGGTAATCGTTCACGATTATTCCGATAATCATTCCGGTGGCAATTGCAAACTCGCATCTGCCTATTTTTCCGCGTCTGCCTATTTTCCCGCGTCTGCTTACTTTTCCGCGTCTGCCTATTTTCCCGCGTCTGCCTACTTTTCCGCGTCTGCCTACTTTTCTGCGTCTGCCTATTTTCCCGCATCTGCCTATTTTTCCGCGTCTGCCTATTTTCCCGCATCTGCCTACTTCTTTTCCGCGTCTGCCTATTTTCCCGCATCTGCCTATTTTTCCGCATCTGCCTATATCTTCCGCGTCTCCATTCTCTCTCCCTTTTCTCTCTCTACTTTTCTAACACCTCTCTCCTTCCCACTTTCTCTCTCCAAAAATATTTATTATTATTATAATTATGGCGCGTGCGCGAGTTCCATGGATTCCAGACTTTTCGGCTTTCCGGTGATTTAGGCGAGTGTCCTCGCTCTCGCCTCCATTTGGGTTTCCCCGCTTTGTCGGGTCGACATGTATTTTACTCTATGTTTTCATGTATTATGTATTGGGCTGAGTCCCTATATTTGTGTATGGCCGAGTGCCAATGACTGGACCCTTCAGCCTCCGGTCTCTCACTATCTCGAAAGAGACGTGATTGGGACCGTCAGGTTTCTCTGGACCCTTCAGCCTCCGGTCACTCACTATCTCGAAAGAGACGTGATTGGGATCGTCAGGTTTCTCAGCTCCGCCTGGTTATCATGATCAGCGTTCAGCGCTTTACCACTAGATTCGTCTAGGCGGGATGCTGCCGGATTTTCTACTCGCACTTTAAGCCGAGTTGTCCCGGTAACCTTGCCAGACGCTCCAGTGTTAAATATTGTTTGCTGTCTGTACACTCCAGCTTGCTCAGCTCCGCTTGATTGTGCTCAGCTACTATTCTATCACATGCCATGTATTTACCTGATATGTTAACACTTGACATGCCATGCCATTACTTCATACATGTCTTTTACATGCTACTATTTAACACCTGTTTGTATCACCTGTCAACTGATGTGTTATCACCTGACACCAGACATGCTACTACTTGGCAAAACCCCTTGTTATGACATGACTTGCCACCGGACTAATATCAATCTCTTGACATGACTGGTTACCTGTCTAATATCACCATCTTGTCATGCTATCCCTTGACACCCGGCATGATATACTTGACTCTCATAATTATCACGATAACGGGAATGATGACCTGACATCATGTTTACATCTTGATATATTATAGTACATTCTGTACTCCTGAGATACCTGTATTCCTGATATTCCTGACTTGTTCCTACTCATTCCCGAAATCTGATAATTATATAATGAATCAAATAAGACAACTTGCACCTGGTTTGGGGGAAACTGATGGGCCCTGATTAATAATGTTTATGGTGGTCTTATCGAGCCGCGCGTGGCCACATACTTGAGGGATCACCTGGCGGCCACCAGGGATTCCGTGGGGTGTGCTGGCACCCTTACTCCTGATTATTCCTGCCGGGTATGCACACGCCCTAGGCTCATTTCTATGGGATCTGCGATACTCTATTCCTGTTCGGGCGTAAATAAGTCCCGGTACCTAGCGGTACGTTCCGGCTCAGCACCGGATACTCCTGAACCGTTGTCCCGGGCATGTACGGGGCCCATCCGAAACATGATTCATTGATCTTTATCAGTTTTCAAATAACTTGCTATAAGTTGTGAGTGGAAGTATGTGGAATGAGACGCATACTGAAGCCTGCAACTTAGACGGCCAATTATAATAAGATGCTAATATGTAATTTGATGTGTTGTTTTGTAACTCGGGTGTACGCGCTCGGATTACGGTGACATAGGATAAAGGTATATAGATGAGGGTTTCCTTGTTTGGATTATTCCTTCGAGGTACTAGTCTCATGGGGCCGTGACCTAAGCTTGTACAATCGGTTTTACTCGTAATCGGTTTTATTTGTTTTTATCAGTTTTTATCGGTTTTATGATTAGTTTAGGAGATATCTGGTGTTGCCCTATCTACTTTACTACTCGTCTTGTTACCTCCCCTTATCTTATCATACCATGAGTAGTTCCTGATTGATATCACTTGTTTTATATCTAATTGCTCCTGCATGCTTACCTATGCTCGCCACTTGCCATTCGTATCACCACTCGCCTGGGGAGTTTCATCTGACTCCCTTGGATCCTCATGTCCAGGTCCTGGAGCTTGGAGCATGTCGGAGCTTGGAGCTTGTAGAATCCCAGTTGCTGACCTGTTATGCGCAGCGGTAGCGTGGATCCCCAGCAGACCGTCTGAAGCTCTATCCTTCCAGGCCCCCTGTGTGCCTCTCGAGTTTTCCTTTTGTAAACTCGTGAGTGCCTGTGTACTGTTCATACTTGTACATCTCTTTGTAATCTCGCAATTGCGCATATCAGTGATGTAATATTCATGTAATATTGGATCACCTCTGGTGATAACTTTGTAATTGTACTCATATGTTGGAATGTATAATGCACCACTTGCTTCCGTACTCTGATTCTTGCCTGTACTGATGCTTAGCGTATATACGTGAGGGTATTTCTGACCTGCGTATATACGTTGCAGTAACGTCTCCGTACCCGCAAGATCGGGGTGTTACAGGGTGGTATCAGAGCCTAGGTTCTTACATCCTCAGTACGTCCAGATGGCAAATTAATGGTAAAGAAATTTGCAACTGGAATGCATGAGTCCTGGTTATACAATCCAACTACAAGTACAGAGTTATCTATTTTTCTTGATCATCTTTCCTTTGATTCCTAATTTCCTCTATCTTTCCCTGTTTTGGTTTTTCGAAGCCTTTATACCAACTTAAGATATGGATAGACTAGAGAGGTAGCGGCTGGTTCTGAGTGAAGCTATTATATGATCTCTTCGGCAACTCTTTGAAGTTCGGGTATTCTCAAGATTGATCAACAATCGGGTTATCTTTCAGAAGATGGTATTCGGGTTCTTCTGCGGTTATTCTTTATTCTTGACTATGTTCTTCAGAGTGATTGATGCCTGATCTTTGGAATTCTTAATTATCAGTCTTCTTTATTTATAGTCAGTATTATTTGGCATCGTTCAAGGATTTATACAGAAGGAAGTGCAGAAGACGTCTATATTCTGATTATTGTGCAGTCAACTTGGGAGGCCCTACCTGCAGTGATTCATATCTTGATTGGTATAATTCCGCCCTTGTCCTCTTTGTGTTCAATTTACCCCTTATCGAAATTGCGAGGACGCAATTTTTTGTAAGGTGGATGGATTGTAACACCCCGCTCCCGGAATACGTACTTAGTTGCGTATTCAGATTTTTCGATCGTATTTTTCGATTTACTTCCTGTATCTATTTTGTTTTATGAGATATTTACATGATCGTTTTGTCTTGGATCCGGATTCTCGGACTCGGAGTCAGCCCTAGTCTGAACCGAGGACCCGATCCTAGAGTATTACTCGATTTGGTCATTCTGGTATTCTGATTTGACCGATTTTAGTTTTAAACATCGTTTTCCAATATTTTAGATTTTTCTATGATTTTCTGGAATTTTCCTGAATTAAGTTGAAAATCTTCAAAATCGGTGTCGACCAGTACCGCTGACCGATTCCCGGATTTTTAATTCACAAACGGATTGGGATCACTAGAAGTGTCTTTTTACATTATTTCTTAAAATCACATTTTCTATCTAAATACTTTTTCTGAGGATTTTATGAATTTATGAATTCCACCAGATTCGGTATCGGCCAGTATCGTTGGTTGATTCCAGGATTTTTAGTTTACAATCGGGATTGAATTTCTGAATTCTGCTTTCACTTTGCTTCTTAAAATCATATTTTATTCTTTAATACATTTTCTGGGATTTTTCGGAATTTATCAAAATCCGGTCGACCCGGTGTAGACCAGTATTGGCGGTTGGCTTCCGGATTTTTAATTTGAAAATGGGATTTTATTTCTGAAAACCGATTTCGTATTAGTCCTCAGGATGACGTTTTCTACCTCCAGGTATTTTTGGGGATTTTTCTGGGACAGTCGATTTTTCGCGACCATATTATAATATTATTATTTTTCAAATCTTATCTTTTCTTCTCTTTCTTTCCTTTTCTTTCTTCCACTGACTTCAGCCCACTCCCCTCCACGTGGGCCACATCCCATCACCACACCCCCCTCTCTCATCAATCACATCCCTCATCATCACCCCCTTTTTTCCTTTTTCTTTTCTTTCTCTTTCTTTTCTTCTTCTCTTCTCCTCATTTTTCTTCCTTCTTCTTTTCTCCATGAGAGGCCAGCACCCAACCGGCCACCACCGCCGGCGCCTCCGGCCACCACGACGCCGACGAGGAGACCCCAACTCCGGCGGCCATACCCCCCTTTCCTCCATCTCCACCAACATCACCTCAATCTCCATCTTCTTCCTCCTCAAAGCCACCACCAACTCCACCTTCTTCTTCTTCATCATCTTCCTCAAATTAACCTTCACCACCACCATCTTCTCCACCACAACACCTATTTCTCCTCCTCCTCTCATCCTCTTAACCAATTCCATCACCACCAAAATCATCATCTTCACAACCACCACCCCTTCACTACATCAAGGGCCGGCCACCTCCTTAGGATTGGGGGCCGAGCTCCTCTTCGTTGGTAATATCTCCGGTGATTATTCCGGTAATCGTTCACGATTATTCCGGTAAATCATTCCGGTGGCAATTGCAAACTCGCATCTGCCTATTTTTCCGCGTCTGCCTATTTTCCCGCATCTGCTTACTTTTCCGCGTCTGCTTATTTTCCCGCATCTGCTTACTTTTCCGCGTCTGCCTATTTTCCCGCATCTGCCTACTTTTCCGCGTCTGCCTATTTTCCCGCATCTGCTTACTTTTCCGCGTCTGCCTATTTTCCCGCATCTGCCTATTTTCCGCGTCTGCCTATTTTCCCGCATCTGCTTACTTTTCCGCGTCTGTCTATTTTTCCGCGTCTGCCTATTTCCCGCATCTGCTTACTTTTCCGCGTCTGCCTATTTTCCCGCATCTGCCTATTTTTCCGCGTCTGCCTATTTTCCCGCATCTGCCTATATTTCCGCGTCTCCATTCTCTCTCCCTTTTCTCTCTCTACTTTTCTAACACCTTCTCTCTCCTTCCCACTTTCTCTCTCCAAAAATATTTATATATTATTATAATTATGGCGCGTGCGCGAGTTCCATGGATTCCAGACTTTTCGGCTTTCCGGTGATTTAGGCGAGTGTCCTCGCTCTCGCCTCCATTTGGGTTTCCCCGCTTTGTCGGGTCGACATGTATTTTACTCTATGTTTTCATGTATTATGTATTGGGCTGAGTCCCTGTATTTGTGTATGGCCGAGTGCCAATGACTGGACCCTTCAGCCTCCGGTCTCTCACTATCTCGAAAGAGACGTGATTGGGACCGTCAGGTTTCTCTGGACCCTTCAACCTCCGGTCACTCACTATCTCGAAAGAGACGTGATGGGATCGTCAGGTTTCTCAGCTCCGCCTGGTTATCATGATCAGCGTTCAGCGCTTTACCACTAGATTCGTCTAGGCGGGATGCTGCCGGATTTTCTACTCGCACTTTAAGCCGAGTTGTCCCGGTAACCTTGCCAGACGCTCCAGTGTTAAATACTGTTTGCTGTCTGTACACTCCAGTTTGCTCAGCTCCGCTTGATTGTGCTCAGCTACTATTCTATCACATGCCATGTATTTACCTGATATGTTAACACTTGACATGCCATGCCATTACTTCATACATGTCTTTTACATGCTACTATTTAACACCTGTTTGTATCACCTGTCAACTGATGTGTTATCACCTGACACCAGACATGCTACTACTTGGCAAGACCCCTTGTTATGACATGACTTGCCACCGGACTAATATCAATCTCTTGACATGACTGGTTACCTGTCTAATATCACCATCTTGTCATGCTATCCCTTGACACCCGGCATGATATACTTGACTCTCATAATTATCACGATAACGGGAATGATGACCTGACATCATGTTTACATCTTGATATATTATAGTACATTCTGTACTCCTGAGATACCTGTATTCCTGATATTCCTGACTTGTTCCTGCTCATTCCCGAAATCTGATAATTATATAATGAATCATAAATAAGACAACTTGCACCTGGTTTGGGGGAAACTGATGGGCCCTGATTAATCATGTTTATGGTGGTCTTATCGAGCCGCGTGTGGCCACATACTTGAGGGATCACCTGGCGACCACCAGGGATTCCGTGGGGTGTGCTGGCACCCCTACTCCTGATTATTCCTGCCGGGTATGCACACGCCCTAGGCTCATTTCTATGGGATCTGCGATACTCTATTCCTGTTCGGGCGTAAATAAGTCCTGGTACCTAGCGGTACGTTCCGGCTCAGCACCGGATACTCCTGAACCGTTGTCCCGGGCATGTACGGGGCCCATCCGAAACATGATTCATCGATCTTTATCAGTTTCCAAATAACTTGCTATATAAGTTGTGAGTGAAAGTATGTGGAATGGGACGCATACTGAAGCCTGTAACTTAGACGGCCCAATTATAATAAGATGCTAATATGTAATTTGATGTGTTGTTTTGTAACTCGGGTGTACGCGCTCGGATTACGGTGACATGGGATAAAGGTATATAGATGAGGGTTTCCTTATTTGGATTATTCCTTCGAGGTACTAGTCTCATGGGGCCGTGACCTAAGCTTGAACAATCGGTTTTACTCGTAATCGGTTTTATTTGGTTTTATCGGTTTTTATCGGTTTTATGATTAGTTTAGGAGATATCTGGTGTTGCCCTATCTACTTTACTACTCGTCTTGTTACCTCCCCTTATCTTATCATACCATGAGTAGTTCCTGATTGATATCACTTGTTTTATATCTACTTGCTCCTGCATGCTTACCTATGCTCGCCACTTGCCATTCGTATCACCACTCGCCTGGGGAGTTTCATCTGACTCCCCTGGATCCTCATGTCCAGGTCCTGGAGCTTGGAGCATGTCGGAGCTTGGAGCATGTCGGAGCTTGGAGCTTGTAGAATCCCAGTTGCTGACCTGTTATGCGCAGCGGTAGCGTGGATCCCCAGCAGACCGTCTGAAGCTCTATCCTTCCAGGCCCCATGTGTGCCTCTCGAGTTTTCCTTTTGTAAACTCGTGAGTGCCTGTGTACTGTTCATACTTGTACATCTCTTTGTAATCTCGCAATTGCGCATATCAGTGATGTAATATTCATGTAATATTGGATCACCTCTGGTGATAACTTTGTAATTGTACTCATATGTTGGAATGTATAATGCACCACTTGCTTCCGTACTCTGATTCTTACCTGTACTGATGCTTAGCGTATATACGTGAGGGTATTTCTGACCTGCGTATATACGTTGCAGTAACGTCTCCGTACCCGCAGGATCGGGGCGTTACAGTGGTTGAGGAGAGGAAGGAGAATTTTGAGGAAAGTAGGAGAAGAAGATGGTGGATTTTAGAGTTAAAATTTTTCTTACTCTAATACCATGTAGAAAAATAGAAACCCTAGAATTGAATTGATTAATTAACATAAGAGAAGGTATAAGGTATATATAGAAGACAAGGTGGGTATATGGGTAATAATCCAATAACCCAATACTAATGACTAATCTTAACAATATTCACATCAATTTTACGAGTTCGGTATACATTATAGTTGTAAACAATCATCACACATACACATGAATAGATATGTCTAGATGTAAACTTAGTTGTAATATTATCGGTTTATAATTATCATCACTTGATTAGGGATAATGTAGTTAAGCTAACTATCAAATTATGATTTACCAACAACTTAATCAAGATTCCCAGTTACTTTTATACGTTACTAGACACCACTTAGTTAAGTTCTTAATTTATTTTTCATAAATTCTAATAATTGAAGATATGATATTCACAGATTTTGACGATCACCGGCTTGATCAACCGTCTAATCTCCCAAACACACCTCTATTCAAGAATAAACATATCCAAATCAAAACTTACTCTATAAATATTCTTAATTAATTTCACTTAAGTGGTGACTGAATTCACCTTGATACTCCATAAAAATCCAATATAAATTCCTCTGGCACGTGCACGTTCGTCGCTGATGAATTCTCACGTGTTTGAGCCTTGGTCAGCCTCCCCTAGCTACGCCTTCCCCTCATGATGTTTGTGCTAGGTGTATAAACATAGCTCTCGCCTTCACGAATCCAATAATTTAAGAATCGCGCGAATCGCACGTCAGATGGTTGAGAAATCGCCCGAAAACACGCGTCTACCCACCTATCTGGGCGCGTGCACGCGCGCCCATGCTCGGCCTTGTGCTTTGCGCGTCCATGCCCAGCGCCGTGCCTGGGTGTGCCCGGCTCTGCACACCCGGCCTGCCACTGGTCGCCACTGTGGTCATCTATCGTCGGCATTCTGCTGTCAGCTACCAAGAGAGGGAGAGGAGAGTGAGCTAAAGAGAGCTAGAGAGAGTGTGTGAGAATCAGGATTTCTCTCCTCATTTTCTCCTTATAAATTTTTGATAATTAAGATTAATTAAAATTGGGTGTTACATAAGATCACATTTTTGACTGATAAGATCATTAGAGAGAGACTGAGTTTTCTCATGTTGGGGATTAAAAATGCAGGCTGAGAGATTAAGATTTTTCTTGCTGGAAAAAGATATGTGCATTAATGGGTGAGGTGGCTAAAAGAAAGAGGAAGAGAGGTCTTGTAGCAGCTAGAGAAAAATGAAGATAAGAAAGAGAAGACTTCTCTAATTTATACAAATAATACAATTATTATTGCAGCTAGAGAATAGGGACAACAGTCAGAATTTTTGCTCTTAGTTCAGCTGCAGAGAGAGATATACTTTATTGTGGCAGCTATAAAGGTAGACAGATGATCTCTCTTTTTAATCAAAAAGGATAACGCACTTGTGTTGATACACTCACTCATGCAGTTAGCTCAAGTATGCAAGTAGTAAGAAATGAGAGCACTCAAGTACAAGCTCATGTGATGTGAACAAGAGAGGTATTTAAATAATAATTTAGAAGCTCTCTCTTTTATTCATGCTGAGAATGAGACAAAAACATACTTTATAGTGATGTGATCATGTGATATGCGAGTGGTTGAAAAATTGGCTAACACATTTGTTTAGCTGGTAGGATAGTAGGATAGGGCTGGCAGAACAGGAAGAGGGCTAGTAGGATTGAGATTCTACCAGTTAATTTCAAAGAGATAGAAAGCTGATTTGTGATTTCCTACTTATACAAAACTTGAAGATAATTAAATCACTTTTTGATTACTTACAAATTTTCTATTTGATGTAAAAGTTGAGTCTTGAATCTTCTTTTGCTCTAAATGGCTTTTTGCATAGCTTGATGTACCTTGACTTGGCTTGATATAGTGGGGCTTGATTTTCTTTGCTCCAATGGCTCTTGTAACTTGATATAACTTTGACATATCTTATAATTTTTGGAGCTTGATATCCTTCCATCCTCCATCTTCCATCATCTATCTTTGATATAACAATTTCGCTTGGTCTATCCACCCTCCAATAGAAATGTATTTTCCTAGAATAAGACAAACACTATTAATCAATCTCATTAGTAGCTTAATTTATAAGTTAATACGTCATCAAAATCTTTGGAATAACAGTTACAACAACTATTCTCAGATTAGCTATGTTTAGGAATGTGTCTGATTTATATCCAGATGATTTGACCTACATATATGCATTGCAACATAGACATGATCTACATTAGCGATATAAGGAAGAGATTTAGAAAGAGTACCCAATTTCCAAACAACAAATACATGATCTACATTGGCAATAAAATATGTTGCAACTTAGATAAGCAACCAACATGCACCAAGAAAAAGATGAGCATAAAGGAAACATAAATGATGAAGAAAGACTTAGAACACAATGATAAGGGGACAAAAAAAAATATAACATGGGGATATATTTGACTAGAGTGGTTCTGCTACATCCACAATCTCCTGACTTAACATGGCAAATTATAATAGGAATTCTGATGGTTGTCTAATATAGTTTGAATAGCACAAATTTAATTACATAATTATCACTATCAAGAAAGAACACGCAAAAGATTTAATAGTGGCCTTTCCAATTGATTGTTTTTAGCAAAAGAAGCAAATCTAAAGTAAAAGATGCATCAGGGAAGAGATGTAATCAAAGACAATAGGAAGTTACCTCCCCTGGCCATCATACTGTGAGTCTCTTAACTACACAAACATTATTATCTAACATACTATAAAAAGAGGGAGTTGGGTTTTTGAGTCTTATCACTTTCTCACTCCTACTTTTTAGGTCTGACAACTTTAGTTCCGAGAATATCCTTGTCGCTTAGTTTTTCTACATATAAGATTAACGAACTTCAATATCGCAGATTGTACGTCAAGTTGGTCCCAAAAAGGCTACAAATCCGGCTTCAATAGCCTGCAGACTCATTTAAGTTTCTCCCTTCTCTTTTCTTTCTTTATCAAGTTTTTTTCCTTTTTTTTTCTTTTACTTCTTTTTCCCAGTTTACAAGTCAGGGTTAAAACCCCTCGCTACCAATTAACTTATTTTTTCTTTCTTCTTTTAATTTGTTTAACATTTTTTCCCCTTCTTTTTTTTCTTTCTTTTTCATCTTGTTTCATATTTCCTTTTCTTTTCTTTTTAATTTTTTCTAGCTACATGTCAGGGGTTTATAACTGCGAACACCTAATTATTTTAACTTTTCATTTTAATTTTTTTATTCTACTCTTTTCTTTCTCTAAGAGCTCATTTTTTACATTTGTTTGGAGAGTTTTAGACTAAAATTTAATCCCTTTCAAGGGAGATCAAGAAGCTTGCTAGAGGAATTGGAAAATCTACAGCAGATAAGACTCATCAAGTATTCTGACCCGGTAATGAGAATTGCATTTGGGAACAATTTGTGGTCTCTATGACAGGAAAGAGAAAAAGGATCTTTGACGACGGGAGTTGCCATAAGGTTAAGCTGAAGGGACGTATTGAGGAGTTTATCAGAAAGGCACCTACTCAATGTTGTCCTAAGCTATATAACAAGGAAACTCCTATCATAAAGTCATGTTCATGTTGTATCGCACACGTGTCTGACACACTAGTTAAATATGTGTCATATGTTTTTTTAAGAATTTGACATGTGTGTGATGTCCATGTTGGTATATATGTATCCATGCAACATCGGTCCTACGAGGACATCTGAACCTATTTAGAGTAAATTGTAGTTAATTGGCACTTGAACTAATAAATACAAGGTTGGAGGATGTGTAGAGTGCATGACAGCCTAATACATTCCGTATAAGGTTATGGGAGTTGGTTTTGCCTCCTGAGCTTGGTTTATGCCTGTGGCGGATGATGGCTAGGGTTCTAAGAAAAGCTTCTAAAACTATTGTTTGCTGATTTATAGGCTGAGTATATTTTGTTACAATACACACACACACACACACACACACACACACACACACATATATATATATCGTCCATTTTTGCGCCTACTTGATGGATGGGAAAAGTATTCAAAACACAAGATTTTGATTTTTAGTTACTTAAAATAATGTAGATTAATTTCAAGGAATGGATCTTGCATTCGGGTGTCGTAAGGTTGTATTTGAGTAGGAAGGATTCGGCCTCGAATCCTTCCAGAATGGCACAAGTTTATCTCTCTCTATGTGTGTGTCTATATATATATATATATATATATATATATATATATATATATATATATATATATATATATATATATAGAGAGAGAGAGAGACTTGTGTCCTTCCAAAAGAATTTAAGCCCGAATCCTTCCAACTTAAATACAACTCTCCGACATTCAAATACAAGATCCACTCCGTTGAAGTTGATTTATATTATTTCAAGTATCTATAAATCAAAAATTAAGTGTTTTGAATACTTTTTGCCCATCCATCAAGCGACGCAAAATGAACGGCCGAAAGTAGTGAGTTGGTTAGATCTATGTCTTTAGACATACAAATTCTTGATCCGGCCATTTGATTATGATCTAAACATTTAAAAACTCCTACAAACTATTTTTTGTTAAGTTTCAAATGTTCTACACCATTAAACTAACCAATTCACTATTTAAGCTGTCTGTTTTTTCCCACTTGATGTATGGACAAAAAGTATTCAAAACACTTGATTTTTAGTTTATAGAACGAGTGGATCTTGTATTCGAATGTCGGATGTTGGTATTTGTGTGAGAAGGATTCGGCCTCAAATCCTTTTGGAAGGACACAAGTCTATCTCTACACACGCAAGCGCACATATATATATATATATATATATATATATATATATATATATATATATATATATATATATATTGTTACAATATACACACGCACATATGTGTGTAGAATGTTTATGTGGCAAATGGGCATGTCCACACATGAACAAACTAAATTGTTGCAAGGAATTGCGTTGACATTTTTATGTCTAGTAACCAGATCTAAGAGTGTAAATTATGCAATGTTTACATACTGCAATACATGGAAGGAGGAACTTAATTAAAAACTAGGAAACAATAGAGTATTATTTTAATATATATCCATTAGTTGACCCTGACTGATAAAGAAATAAATGTTTGCAAAAGATACACTATCTTGGGGATAATTTGAAAGGTTACATATGTTTGAGAAAAAATCTACACGAAAAATTGTGGTATGTAATTAATTTGCAACAACGCCCTATATAGTTAAACTAATTGCCATATGTGTTACAGCTTGGCTTTTTGTCTTGATGGATGAACAATGGGTGGTTGATAAAGATGCTATCAATTGGAGACCAAATGTGTTCTGACAATGAATTTGTAAATTTGAGATACATTATTCTTAATCTAAGAGATGTATTACGAAGTCTAGGCTGTTCCCGGAAAAACCATCAGTAGGAGTGGCCAATGCAGTTTAAGCTCGTCCAACTAGAGAATTCCACTTATGGCACAGCATTAACCCTGAGAGCACAATGAAATCTCATTCCCATGTTTATCATGTAAATATGAAATCCTACAAATAATCTACAATAAAATGACATAAATTCATAAAAACGAGATATAGATATATTGAATCGAAGGCAAAGTCCGTCAGATTGCACATAAACAGCATGTAGTAAATGCTTAGGTCAATTTACAGCATTTGGAGGCCACCGGCATTTTGATACAATTCCTTTCTATTTTTGGACAGATTTCGTAGAAATCCTAAAAATTGACTGTCTGGCTGCCTTAATCCCTTCAGTTGAATCTAATTCTAAACCTAAATCTCATCAAAATTGAAGCGCAAAAACCAATTATAAGCCTAAATAAATAATGTAATTCGTAAACCGTAGTATTGCTAGTAAATTCCTAATCGTATGTGAGACTCCTCAGCGATTGTTATCGCGTCGAGATTGAAGAGCCCAAATCTCAATTTAAACCTAGACTGCATCAAAACTTTAGAAAAGCACTAGGAATTTGTGAGCGAAGCCTAGACCCTTACCTCGATTCGTACTGCAGAGGAATGCAACGAGAGAATTCCTGTCGGTACAGTTGAATGAAGCGACGGAGATAGGAAGGGGGAAGATCGATATTTTTCAAGAATTTCCCCCAAATGTTTGTTTTTGATACCGAGGAGCGACCGTTGGGCTTGGGTTTCGTGCCAAGCGTGAAAAAGGCTGGACTAGGCCTAAGAAACGGGCCAGAAATATTGTATTGAGTTACATGGATACGAGGCTATCGGGAATAATAACGATCTGGGCCCCGATGGCCTGTTATTGCCCAGGTCCCGGCCCCAAAACTTGAAGGGCCTTAATTTCGGCCCTGACTCCAGGCCTAGGCCTCATGAAACTGACCCAAGTCTTGGCCGTGGGGCCTCATATTTTTCAACCCTTTTCTCTTTTCCTTCTTCTCTGAGAGTTCATGCGAGGACGTGAGTGCCACTTGGTTTATTCTCTAGCGCGCCAAAAAAAAAAAATATAGTATTTAATGGCTTCATAATAAACTAAGATAGTGATCTTATGGTTCGGATTGGAAGGGAATGCCCTGTCCAAGGCTAATATGGGTAAGGATTAGGTCCAGAGTCGAGGTGTCTGTTTGGTTGTCGTAACTGGCCGTAATTCGTAGTTGTAATTGGTAAAGTCTTTTACAATTGTAAATGAGTTACATGTATGTAAATTTTACGGTGTTTGGTTGGTAATATAAAATTGTAAAGTGGGAAAGTGTATTGTACTTTACGGTGTTTGGTTGTCGTAATATATAAGTCGTAAGTGAAAAAGTTGACCACAAAATTAACTATTTTGTGATTTTAAAAGTTTTAACACTGCAAATAAATATTTAAAAAGTTAAATATTAAAAAATTTTAATATTAATATAAAAAATATTACAAATTTGTATGACCACAAAATTAACTGTAACTGGGCTGTAAGTGAGTGGTAACTGAGTTGCAAATGAGTGTTAGTTGAGTTACGTAAGTCTTTTACGAATTACGATCCAAACAAACGCCGTAATTGTAACTGGGCAGTAAGTCATTTACGAATTACGGAGTTTTACGCGAAACAAACGGCCCCTAAGCCCCAATCCTGCCCATGGAATCAAAGAATAAAACCCGACCCTTGTCCAATTAAGGCGTGTTTGGTACAGCTTAAAACTAGAGGAAAGGTAAAGCTTGGACACTGTAGGGTAGGCCTCACATAAGTTTCTTTTCTTAAATTTGTTTGGTTGGCTTAAAATGTTGAAGCGAAAAATCATCGGCTTTTTTTGACTTCGTATACCTCCCCACTCACAAAAGTTGCATATCAGAATGAAGAGCTTCAGGAATGCGCAAGAAAACTGTAACGGAAAACCCACACTCTTCTTCGTTCCATTTTACAATGCGTCAATAAGGCCTCTAGAGATAGGGTCGGGATCGTCTTCGGGTTCTTACGGGACAAGGTTGAGGGCCCCGCACGAGAAAGGATATTTCCACCCCAAAGAATGATGAAGGCACCCTAAAAATTATTACAAGTATGCTATTATTATTTTTAACAATTTCACCCTTAGTGAAAAATGCAAAATCCCTCTTTCTTCTTCCTCTTCCTCTTTCCTCCCTGGCCTCCCCCTTCCCCGCTCCTTCCCCCCCCCCCCCGGGCGATCTCCCCCTCCCCCTTATCCACTCCCCAACCCCGTCCCCCCACCTCGCCGATTTACCCCACCCTCCCCAACCCCCTCTCCCCGCTGGCCTCCGTGCCCCCACACCACACCCCCCTAAATCTGTTCGGACCCGCCGGCCTCCGCGCCCCGATCTCCCCCCCCCCCCCCCCAAAAAAAAAAAAAAAAAAAAAAAATCTGTTCGGACAGATCTGAACGAACAGATTTGATTTATTCAGCCACATTCTGACCGAACAGCTGGGGGGAGATCGGTGGGAGGAGAAAATTGGGGGGTGGAGGCTAACAGGGGGAGGGGGAGGTCGTTGGGGGGGAGATCAAGGGAATTGAGGGAGGATCGCCAAGGTGTGGGGGGTGTGTGTGTGTGTGGGGGGGGGGGGGGGGGGGGGGCGGGGGCCCGAGGGTCACCTGGTTGGGGGGCGGCCTTCATCAATTTGGGGGAGGACATTGGAAAGAAAGAGGGTGTTTTCATCAATTTGCACGGTGTCTTCGACATTGGGGTGTCTTCGTCAATTTGTGGGGTGAAAATATCCACTCCCCTCAACCCCCAAGCCTCTGCACCCATTGTCATCCCGCCGTCTTCGATCTTTCTTTTCCCCTTCTCGGCTGCCTGGTATATCGTCGATCTTTCTTTTCCCCTTCTCGGCTGCCTGGTATATCGTCCCCATATCTTCGACTTCATTCTCCTCGAGTTAACTTCCAGCATTTTCTATTTCCCTTTGAATCCTTCTCATTGGTTGAATAATATGAATTTTTTTATTTTTTTTTAGTCCTACTCGATAAGAATCTCCAGATTTTCTTTGTTTACTCTCTGTCGACATCTCCACTCATCAGCCACGAAATCTGAACGCCAAGCAAATCATGAAGGCACATTGTTGTAGTGGCTGCTTCTCGCACTTCTTTCTTTGAGAGTCGACAAACAATCAAGACACTACAAATGAAGCCATGTCAATGAGCTTCTTGCTTCCATGGAGGATCTCTTGGCATTGAAGCAGTTGGAGAACGCACTGAAATGTCATATGTTCCTCGTTGTCTATGAGGCGGGACGAGTAGCCAAGACCGATAGAAGAAAACGCAACGGATGATGCTATTGTCAATGTTGGCGAAGAGATTGAAGCAAAAGGAGTATATTTTGTATAAGGGGGTTGGATGACTTCAACTGCTCTAATGCAAACAGACATTTCATTTGTAATAATCGTGTGTATCTATAAACTTCAGCAAGGTTGAGTTGTACAAACACCAATAACGATAAAGAATTTGTCATTGTAATAGTCGTGTGTATATATAAATTATATAAAAGAGAATCAGTCTTATTAAAGACATAAAAGTTGCAAAGGAACTGGATAAGAATGTTCATTTTGTTCCATCACAATGAAAGAAACGAGAACTCCATGCAAGAAAAAAAGGACAAAAATGAGAAATTTCTTGAATCAGAATAAAGAGATTTAATCACGATTAACAAATTTAAATAACTATGAAGATAAATTTATATGGTATATAGTATTGAAATTTTGAAATCGGAGAATCTTTGAAATAATCTGTGAAATTTAACTGTGATATGAAATATTTGAAGTTTCATTAAGATCAATGGCGAGAAAATAAAACAATTTCTAATCTACAACCACTCTTAAAAGCAAATAGAAAACATGTGCATGTTTGCTTGTCATCCCTTCTGTTTTTTTTCTTTTTTTTTTTAATAATTCAATCTTATTTTAATTATTCTCCTACTATAACTAAAACTCTACGTATCATATAAACTTCCCCTCTTTATAACTTTTTATTTCTTTTTTTTTTCAATTAGAACTCTTAAATTATGAAAACTCTTTTGTCTCATTATTTTCTAAAAGCTAAACATCAAAAGAACAGGTCTCTCTATTTTTTTAAAAAAAGAAAAAATGAGAAGAAACTTCTACATCCACACGAAAGAAGGAAAAAAAGTAAAAAAGAAAAAAAGAAAAGGAAAAAAAAGAAAAAAATTAAAACAAAATATCTCTCTTTTCCCTACTCAAACTGGAACTCTCAAATTAAAGAACTTTCTCTCTAAAATCCGTACAAGCCCATCAAAGATGACCGAGTCATCTTCTCTAGTTCTGATCGATTATAAAAAACGAAGAAGATGATCGAGAAGAAGTGCAATCCTCACTGGTGAGTAATATTTTTACCTTTTACTAATACTATTTTTTAGTTAAGATATCATTTGGTTGTTAATTATATATAAGGGTTAATAAACTTAATTATCTTCCTGCCTACTTTCTTATTCTCATGTCATTTTTGTATCTGCCTCATGTTTGATACTTAACGACATATTATGTCTAATGGTGTTTGAGCATTTTTTGTGGATCATATTGTGTAGATCATATTGATTAGAATATTTTTTTATTAGATTAGTAAAAACTTAGTCAATTAATTTCCGTATTGTCGAGAAGGTACAATTTTTTTTTAATTAATTTTGGAGTATATACATTTCATCAATCTTTTATCCAGTTTTTATCATAACAAAAGTCATCGTAGCTCAGTTTTGATATAAGATCTCTCGTAACTCAGTATCAAATAGCGAAGAAAAAAAATCTTCTACTTTAGGACTTGAAGATATGATCTGAAAATTGCAAGATCTAATTTTATTATTAAATGGATTTTTCTTGATTTTTATATAGGAAATGCAACACCACACAGAAAAATTTCTTTCAATTTTTTTTATTTTTTATAGTTTGTGAATATGTTTAACTTTTTTTTTTTTTTTTTTTGCTTCATATCCTTGTTCAAATCTTTTTGTATTTTATCTTTCTAATTGCTTCCTTAAATTTTTTTCTCCATTTTTAATTTTCTTTTCTAATTTTTATTTCTCTCACTTCCAAATTATTTTTCTGTTTTTATTTATTTCTACCTTTTTCTTTTTTTAGTTTTATTTATGGAAAATTTCACTACAGCCACCGATTTTTCTTCATAATTAGAAAAAAAACTCACCCCCTATTTTTATTCGCTACAACCTTAACCACGTTAGTATAAATTGATTCCTTCCAACCATCACTTCTTTATATATTTTTATTTTCTCTTTTACACTTCCCCATCGCCCCCGATGTTGCTCTCCCCTCAGCCCTAACCTCGACTTCGCGGATCGACCTTTGTACATATTGTTTGTTTGTGCTCGCAATGAGTTTTGTTTGTGTTTGTGATCGATGTGATTTTTACATCTGAAAAGGATTGGAAATCATTCGATGTTGATGAACGGGAGTCTGCTGATGATGACGAAGTTGATATGAGGATTGTGACTCATGATCGCAGTCCTCTATGAGGACCGCGGCTATGGTCGCGGTCCTTTATTAAAAGACTGTGACTATGGTCGCACTATTTTTATTAATTGAAATTTTGGGCATTTTGCGAGGACTGAGATCATTGTCACAGTCCTAATATAGATTAGGAAATTATATTTTTGTGAGGACTACGATCATGGTCGTAATTTTAATAAAAACTGAAAAATAAGACATTTTTGTGAGGATTGCAATCATGGTCACAGTCCTAATAAAGAGAATTGCGATTATGGTCGCAATCCTACAAAAAGTCAGAAATATAGCATTTTTTATGAGGACTGCGATCATGGTCGCAGTTCTAAATAGACTCAGAAATAGTGCTTTTTGTGAGGACTACGATCATAGTCACAGTCCTCTATGAAAGTGCACCTAGAGGGTCTAATGTCAATTAATGCAGAAATGCAACAATTATAAAATGAATGATGCAAATGGTCAACTCAAATCAAGAAGTGAAGCTGAATTTTCTATGAAGGGCTTTAAAACTTCTCATCTATATTCCTCTAAACAATGAGTTTAGATGCTCAATTGCCTTCTTGATTGAGAGAGTGAAAACCGATAAGTATAAATAATGCTAACAATGAATAGCAAGTGCAAATGAGAGTAAAATACAAGTGTAAGCAATAGTAAGTAGAGTAGAGCGAGAGAGAAAGTAATCTCAAACACAAAAGAGTTGTTTCGAGATTCAAGCACAAAGCTTTATGCTCAGCCTTCATCGCGTGAAGGATTTCCACTATCCACTAAGAATTTTTCTACAAAGGAGCCTCCACAAAGGAACTACAATGGTCTACACAAGAGCAGAGTACATAACTTCAACTCTCAATTCTCTACACAAGAGGTAGCACAATGAGGTTTACAAGTTTTTAGTGACCACAAAAATCACAAACACTCTTTTTTACAACTTCCTATAATATATGATGAGAAGTGAGGCTCAAAAAGTTTGTGAGAGAGAAAATTCAGTTGAAATGAATGAATTTAAGAGCTGAAAACTTGCAGAAATTGGTTTAGAAATGAGAGCATTTAAAGTAAGAAAATTAGAAATTTTTCTCTTCTGAATAAACCAGAATTTTCAAGTATTTTCAAAACTTTCTTATCTTTCTCTTTTTCTATCCTCTCCCAATAAGGTATACATATAGGCAAGTGATAAACTATTTGTATAGCTTATCAGGTCATTAGGAAAGAAATTAAGTCTAAAAAGGGCAAAATACCCGTTGGAGAATAAGTTAAAAATCTCAGATTTTAAAAACTAGTCATTACTGTTGCTCTAACAGAACTTCGGTCGACCGGCCAGTCGACTGATAGTTCAAAATTTTGAACTATCTATTGGACTTCAGTCGACCGCCCAGTCGACCGATCTCAATCGAGACCAAGGGTAAAGAAAACTATGTCAGTCGGTCGATAGCTCGGTTGACTGCTGGCTTTGCCGGTCGACCGGTTGGTCGCCCGATAAACGTGCACAGCATGCACACAATTTGCGGTCGACGGACCTGGCCTAAAAACTTATTTTCAGGTATATTTTGAAATCAAGCTCATTTTTAAATATTGATTTGAAAAGCGATTTGGCAATACATAGGCTATGAGATACATGATAGAAAAAGATATATAAATTTGAAAAAAAAAATGGGACATGTATCAAACACCAAACCTTGTAGAATACCAAAACAGGAAAACTAGATGTGAAAACTGTTGGCCCGGAGGCCTTCCTCTCTAGTTTTGATGATGATTAACTCATGTAGTTATGTTTACTAATAATCTTGTGATTTTAGTTTCAGATCATGTAACAAGATATTAGTTGGTGATTGCTTTAAAAAGAGGAGTTTGGAAGCCTTCACTTGGTGATTCCCGAGCCCGAGCGTCAAGATGATACATAGCCATGCTCGTTGGATCACAGTTTGGATCGAGTCGACTTGAAGATGAAGATCGTCAAGAAGACTTAGGTATCCTAGTGTTTAGTGTGTTTTAGATCCATTTGTAAAGCTTAGTATAGTTAATATGCTCAAGTGCACAACACACACGTTTTATGTTTGGATATTGGTTTTTCGGTTTTTAGTTTAACTGATATTTGTTTTCATGAATAGATTGATCAAAACAAGTTTAATTGGTTTATGTATAGTAGATGTATTCTTTCTATACATGCTGAAAGGGAACACCTAGAGGTGGGGTGAATAGGTGTTAGTGCTAATCTAAAACTAAATGCAAAACTAAGTGCGCTAAATGCGGAAGCTAATGCAAATCTTGCACAAACTTAATACAACACAATAAGTGTAGCCGAATTCCCCGTGAAGGGCTCTGGACTAACTTCTCTTGATTCCCCTTGAATGGGTTGAGGGGCTATGTGAAGCTCTTGTTGGTTAAGTATAAGTTAGGCACACACACACAAGCAAGCCAAGCAAATAAGGATGAATAGCAATAAGAATATATGCAAGGCAACACAAGCAAATAGATATGTACGATATGAATGATGCTTTGCACAAATAAATGAGAGAGAGAGTTGAGAGACAAGTGGATCAAACGCAAACACAATGATATATTTCGAGGTTCGAGCACCCTTGCTCTACATCCCCGCCTACACCACCGTGTAGGATTTCCAATCCACTATACCGTCCACCGAGGACTCCCACCGAGGGAACCTTCACCGAGAAGGATTTTTACAACAATGGAGTACCGAACTCCTCTCTCAAACAAACACCTCCTCACACAAGAGGGGTAGGCCCTTAGCCAATACAACAACCAATCCACCTCACACTTGAGGGATACAAACCAACAACCAACTCCACCTCACCAAGAGGGAGTAAACACCAATCTCCACCTCACAATAGAGGGAGCAAACCAACACCCCAAATCACAACCTCAACCTCTACCAAAGAGGGAGCAACCAAGAAATCAAGGGTTTACAATAAGTGGTCTCTTTCAACCACAAACCTCTTTCCTTTTTCTTTTTCCACAAAACAAATGATCCTAATAGATTAGGATAGAAGATAGCTCAAGTGTGGAAACTAGGTGTTTGGAAAACAAGCAATAAAGAAAAACACTTGGGAAAATTCTTGCAAAAGATATAGAATGAAAACCAAGACAAATCTCCAAAAATATTCTTTTCTTTGATTTTTCCAAAAACCTAAAAACAAATAAGATGAATTCTTTTTGGCTCAAAACTCTTTTAAAAACTCTTTTAAAACAATAGAGAAAGTCTGGAAATTTTGTCTCTAAAAACCTTGGCCAAAAACCCAAAGAGATGGGGTTTTTAGAGGCCCATCAGAAAACTAACCGTTAGAGCTGCTCTGACAGGCAACGGTCGACCGGCCCGGTCGATCGCCAACGATCGAAAATATGACCGTTGGGCAACTGCGGTCGACCGGCCCGGTCGACCGAAACAAACAGAGAGCACTGTAAGTGCCCTGGTCGACCCGAGCGATCGCCGTCCCAGTGCCTCCAAACGTGAACAGATTTGTGCACGTCGGTCGACCGGCCCGGTCGACCGACTTCACCCAAGTCGACTAGGTCAGGTCGACTAGTCGACTGATTGAAGCCTGGAACAGAAATCTGGGTCAGAAAAATAATGTAAAATATTTTTCTAAAAATCTTTTAACACTTCTAAAAATCACCAAAAATAGTTTTATCATTTTATATGGAAACATAAACTTGTGATAAAAATTTCAAGACATATTAATCATATCAATTCATTTTTGAGTCTTGCAAATTTTATCAAAAACAAAACTTGTATTTTTATCAAACTTGATTTTTCAACACATGAATAGGGATATCAAAATAAGTTTGTCTAGCAAGTTAAACCATGTATGTATATCTAGAATACATCTAATATACATAGAAATAAAGTAAACTTGTTTTGATCTACTATTCATGAAAACCAAATCCAAAACATGAAAACGTGTGTGTTTGTGCACTTAAGCATATCAACTATACTAAGCTTTACAAATGGATCTAAAAACACATATCTAAACTATGGATACCTAAGTCTTCTTGATGATCTTCATCTTCAAGTTGACTTGCTCCAAAACTCCATCCATGGGTTAGGCAATGTGTGATCTTGACGCTTTGGCCCTGGAATCATCATGAAAAGCTTCTAAACACCTTGTTGAAGCTAATCACCAACTAATATCTTGGTTAATGATCTGAAACTTAAACAACACAAGATTATTAGTAAACATAACTACATGAGTTAATCATCATTAAAACTAGAGTGGAAGGCCTTTGGGCCAACAATCTCCCCCTTTTGATGATGAAAAAACTCATGAAGTTATATATGCATGGATTAAAGTTAAGCTTCAAAGAAGCTCCCCCTTAACTCATGCATAGACATAAATAATAAGATATGGAAATGAAGCACATGAATATGTATGCAAGTATGGAGATAAAACATGCAACAAGCATAAATAAAAATCTTTTTCTCCTATTTGCAATACAAAAACATATATGCATAAATAACAAGGAAGACAAATACTTCTCCCCCTTAAGCAATGAAAACATGCATATAAACTCAAATACTTCTCCCCCTTTTTGTCAATCATCAACAAAGGGTTCAAAGTAAAATCAAATCAAACAAATTTTTCTCCCCCTTTTTGTCAAACAAAAAGATCAAGAAGGGGTTAGACAATCCAAACAATAAAATGAGGGGTAAAAATCTTTCTCCCCTTTTAAGTCAATCAAAACAATAAAATAATGTTCTCCCCCTTTTGTCTAAAGCAAAAACAAGGTCAATAAGGGGTGACTATAAACAACATGATATCAATAGATAAATATGTCAATGAAGCATCTTGATATCAATTGAAAATAAACAAAGATCAATAGATGTTATATGCTATATACATTCATGAAGAGGAAGACGCTAAGTTAGCTTCCCTACACATATGCATTACATGAAAGAGGGATGTTAAGCCCTAATTCACATAACACACACTATGTAATGCATAAGAGGAGATGTGAAGCTCCCCCTACACACGTGTACCACATAACGAATAGATGTTAAGCTCTTCAATACAAGATACACTCATCATGAATCTATATGCATATAGTCAATACAAATCAAAACTTTTGTATTTTTCTTAAAAAAATTTTTGGATACCAATTTTAAGCAAAAACACATGAAACATCTTGATATCAATTCAAATTAAATATAATAAATTTTGAATGTCTAAACAAAATTTTGATACCAATTGTAAATAATTTTCATATTAAACATATGATACCAATATGAAATCTTCAATCATAAAGTAAGGGAGTGGGAAACAAATACCAATTGAAGAATCACCAATTGAAAGACAAAATTAAATTTTCTCCCCCTTTATGAAATACCAACTAAAAGGATGCATGGGCTTGATACCAATTTAAAAATAATAAATTAAAATAAAATTGAAGCTCAAGCACTAGTATAAACAAGATTTTGTGAAAAATTTATATCCTAAGTACAAATAAAACAAGTATATGTGTATGAAATAGAATGAGTACCAATCACCAATAGATGATACCAATTGAAAATATACATACACAATAAACATATGAGTATACAAAAGGATCAAAAATGATACCAATTGAAAGAGTTCAATGATACCAATTGACATAGCAAGAAGTTCAAGTGTATACATCATATTACTATACCTCCCAATCAAGGTTCAAGTTTTAAATGATTTTCATTTTAAAGCATACAAGACCATGATCTCCCATCCATCCGCCCATGGAAGGTAGGGGTTTTCAAAAATAGATTTGAAAATGTAGTTTTGTTTGAAAATCACTACCAAATTGAAGAATACGAACTAGTCAAATGGAAAAACTTTTAAACTAGTATGAAATCCTTCAAGTAAGGAATAAAATAAAATTGTTTTTCATGAAACACATGTAAATCACATGATCACTAAACACTCAAAGTCCATAAAGCTCATTCAAATTCTCATGAAAACAAATCATGAGTAAACAATAAATGTGTGTACATATAAAGTGTGAATATCATAATCATGAAAATTTTTCATTAAGCTCAATTATTCCTAAATCATGAAAACACGAAAAACATCAAAACTTATTTAACCTTCATGGCATATGTATGTCTAACACAAACTAAAGTATACATACATATCCAAAACATAAAGAGTCCACAAATGTATATGCATGAAGGCACGTGGCTCAAAAGGATAATCATGTATATCTAATAGTTTGGACAAGATAGACATATACATGAAGTTAAACAATTAAACACAAAATCAAACTAGATCTTCACCAAAACGAATTTCATTTCAAGGTATATGTATGAATTGTCAACACAATAAGTATACATACATATCCCTAAACACAATTGAGTCCATATATAGATTTGCATGAAAGGCAAATGACTCAAGGGGTATACATGTATATCTTAAAGTTTGGCAATACAAACATATACATGAAGTGAAAACTCACAAAACAAATCAAAAAATGGAATACAAGTTTGAAATGTATGAATCATCAAAACTAGACTATACTAGCACATCTAATGGGTTCAAATAAGCAATCAAGCTCAAACATATATAGATTTATTTGTGGCCCACTATATGCACGAATATATACCCAGTCTTAATGAAAATTAACATCTAAACAAGTAATCTTAACAAGAAGCATCAAAACACAATATAGAAATCATCATGATAAAACTAAAAACATGATTACTATGTAAATTCACATGTATTAGATTCATGATGTACATTATAGCTTAAACAAAAGTGAGAACACTAAGAATGGGTTCATACAAGCATGTGTGTCTCAAACACTATATATGTATGTCAAGGATCTAATAATCATGGCATTTACATACTAATCCATAGACAATGAAACATGCTATAAAACATCAAAAATATGAAATACAAATCATATATGATCAATATGTACATGCATGTGCATTAGATCTAGGTCATACAAATTAGTTTAACCAAGGTGAAAACACAAAAATATAAGTCCATATAAAACATGGATGTTTCAACCAACTAATAAGTATAACACTAATCTAATTAACATGGCATGTCTATGATGATCACTAAACATCAAATCATGCTATGAAAGATAAACATGGAAAGCATGTAAACATATAAATGGGAGTAAAGGATTGTTACCAAAACCGAAGAAGCAACTCTCCTTGTCTCCAAAACATGGTGGTCCTCTCCACTAAATCTTCCCTTGAAAGTGATGCATCCAATTGATTTCCTTTTAAGTCCGGAACGCATCCACTCCAAGGTGTCATCACTCTCACGTCATGTGAGAGCCCACACCTACATCAAAAATAATAGGAGGGGTGGTCTTTGGTACCCATATCTTCTTGGGTCCATGGGGTTAGTACCTTCTCTAACCCAAACAAACTTCTTTGCTAAATTCTCAACATGTAAACGATCATAGCAAAATTTAGCAAGATGGCCTTTTCGGCCACAATGTGTACATGTGTACACATGAGCATACATGTGTTGATGGTGTCCGTGTGGAGCATGTGTATGCCGTGGAGGGTGTGCATGCATAAAAGTTGGAACTTATTTCTTACGAACCAAGGTTTCCAAGCGTGAGTGGTTCATGGCACATTGGCTCATAGTGAAGCCCAAACAATCCATTTTCTTCTTAATTAAATTTATATCATTATCAATCAAAGAAGAAGTGGAGCATGAAATGGGTAGAGTGTGTGGAACTACCCTAGCATGGCAAGCATGTGCATCAATCTTATTTTACAAAACAACATTTTTCTTTAAACACACATCTAAATCATTTGAAATGGAAATAATTTTATTTTTCAAATCAACATTCTCTTTTAAAACAAAATCAATTTTAGAAGACAAGTTTTCATTTTTCTTCAAAATAACATGGCAATCATTTTTAGATTTTAAAAATTCATTTTCTTTTAGTGCAAGTTCCAATTGAGATCTCAATAAATCCCTTTCATTATAGACCTCAACCTTCTCTTACAAAACACAATCAAGTCTAGAATGCAAACTTTTATTTTCTTTTTCAATTTCTAGACTTTTCTTTTTCAAAATCTTATATTTTTTATTAATTTTCACAAACAATAGAAAGTTCTTCATTCAAAGCATGAGGATCAACATAATCATTTGAAGAACTAGCACAATCATCATTATCTAAGTGGGGTTCCGAATGTACCTCAAGGGAGTCATTCCCTTGGACCATGAAGCATTGTGACTCGGACTCTCCACTAGATTCCTCTTCTTGAATTTGCACTTGAAGCTCGGAGGTGGTGGTTGTTGTCAACAAATTCCACACTGCAAAGGCGGAATCAATGTTAGAAACACGTAAAAGATAACCTTTAGATATTGTGCTTCTAATGGCCTCTAGGGCTTGTGCATTGGCCCCTACATGATTGCTATCACTAAGGAAGGATTCCTTAGTAATGGCAAGGTAAACTTTATGACCTAGGGTTTGTAAATAAACGGTCATCCTAATTTTCCAAACATGAATTGTTGGAAGGGTCAAACATAGATGGGGTCATGAAGGCCACGGTAAACTATATGAGTGTGCAAACAAGCAAATGCAAACAAGATTAGCCTAAAATGAGGATCTTTAACTCTAGGTTGTTAGACCCAAAATCAGAGCACTTGGCTCTGATACCAATTGAAAAGGAACACCTAGAGGGGGGTGAATAGGTGTTAGTGCTAATCTAAAACTAAATGCAAAACTAAGTGCGCTAAATGCGGAAGCTAATGCAAATCTTGCACAAACTTAATACAACACAAGTGTAGCCGAATTCCCCGTGAAGGGCTCTGGACTAACTCCTCTTGATTCCCCTTGAATGGGTTGAGGTCTATGTGAAGCTCTTGTTGGTTAAGTATAAGTTAGGCACACACACAAGCAAGCCAAGCAAATAAGGATGAATAGCAATAAGAATATATGCAAGGCAACACAAGCAAATAGATATGTACGATATGAATGATGCTTTGCACAAATAAATGAGAGAGAGAGTTGAGAGACAAGTGGATCAAACGCAAACACAATGATATATTTCGAGGTTCGAGCACCCTTGCTCTACATCCCCGCCTACACCACCGTGTAGGATTTCCAATCCACTATACCGTCCACCGAGGACTCCCACCGAGGGAACCTTCACCGAGAAGGATTTTTACAACAATGGAGTACCGAACTCCTCTCTCAAACAAACACCTCCTCACACAAGAGGGGTAGGCCCTTAGCCAATACAACAACCAATCCACCTCACACTTGAGGGATACAAACCAACAACCAACTCCACCTCACCAAGAGGGAGTAAACACCAATCTCCACCTCACAATAGAGGGAGCAAACCAACACCCCAAATCACAACCTCAACCTCTACCAAAGAGGGAGCAACCAAGAAATCAAGGGTTTACAATAAGTGGTCTCTTTCAACCACAAACCTCTTTCCTTTTTCTTTTTCCACAAAATAAATGATCCTAATAGATTAGGATAGAAGATAGCTCAAGTGTGAAAACTAGGTGTTTGGAAAATAAGCAACAAAGAAAAACACTTGGGAAATTCTTGCAAAAGATATAGAATGAAAACCAAGACAAATCTCCAAAAATATTCTTTTCTTTGATTTTTCCAAAAACCTAAAAACAAATAAGATGAATTCTTTTGGCTCAAAACTCTTTTAAAAACTCTTTTAAAACAATAGAGAAAGTCTGGAAATTTTGTCTCTAAAAACCTTGGCCAAAAACCCAAAGAGATGGGGTTTTTATAGGCCCATCAGAAAACTAGCCGTTAGAGCTGAGCTGGCAGCTCTGACAGGCAACGGTCGACCGGCCCGGTCAACCGCCAACGGTCGAAAATATGACCGTTGGGCAACTGCGGTCGACCGGCCCGGTCGACCGAAACAAACAGAGAGCACTGTAAGTGCCCCGGTCGACCCGAGCGGTCGACCGTCCCAGTGCCTCCAAACGTGCACAGATTTGTGCACGTCGGTCGACCGGCCCGGTCGACCGACTTCACCCAAGTTGACTAGGTCAGGTTGACTAGTCGACTGATTGAAGCCTGGAACAGAAATCTGGGTCAGAAAAATAATGTAAAATATTTTTCTAAAAATCTTTTAACACTTCTAAAAATCACCAAAAATAGTTTTATCATTTTATATGGAAACACAAACTTGTGATAAAAATTTCAAGACATATATTTATCATATCAATTCATTTTTGAGTCTTGCAAATTTTATCAAAAACAAAACTTGTATTTTTATCAAACTTGATTTTTCAACACATGAATAGGGATATCAAAATAAGTTTATCTAGCAAGTTAAATCATGTATGTATATCTAGAATACATCTAATATACATAGAAATAAAGTAAACTTGTTTTGATCTACTATTCATGAAAACCAAATCCAAAACACGAAAACGTGTGTGTTTGTGCACTTGAGCATATCAACTATATTAAGCTTTACAAATGGATCTAAAAACACACTATCTAAACTATGGATACCTAAGTCTTCTTGATGATCTTCATCTTCAAGTTGACTTGCTCCAAAACTCCATCCATGGGCTAGGCAATGTGTGATCTTGACGCTTTGGCCCTGGAATCATCATGAAAAGCTTCTAAACACCTTGTTGAAGCTAATCACCAACTAATATCTTGGTTAATGATCTGAAACTTAAACAACACAAGATTATTAGTAAACATAACTACATGAGTTAATCATCATCAAAACTAGAGTGGAAGGCCTTTGGGCCAACACATGCATGCTTAAATTTGAAACAAACTTATTTTGACTTTCCTATTCATGTATTGAAAAATCCAAGTTTGATAAAATACAAGTTTTAGTTTTTGGTAAAAATGATAAGACACAAAATAGTTTCATATGCTTGATATTGGAGTTAAAATATTTATCACATGTTTATGTATCAATGCAAAATGATAAAACTATTTTTGGGTATTTTTTTACAAGAGATAAAAGAATTTTTAGAAATATTTTTAACAAGTGTTTCTGACCCAGAACAGTGGCTGACAGGCCAGATCGGCCGACCGCACGGTCGACCGAACCAAGGGCCGGTCGACCTTACGGTCGACCGACGTGCACAGCCTTGTGCACGTCTGGCAGCACAGTGGGCCGGCCGACCGACCGGTCGACCGGACCAGAGAGCTTTGCTCTCTGTATCTGGGCGGTCGGCCGTGCGGTCGACCGGATGCCCCAACGGACATATTTCTGACCGTTGGCGGTCAGCCGGCCGGCCGACCGCAAGCCTGTCAGGCTGCCAGATCAGCCTAACGGCTAGTTTTCTGTTTGGCCTATATAAACCCCATTTCTTTGGGATTTTGGCTAAGATTTTTAGAGCTAAAATTTTCTAACATCTTCAGTGTTTTAAAACAAGTTTTCAAAATAGTTTTTGTGCCAAAAAGCTTCATCTATTTGTTTTAAGTGTTTTGTTTTATTTCCAAGAAAATAGTTTTTGGGAATTGTTTCTTGATCTTATATTCTATATCCATTTTGTATTTTTTCCAAGAGTTTTTCTTTGATCAAAACACTTAGTTTTTCCACACTTGAGCTATCATCTATCATAATCTATTAGGATCTTATTTTGTGGAAAAAGAGAGATTGTTTGTGGTTGAAAGAAACCACTAGTTGTGCACCCTTACTTTTGTTGTATCCCTCTTTGGTAGAGGTTGATCGGGTGATTGGTTTGCTCCCTCTTTGGTAGAGGTTGAGTTGGTTGGTTTGCTCCCTCTAGTGAGAGGTGGAGTTTGGTTTGTAAACCCTCTTCGGTAGAGGTGTTGGTTGTTATTTGGCTACGGGCCTACCCCTCGGTTGTGAGGCGGTGTTTGAGAGAGGAGTTCGGTACTCCCTTTGTTGTAACAAATCCTCCTCGGTGGAGGTTCCCTCGGTGGGAGTATAGTGGATTAGAAATCCTTCTCGGTGAAGGCGGGGACGTAGAGCTAGGGGCTCGAACCTCGAAACATATCTTTGTGTTTGCGTTTGATCCATTGTCTCTCTAACTCTCTCTTTATATTGTGCATAGCATCATTCATTCATTCATATCATATATTTCTTGTGTTGTGCCTTGCATCTTTCATATTGCTATATATCATTTATATGCTTGGCTTGTTTGTGTGTGCGCCTCACTTGTACTTAACCACAAGAGCTTCATATAGCACCTCAACTCATATCTAGGGGAATCAAGAGGAGTTAGTTCAGAGCCCTTCACAGGGAATTCGGCTACACTTGTTTGTTGTATTAAGTGTGTTGCAAAATTGTTTAAACTTTCACATTTAGCGCATCTAGTTCATAGATTAGCATTATCACCTGTTCACCCCCCTCTAGGTGATTTACAATTGGTATCAGAGCCTACTCTCCGGATACTTAGGTTTAACAACCTAGGAGTGAGATCCTTGTTTGCTAATCTTCCATTTGCATTTGCACACTTTTGTTGTTTGCACACATATAGTTTGCACTCATGGATAGCCCTCCTATGTTTGACATTTCTAGACTTGAGATTTGGAAGGTTATGATGAGTTGTCATTTAAAAGCCCTAGGATATAAAGTTCACCTTGCCATTACTAAGGAATCCTTCCTTAGTGATAGCAAGCATATAGAGGCCAATGCAATAGCCCTAGAAGCACTTAGAGCATCACTTCATAAAGATTATTTACATGTGTTTGCTCACTATGATTCAGCTTTTGCAGTTTTGAGTATTTTGACTTCTCCCGAGCTACCAAATATTATCGAAAAGAAGAGAAGATTTAGAAGAGATGAGTCCGAAGAACATTGCTTCATGGTCCAAGGGAATGACTCCCTTGAGGTACGCTCGGACACTCAACTAGATGCTAGTTCTAATTCATATTGCAATGAATGTTTAGAGGCACAAGCTATGAATGATGAACTTGCTAGAAATTGTGAAAATTTGATTTCTAAATACAAAATATTGAAAAATGAGAATCTTGTTTTAAAAGAAGAAAAGAAAATTTTGTCATCTAAAATTGAGATTGTTTTGCAAGAGAAGGAAGAGGTTTCTAGTGAATGTGACTCACTTAGATCTCAACTTAATCTTGTTTTAAAAGAAAATAAATTGTTGAAATCTAAAAATGATTGTGATGATGTGTTGAAGAAAAATGAGTTTTTATCTTCAAAAGTTAATTTTGTTGTAAAAGAAAATAAATCTTTGAAAACAAAAATTATTTCTATTTCAAAAGATTTAGATATGTGTTTAAAGAAAAATGAGTTTTTGAAAAATAAGATTGATGCACATGTTTGTCATGCTAAGGTAGTATCTCACACTTCACCTATTGCATGTTCCACTTTATCTTCAAGTGTTAAAAATGATATAAATGTTTTTAAGAAGAGTGTTGATTGTTTGGGCTCCACTTTGAGCCAATGTGCCATGAACCATACACGTTTGGAAACTTTGTTTCGAAAGAAACAAGTTCCATCTATTATGCATGCACACCCTCCACGGCATACACATGCTCCTCACGGACACCATCATCACTTGTATGCTCATGTGTACACTTGTACACATTGTGGACGTAAGGGCCACCTTGCTAAATTTTGCTTTGATAGAATATATGTTTCTAATTTAGGAAATAATTTTGTTTGGGTTAGAGAAGGTATAACCCCCATGGACTCAAAAAGTTATGGGTACCAAAGACCACCCCTATTGTTTATGATGTAGGCGTGGGCTCTCACATGACGTGAGAGTAGCGGTACCTTGGAGTGGATGCGTTCCGTGCCTAAAGATTACTTTTTGGATGCATCACTTTCAAGGAATGTTTGGTGGAGAGGACCACCATGTTTTGGAGATAAGGAGAGTTGCCTCATAGGTTTTGGTAACGGTCTCTTACTCCTTATTATTGTTTACATGCTTTACATGTTCATTATTTGTAGCATGTTTTGTTGTTTATATGATCATTATGAAAATGCTATAATTATTAGACTCTTGACATACATGTATAGCATTTGAGACACCCATGTTTAATATGGACCATTATTTTAGTGTTCTCACCATTGTTTAGCTATCGTGTTTATCATAGGTATAATAACATGTGAATTTTCATAATAATCATGTTTATGTTTTTCATGTTGATTATATCTTGTTTTGATGCTTCATGATTTGAATATATGTTTAAATGTTAGTTTTCATTAAGACTAGGTATATATTTGTACATATAGTGGGCCACAAATAAATCTATATATGTTTGAGCTTGAATGCTTATTTGAACCCATTAGATGTGCTAGTATAGTCTAGTTTTGATGATCCATGCATTTTAAACTTGTATTCCCTTTTTGGAATTGTTTTATGTTTATATGTTTAACTTCATGTATATGTCCATTTTATCCAAATTATTGTTATACATATACATCCTTTGAGCCACGTGCCTTCATGCATATATCTTTGTGGACTCGTTATATTTGGATATGTATGTATACTTTAGTTTGTATAGGACATACATATACCTTGAAGATTAAATAGTTTTGATGATTTTCATGTTTTCTTATTTCAAGGAATATTGAGCTTATTGTCCATCTTTCATGATTATGATCATCACATTATATTTGTACACTCACATTTATTGTTTACTCATGTGTTTGTTTTCATGAGTCATATTTATGCCTAATTGATTATGAGTGTTGACTATTTTGTGAATTTTATGTTTATGAAAAATAATTTTGTTTTATTCCTTACTTGAAGGACTTCGTACTAGTTTACAAGTTTTTCATATAACTAGTTGCGATATTCTTCATTTTGGTAGAGTTTTCAAACAAAGTATATTTTTCAAACCTAATTTTGAAAACTCCTACCATCCATGGGTGGTTGGATGGGAGATCATGCTCATGTATGCTTTATATTGAAAATCATTTTAAACTTGAACATGGTTAGGTTGTAGTTATATGATGTATACACTTGATCATTATTGTTGTTTCAATTGGTATCATTGAGATTCTTTCAATTGGTATCAATTTTGACTTTTATTGTATACTCATATATTATCGTATATGTATGCTTGCATTTCAAAGAATATCAATTTCAATTGGTATCTATTTTTTCATACACACACACATATATATATATATCTTGTTTATGCTAAGCTTGAGCTTCAATTTTGTTTCAATTGATTAGTTTTCAATTGCTTTTTAATTGGTATCTTATTTCAAGCCTACGCATTGTTTTTGTTGGTATTTCATAAAGGGGGAGAAAATTCGATTTTCATATTTACAATTGGTATTTGTACTTCCACTCCCTTGCTTTATGATAGAAAATAAAAATTTAAATTGATATCATATACTTAAAAAGAAAAATATTCTCTTTTGATATCTGGATGTTTATTTGAATGTTTTAAAATTGGTATATCAAAATTTTGTTTAAAGAAAATAGTCAAAAGTTTTGATTTGTATTGCCTATATGCAAGGAGAGCTTAACATCTCTTCTACATATAGATTCATGATGAGTGTATCTTATATTGAAGAGCTTGACAATCTCTTCTTTATGTGGTACACGTGTGTAAGGAGAGCTTCACATCTCCTCTTATGCATTACATATTTTACGTTATGTGAATTAGGGCTTGTCATCCCTCTTTCATATAATGTATATATGTAGGGAAGTTACTTTACCGTCTTCCTCTTCATGAATGTATATCGCATATACCATTTGTTGATTGACCTATGTTTACTTTCAATTGGTATCAAGATGCTACTTTGACATATTTTCAATTGGTACCTTAATTGATTGTCACCCCTATTTGGTTTTTGTTTTTGTTTTAGACAAAAAGGGATCAACACAATAAAAACAAAGTTCTCATTTTTAATTTTTTTTTGCATTTTTTTATTTAACCCTTTGTTGATTCATTGTTTCGAACAAAAAGGGAGAAAAATTTATTGATTTGGTTTTGCTTTTACCCCTTATTGATGATTGTTTCTTTGTATTAAAAAGGGAAAAAGATTTTGTTTTGGTTTTTACCCCTTTATTGATGATTGACAAAAAGGGGGAGAATTATTTGAGAAGTTTTATATATGCATATTTATGTTTTGCATATATTAAGTTTAATTTAGTTTAATTTTAATTGGTATTTATGTTTTGCATATATTAAGTTTAATTTAGTTTAATTTTAATTGGTATCTAGAGCATGTTTTGTTTTTGAACATTTCATTGGTATCTAGAACCTTTTTATTGTTTATGCATGATTATGCATTGTTATTCATTGCATATTAATTGTTTATTTGTTTTATGCATGAGTTAGGAGGGAGCTTCTTTGAAGTTTAACTTTAATCCATGCATATATAACTCCATGAGCTTTGTTATCATCAAAAGGGGGAGATTGTTGGCCCGGAGGCCTTCCTCTCTAGTTTTGATGATGATTAACTCATGTAGTTATGTTTACTAATAATCTTGTGATTTTAGTTTCAGATCATGTAACAAGATATTAGTTGGTGATTGCTTCAAAAAGAGGAGCTTGGAAGCCTTCACTTGGTGATTTCGAGCCCGAGCGTCAAGATGATACATAGCCATGCTCGTTGAATCACGGTTTGGATCGAGTCGACTTGAAGATGAAGATCGTCAAGAAGACTTAGGTATCCTAGTGTTTAATGTGTTTTAGATCCATTTGTAAAGCTTAGTATAGTTGATATGCTCAAGTTCACAACACACACGTTTTATGTTTGGATATTGGTTTTTCGATTTTTAGTTTAACCGATATTTGTTTTCATGAATAGATTGATCAAAACAAGTTTAATTGGTTTATGTATAGTAGATGTTTTCTTTCTATACATGCATGCTTAACTTTGAAACAAACTTATTTTGACTTTCCTATTCATGTATTGAAAAATTCAAGTTTGATAAAATACAAGTTTTGGTTTTTGGTAAAAAATGATAAGACACAAAAATAGTTTCATATGCTTGATATTGGAGTTAAGATATTTATCACATGTTTATGTATCAATGCAAAATGATAAAACTATTTTGGGTATTTTTTTTACAAGAGATAAAAGAATTTTTAGAAATATTTTTAACAAGTGTTTCTGACCCAGAACAGTGGCTGACAGGCCAGGTCGGCCGACCGCACGGTCGACCGAACCAAGGGCCGGTCGACCTTACGGTCGACCGACGTGCACAGCCTTGTGCACGTCTGGCAGCACAGTGTGCCGGCCAACTGATCGGTCGACCGGACCAGAGAGCTTTGCTCTCTGTATCTGGGCGGTCGGCCGTGCGGTCGACCGGATGCCCAACGGTCATATTTCTGACCGTTGGCGGTCGCCGAGCCGGCCGACCGCAAGCCTGTCAGGCTGCCAGATCAGCCTAACGGCTAGTTTTCTGTTTGGCCTATATAAACCCCATTTCTTTGGGATTTTGGCTAAGATTTTTAGAGCTAAAATTTCCTGACATCTTCAGTGTTTTAAACAAGTTTTCAAAATAGTTTTTGTGCCAAAAAGCTTCATCTATTTGTTTTAAGTGTTTTGTTTTATTTCAAAGAAAATAGTTTTGGGAATTGTTTCTTGATCTTATATTCTATATCCATTTTGTATTTTTCCCAAGAGTTTTTCTTTGATCAAAACACTTAGTTTTTCCACACTTGAGCTATCATCTATCCTAATCTATTAGGATCTTATTTTGTGGAAAAAGAGAGATTGTTTGTGGTTGAAAAAAACCACTAGTTGTACACCCTTGCTTTTGTTGTATCCCTCTTTGGTAGAGGTTGATCGGGTGATTGGTTTGCTCCCTCTTTGATAGAGGTTGAGTTGGTTGGTTTGCTCCCTCTAGTGAGAGGTGGAGTTTGGTTTGTAAACCCTCTTCCGTAGAGGTATTGGTTATTATTTGGCTACTGGCCTACCCCTCGGTTGTGAGGTGGTGTTTGAGAGAGGAGTTCGGTACTCTCTTTGTTGTAACAAATCCTCCTCGGTGGAGGTTCCCTCGGTGGGAGTATAGTGGATTAGAAATCCTTCTCAGTGAAGGCGGGGACGTAGAGCTAGGGGCTCGAACCTCGAAACATATCTTTGTGTTTGCGTTTGATCCATTGTCTCTCTAACTCTCTCTTTATATTGTGCATAGCATCATTCATTCATTCATATCATATATTGCTTGTGTTGTGCCTTGCATCTTTCATATTGCTATATATCCTTTATATGCTTGGCTTGTTTGTGTGTGTGCCTCACTTGTACTTAACCACAAGAGCTTCATATAGCACCTCAACCCATATCTAGGGGAATCAAGAGGAGTTAGTCCAGAGCCCTTCACAGGGAATTCGGCTACACTTGTGTGTTGTATTAAGTGTGTTGCAAAATTGTTTAAACTTCCGCATTTAGCGCATCTAGTTCATAGATTAGCATTATCACCTATTCACCCCCCCTCTAGGTGATTTACAAAAACTTGTATTTTGAAAACTTGGATTTTGTATGTGATTTCTTAAGCATCAATTCTACATTCTATACTTTAAACAATCTATTTTCTTACATATGTTTTATATGTCTTTAAGCAATCTTCAAGAGGACTTTTCCAAATATGAATCTTGATTGTCAAAACTTGAACCCTTTCATTGAGTTATCTTGAGACTAGAGTACCTTTTTTTAGGAAGAACACATCAAAATATCCTTTGAACCTGAAAAACTTAGAACACTTAAACTTGATTAGTACCTAATAACTTCATGTGGTTTGTAGTCATCAAAACAAAACCGGAGATTGTACCATTGCGCCAATAATCTCTCCCTTGTTTATGATGACATGGCACATGAGTTATTTAGGATAAACAAATAGAGAAAGCTTGAAAAGCTCCCTCCTAAAATGATGTTTATCTATCAAGTTTCATCATATATAACTAATGATATAGCAATGTCAAAATAAGTCAAATGCATATAGATATAGATATTAAATATGGAATACTATCGGTAAACTAACCGATCTCCATTCATGCCTCCAACCACAAAATAATAGGTATGCAACAAAAAGAAACAAAGCATACAGACATGAAATAGAGGTAATGATAAATCTTGTAAATTCAAATAACTCATAAATTCTTCTCTCCCTTTTTATCATATATTAAAAAAGGATACAAAAATCAATTGAAAGTAATCTATTAATTTAAAATAAAAAAGAAATAAACATAAATACCAATGAAAAATTAAACAATAATCATGAATCCATAATGCAAACATTCAATTCACCACAAATGAAAGAAAATCTATTAAAATCAAGTGGTTTAGTAAAGATGTCCGCTAATTGAAAATTGGTAGAAACATAATCAATCTCAATATCTCTTTTCTTATAATGATCTCTAATAAAGTGATATCTAATCTCTATGTATTTGGTCTTACTTTGTTGATTTGCATTCTTGGTCATATGAATGGTTCTAGTATTATCACAAAATTTTAATATAGTTAAAATGCAAATCATAATTAAGAAGAGTATGTTTCATCTAAAAAATTTGTGCACAACAAATGTCGGCCGTAACATGCTCCGCCTTGGCAGTTAAGAGGGATACAGAATTTTGTTTCTTGGAAGACCATAAAAAGAGACAATTTTTTAGAAATTGATAAATTCTACTAGTGCTCTTCTTACCCACTCTACAACCGGCATAGTCGGCATCCGAGTAACTCATCATTAAAAATTGTTCGGTCTTCGGATACCACAAATCCGTTCCAATAGTGCCCTTAGGATATCTAATAATGCGTTTTACGGCAATCAAGTGAGGCTCTTTAGGATAAAATTAAAATCTAGCACATAAATAAACTCTAAACATAATATTCGGCCTACTAGCCATCAAGTAAAGTAAACTAGCAATCATGCTACGATAAAGTTTAATGTCAACGTTTTTACTTTCTTCATCCTTATTAAGCTTAGTTGTGGTAACCATGAGAGTCTTACTAATCTTCACATTTTTAAGCCTTAATTTTTTGATAAGCTCTCTTGTATACTTGGCTTGATTGATGAAGATCACTCCTTTGCTTGATTTGGAATCCAAGAAAATAGTTGAGCTCTCCTATCATACTCATTTCAAACTCTTTCTCTATGTATGAGTCATTGCTATACATTCCAAGTACAAGTACGTGGTTATCTTTTTCTTCCTACTAATCCTTCTTTTGAATCCTGATATCCATCCATCTTCGCACTTTTAGTTTCCCAGAATGATCAAATTTTTCCTATCATCTCTTCTTTTCCATATTGTCCCTATCTCTTTTGTGTTCATCTCCCTCTTATCGAAATTTCGAAGATGAAATTTTTGTAAGGTGGATAGTATGTAAAACCTCGTTCATGAGATACGTACCCAGATATGTGTCCTTATTTTTTGACTGTATTTTCCTATTTCTCCCCCATATCTATCTTCATTTTGTGATTATTTATAGTCTTATTTGGTACCGGACCCGGATCTTTGGACTCAAAATCAGCTCGAATCTTAACCCAGGATCTGATCCCAATATATTACTTGATTTGATCTTTTAATAGTCATATTTGATCGATTTCAGTTTCTAATACTGTTTTTCAATATTTCAGATTTTTCATGATTTTTTGTAATTTTTTTGAATTATTTTTCAAACTCTTCAAAAACAGTATCGACCGGTATCGCTAGTTAGTTCTGGGATTTTTAAGTTATAAAAAGAGTTAAAATTTTGATATCTCCTTCATATTATTTCTTAAAATAATATTTTTCTACTTTAGCGTATTTTTGGGGATTTTTTTGAATTTATCAAAATTCGACCAGATTTGTTGTCGACCGATATCGCCGATTGATTTCAGGATTTTTAATTTGAAATCGGGATTAAATTTCTTGAATTCATTTCATCATGACTCTTAGTATAATATTTACTATTTATTATTTTAGGAAATTTTTGGAAATCTTTCTGGATTACTCAAAAATTCACTCTATTATAATAATATATTTATATTGATTTTTAGCATTTCTTTTCTTTACTTTCTCTTACTTTTTCTCTCTCATGTGCAGCCAACCAACCCCAATACCTTTCCCATCACCTGCCAACAACCCCATCCCCTCACATCACATTCTTTTCTTTCTCTTCTTTTATTTATTGATCACTCACTCACACTCTCCCCCCTTTAATTCTCTCTCACCTTCATTCTCCTTCAGCCCATCCCTTCTTCCTCCTTGGCTGGCCATCACCAGCATCGTCGCCCCCACCCCCCGCATTCGCGCCCCCACCAGTGCCGCCCCCTCCGGCCACCCACACCCCTAAGCTACCGCCTCCTCCCACTACTACCACTTTTTTTCACCATCATCTTCAACACTACCATTATCACCAACTCCACGTCCTTCACTTCCATCTCCACTGTTCCCTCCTCCTCCCACCACCACTTCATCACCACCATCACCTCAACACCACCATCCCTACCACCAACATCTCCACTCCACATTCCATCACCTTCGCTTCAACCACCACCACCTTCGTCACACCACCACCACTCTACCCATTACCACCATTCTCCATCACCTCCATCACCACTTCCACCCATTACAACACCAACTCCACCTCCATTACCCCACTCTACCACTAACATCATCATCTCCATAACAACAACAACACCATCATCTTCACCACTACCACCCTTTCTCACCTCCTCCACCTGTGCCCCACTCCCCGCTGACCACCCAGGCCGCCGGCCGCCCTGGCCTGTCGGTGACCTCCAGGCCGCCGGCCAACCTCCCCTTCCCTCTCTTTCTTCTTTTTTTTCTTCCTTCTCTTCTTTTTTCTTCTATTTCCTTTTTCCCCTCTTCTTTGTTTCTTTCTCTCTCTCTAAATTTGGTTCTTCCTTTCCCTCTCCCTCTGTCTTGCTCTTCTCTTATCTCTTGGTTCTGGATCCGGTCTTCTTCTCTCTCTAATTTTCCCTTTAGATTCTCTCTTTCTCATTCTCTCTCTTTCCTCTCTTCTCCCTCTTTCTTCTCTCTCTCTCCTCACTCTATTCTCTCTCCCATGTGCGCATACGCTTGGATTTCGTGGAGTTCCCGTATCATGCTAAATGTCATGGTTTTAGGCAAGTACTATTTCTCTGTATTAGCAAGTGCTTTTCTAATGTTATATATGCTTTGCGATTACTTTTCTAATATTTGATACATGTTGTACGATTACTATTCTAATATTTGATACATGATTTGCGATTACTGATCTAATATTTGTTACATTCTAGGCGAGTATAGCATCTCTTGAACAAGTGCTTTTCTAATGTTATACATGCTTTGTGAATACTTTTCTAGTGATTCTTTGTAAGTACTATTTTAGTGTTAGTTACACACTTTGCAAGTGCTTTTTGAAAAATGTTGATACATGATTTGCTATGCTTTGCGCCGGGCGGGGGGGGGGGGGGGGGGTTGTACATGCTTTGTTGGTGCCTTACTTTTATTTGTCCTCTGGGCTTTATTAACCCCACTTAGCTATTGATAATATATTGGTAATTATTGATATGAAAATATTTAATTATATTGTTTTCTTATATCATGTCACATGACTTGTAAATTACCTAACACATGATGTAGTGATTCTGTATTCATTTGTATCTTGTGCATTTGGCTTGTGCTGCATACTTCGCTTGGTACTGTGACACCTATATCTGATAACTGACACCTGATACACTTGACCCGATATTGTGACACTTGACCGATTATATGACCTGATTCATGATTATCGCCTTTATGGAGAATTGACATGATTATTCTACTGCTACCAGATATCTGGTACTTCTGAACTCCTGTATTCTTGAACCCCTATAATAGGAAGACTCCTGATATTATACTTCTGATACTTTACTTCTGTGGATCCCCGTAAATAGTTAATCATGGATATTAGATTACTATGAATACACTGTAAAAATTATCACTGAACAATTTATTATCAAAAACTGAACATATACTGGGATAGGGAAAACTGATAAACGTCGGTATGATGGCGTGTTTATAGTGGTGGATTACTGTACTAAAGTGTCGAGTGGGGCGTAATATAAGTCCCGATGAAGTATCATATGAGGCATAATATAAGTCCTCAGAAGCAGTAGCCTGATCTCCTGAGTCGTAATTCCACACAGAGACGGGACACACTATAAATATGATTCATCAGTTCTTCATCACTCTCTAGTAATAACTCGTCTAATTCATATGTTGATATATGTGTACCGGTAACACATATCTAGATATATGGATCAGATAAATAATAAGAATTTAACAACCAAACAGTAATGATATTAGGAACGTGTGATTTTTGATCTCTCCTTCGTTCGGATATTGATACATCCATATCAGATCTGGTTGAGTTCTACCCGAGCACAAACTCTAGTATCGACTGCTAGTGATGGGTGACATTGGTAGAAAGATGATTGAAATGTGAGGCGGTACTGATAATCATTATTGCATAATATAATATACTACACCTTCTGATAATCATTATTGCATAATATAATATACTACACCTTTTGATAACATTATTGCATAATATAATATACTACACCTTCTGATAATCATTATTGCATAACATAATGTACTACACCTTCTCTTATACCTGACATAACTTAATTATCTAATAATAATAATGTCAGGAGCGGATGTTATTTGATCACTCTGTCATTCGAACAATGATATCTGTATATCAGTGTATTGATGTATTCTGCTGGAAGTACGGACTCCAGTATAAGCTACCTATGGTATGGGACGCTGGAGGGGAATGATTAAAATATCAAGCAATCCTGATTATTGTTTTGTTATATAATTAAATTATCCTGACTGCCACCGGTACATGAATTTCAAATATAACTGATACTCCCGATAATGGACTACACCTGCCCTACTATGCATACAATAGTACTGATAAACATGTTTATAAGCAATTCTGATTATATATACTCAGATGTTGGTGAAATGGGATATATGGTGTATATATATGAGGGTTTCCTTGACGTACTAATCTTATGAATTCAGCAATTGAGTTTATGCAACTAGTTTTTGTTGGCCCAAAGGCCCATCACTCTAGTTTTGATGATGATCAACTCATATAGTTATAGTACTAATGATCTTGTGTTTAATTAGTCTCAGATTTATAATCAAGATCTTAGTTGGTGGTTAGCTTCAACAAAGGATTTAAAGTCAAGTTTTGGAGCTAGTACGATTTGGTTCAAGAGGTGTGCATCAAAACCACATCAAGTACTCAAGAGGAGTCTAGCTCTTTGGATCAAGTTTGGACCAAGTCAAGAAGGAGAAGAAGACTTCAAGTGAAGCCCTTCAAGAGAAGACTTGTGTCTAGATTCGCTTTTATTAAGATTTTATTTTTAGATAAAATGTAAAGGATAGAATAGTTGGTGGATTGCTCAAGGATACCATATACACACACACTCTTGATTTAGATGAGTTTTCATAAAAGAATTTTCATTTTGGAAAAGACTTTTGACAAAATACCGGTTTGATTTTTGGAGTTTATTATATACATGTGTTTTTAACCAAAACCGTTTTAGTGCTTATTGTAAAAAACATAGATATTTCATCATTTATGTGTAGTGGATCATATCCATACACACCATACTTTAAAAGTGTTTAAAATATCTTGTTTTTGTATTTGGAGAAGTTTTGGAAAAATAAATTTGGAAAAATACGGTTTTTGTTTTTAGCCAAAATTTCTAAGTTATAAAATTAGTTCAAAATGTTTGTAATATGTCTTGATTTTACTCAAACATGTTTGTTTATCAAAGTATAATATTGAACCTATTTTTGTACATTTTTTGTGAATTTATGAGTTTTTATTTAAGATAAAAAGTCAACCTTTTAATTCCTAAAAAGATCTGTTCTGGCTTCCGCCGGTCGACCGGACCGGTCGACCGAGCTAGGAGTCGGTCGGTCAGTCGACCGACATGCACAGATGTGCACGCCAGTCTGGCTGGAGGGCCGGTCGACCGACCCGGTCGACCGCAAGAAAGCTTCTGCTCTCTGGAAAGCCCCGGTCGACCGAGCCGGTCGAGCCGGTTGACCAACCCGGTCGACCGCCAGAAAGCGTCTGCTCTCTGGAAAGCCCCGGTCGACCGAGTCGGTCGACCGGCAGAGAGCTCTGCTCTCTGTTCTAGGCCACGCTCGACTGAGCCGGTCGACCGAAGCTCCAACGGTCAGAAATCTGACCGTTGGCGGTCGACGGGCTGGTCGACTGACAGCTGTCTGGGCTATAAATTTGCCCCAACGTCTAGTTTTTCTAGCCTATAAATAGGGGGCTTATATGGACTGTTTCAAACAAGTTTTCAAGTGGGTTTTTGCACCAGTTTTTCCTACTCTTTTAAGAGGTTTCTCCACTTGTTTAAGAGCCAAATACTTCCATTTAAAAGGAGAGTTTATCAAGAGTTTTCAAAAGTGTTTTTCTTATGTTTTCCACCACAATTTCAATCCTTATTTTTCTCACAAACACTTGAGCTATCCATTGATATATTCATCCTATAGAAGTGTTATTGTGAGATTTTTTTTAGGTGATCAAAGTATTGTGATCACCAAAGACTTCATCTTTGTTTTAAGAAGGCGGACGTGTGTGTTCGCATTGTTTTGGGTTCTACTGGGAACTCGGTGTTTGTGGTGCAGCCTCGGCGAGCTTGTAGGCTTGCGGTATGTTCGGAACAAGAGAGGGACTAGAAAGTCCAAGAGCTCTAGTGGGAACTCCTTGTAGGTGTTGCGGCACCGAGTGATCCGGTGGGATCGGTTTATAGTGGAAATCCTTCAAGTGTTGAAGGCGGGGACGTAGAGCAAGTGTGCTCGAACCTCGAAACAAATATCCCGTGTTTGCGATTGCTCTCTCTATCTCTTACTTGTTTATATCTTGCATGCTTATATTGCTTTCATCTTTATATGCTTGATATATATTTGTGCCCTTATTGATATATGCTTGGGGATTGTTTGCTAACACTAGTATTCAACCAAGAGAGCTAACGCGGCACCTCAACTCTTATTTAGAGGAATCTTGAGGAGTTTGTTTAGAACCCTTCACGGGGAATCCGGATACACTCTTGCGTTATACTTGGTGTTTAGTTTGAGAAGTTTTTGTTTGCATTAAATAGTCTTTAATTCCGCATTATTGACCATTAGATTAGCTAGTCACCTATTCACCCCCTCTACGTGATTACAATTGGTATTAGAGCCACGTGCTCTTGATTTGAGTCTAACAACCTAGAGTTAAAGATCCTCATTTATAGCTAATCACAATACTTGTACACACACCATGGATTTCATGTCACCTCCAACTTTTGACATTCTTAACATCTAAACTTGGAAGGTTAAGATGTCTATGTACCTCAAAGGCCTAGGCATTCATTTTTATCTTGCTACCACTAAAGATTCATATGTTAATAATATCAAGTATATTGAGGCTAACTCAAAAGCCATCCATACTTTGAAGAGTACCCTAAATAATGATTATTTACGTAGGGTTGCTAATCTTGACTTGACTTTTGTAGTTTGGAACACCATACTCTCCCTTGGCGAACAAGAACAATTTATGCGGGGAGCGACTCGGATGTTGGAAGTGACGCTTCCAACGTATGCTACATGGTCCAAGGGGATAACCCCCTTGAGATAAACACCGAATCCGAGCTAGATGAAGATGTAATATGTCATATGATAAGCTTGCATCTTTTTGCCAACAATTACTTGAAAAATATGACATGATTAAAAGGGATAACAAGAATTTGAAAAAGAAATTTGATTGCTGTTAAAAGAAAATGATTCTTTTAAAAATAAAGTTGCATGCATTGGAAAAGAAAATGAAATTTTGAAAAATGAAAATGTTTCCTTGCTTTCTTAATTGAATGATCTTTGTGAAGGAAACACTACTTTGAAAAATAAAGTTGTTGTGGTGGAAAAATAAAAAGAGATTGCTTTAAATGAAAACACTTCTTTGAAAAGAAAAATTGTTAAAAAAAGAAAAAGAAAATGTTTCTAAAAAGAAAAAGAATAATGATTCTCAATCTCACCATGCTTTACATGTCACTATTAATTAAAATGAGATTAAATTTTTGAAAAATAAAATAGATTGTTTGAGCTCAATCTTGAGCAAATGTGCTTTTAACCATTCTAGATTGGAGTCCTTGTTTTTAAAGAAACAAACTCCACATATTCATGCACATCACCCTCATCATGCATATGCACATTTTGCACGCAACGATCACACTCATACCCTTATGCATCGTAGAGTGTATAAGTGTACACATTGTGGCCGCAAAGGCCATTTAGTAAGATTTTATTATGATAGAATAAATTCTTCAAATTTTGCTAATAAGAATGTTTGGGTTCCTTACAATGCTAACCCTCATGGACCCAAAAGAAAATGGGTACCAAAATCCCCACCTTGTGCTTTTGATGTAGGTGCGGGCTCTCACAAAAGGTGAGAGGGATGGTGCCTTAATGGTGGATGCACATGGACTTGATGGACATATATTTGATGCACCGCTATCAAGGAGGTTTGGTGGAATAACCACCATATTTTGGAGATTTGGAGTATAGTTCATGTGTTGGTAACTATCTCTAAAACTCTCAATTTATTTACATGCTTTTATAATTGATGATTTTTAGCATGTTTTAGTGTTTGTTAAAATATTCATGTTTTATGCTTCTTGTGGTAAATACTAGTTTAGATGTAGTTTTTGTCAAAACTTGGATATATACTTGTACAAGTAGTGAGCAACATTTGATTCATATACGTTGCACTTCATTGTTCATTTGTACTCACTATATGCACATATATAGCCTAGTTTTGATGATTTTCTCATTTACACTTGTTTTGTCTATTTTCATGTTTTACTTCATGTATATGTCTTTTGTATTCAAGTCTAATAAATATACATGTATATCTCTTGAGTCTCTTTCCTTCATGCAAATTATATCATAAACTTTTTAAGTTTGGGATATGTATGCATATTGTTAGCTTTAGATAAATCATACATATATCTTGAAATTTGTTTTTAAATGAAAAATGAATTTTTATGATTTTTATACTTGTTTGATAAAATGATATTCATATTTATTTTGAGCTTCATTGACTAATTTCATGAATATACTATTCACATATTATTTGTGCACTCATACTTAATTTGTTTTCTCATGACTATGTTTTTATGAGTCTTTATTGAGCTTTATAGATCTTGAGTGACAACTCTTATGTATTTAGTATGTTTCATGATATACTTATGATTTGGTTTCATGTTTTGAAGGATCTTTAACTAGTTTTTTAAAAATTATTTTTAACTAGTTATTTATTCTTCATTGATAGTATTTTCAATGCTTGAATATTTTCAAACTTTATTTTCGAAAACCCCTACCAACGCCGTTATGGGCTGACGGATGGGCGAGTAAGCTTGTAAGCCTTATTGAAAATCTTTTATCTTGTGCATATAAAGGGTGGTTTATTATGAGTTATATACTTGATTTATATCATATTTTCAATTGATATTTTTGTATATACTCATATTTTATTTTCTATATATGTATGCTTCATTTCATATAATATTAATTTCTATTGGTATTTTCATTTTCATACATATATATGATTTATTTGTGCCTTGATTTATAAGATATTTATATGTTTAAAGTACAAAGTATGTTTATGCTAAGCTTAATTAAAATCTTAATTTTCAATTGATTTCTCAATTGGTATTTTTTATAAGCTTATGTATTATCTTCAATTGGTATTTTTTTACAATTGGTATTTTTATTGATATCAAAATGTATAATATATTTCAATTGGTATCTATTGAACTATTTATTTCAATTGGTATCCATGAAAATTAATTTGGTATCAAAATATTTTCTTTCATTGGTATCAAAATTTCATTGTTATTTCAATTGATAAAATGTTTTTCAATTGCTTGTATTTCAATTGGTAAAATGTTTTCAATTACAATTAGAATTCAAAATTTGTATTGTTTAGTTACAATTGGATTCTTAAAAATGTTTTGATATGTTTTAGTTCCAATTGGTATCTCAAAATTTTGTTTATTTACAAAGGTATCTCAAAATATGTTTTATTACCTTGAGTAAATTTCAAAATTTGTTTTGAGTAATTATTAAAAAAATTTAAAATTTGATTCAAAAATGTTTTGATATGATTGCCTATATGCAAGGGGAGCTTAACATCTCTTCTACATATAGATTCATGTTGAGTGTATCTTATATTGAGGAGCTTGACAACTCTTCTTTATGCGATACACGTATGTAGGGGGAGCTTCACATCTCCTCTTATGCATTACATATTATGCGTTATGTGAGTTAAGGCTTGTCATCCCTTCTTCATGTAATGCATATATGTAGGGAAGTTAACTTAGCGTCTTTCTCTTTATGAATGTATATCACATATATCTTTTATTGATTGATTTTAGTTCACCCCTTTGTTGATTTTTTTTGTTTCTAACAAAAGGGGGAGAACATTGTTTTGTGTTTACTTTAACCCCTTTGTTGATGATTAACAAAAAGGGGGAGAAGTATTTTAGTATATATGAATGAAAGATTTCTTGTTTATGCATATTGTTTTGTTTTGCAAAAAGGAGAAAAGAATTTGATGAGTTTTATGCTTGATTGGCATGTTTATCTCCTTATGTTTGCATACATGTTTATTTAGTTTATGTGCTTTATTGCCATATCTATTTGTTTATTGTGATGCATGAGTTAAGGGGGAGCTTCTTCGAAGCTTTACTTTAATCCATGCATATATAACTCCATGAGTTTTGTCATCATCAAAAAGGGGGAGATTGTTGGCCCAAAGGCCCATCACTCTAGTTTTGATGATGATCAACTCATGTAGTTATACTACTAATGATCTTGTGTTTAATTAGTCTCAGATTTATGATCAAGATTTTAGTTGGTGTTTAGCTTTAACAAAAGATTTAAAGTCAAGTTTTGGAGCTAGCACTGTTTGATTCAAGAGCTTGTGCATCAAGACCACATCAAGTACTCAAGAGGAGTCTAACTCTTTGGATCAAGTTTGGACCAAGTCAAGAAGGAGAAGAAGACTTCAAGTGAAGCCCTTCAAGAGAAGACTTGTGTCTACGTTTGCTTTTATTAAGATTTTATTTTTAAATAAAATGTAAAGGATAGAATAGTTGGTGGATTGCTCAAGGATACCATATACACACACTCTTGATTTAGATGAGTTTTCATAAAAGAATTTTCATTTTGGAAAAGACTTTTGACAAAATACCGGTTTGATTTTTGGAGTTAATTATATACATGTGTTTTTAATCAAAACCGTTTTAGTGCTTATTGTCAAAAATATAGATATTTCATCATTTATGTGTAGTGGATCATATTCATACACACCATGCTTTAAAAGTGTTTAAAATATCTTGTTTGTATATTTGGAGAAGTTTTGAAAAAACAAATTTGGAAAAATACGGTTTTTATTTTTAGCCAAAATTTCTAAGTTACAAAAATAGTTCAAAATGTTTGTAATATGTCTTGATTTTACTCAAACATATTTGTTTATCAAAGTTTAATATTTAACCTATTTTTGTAGATTTTTCGTGAATTTATGGGATTTTATTTAAGATAAAAAGTCAACCTTTTAATCCCTAAAAAGATCTGTTCTGGCTTCTGCCGGTCGACCGGACCGGTCGACCGAGCTAGGAGTCGGTCAGTCGGTCGACCGACGTGCACAGACGTGCACGCCAGTCTGGCTGGAGGGCCGATCGACCGACCCAATCGACCGCCAGAAAGCTTGCTCTCTGGAAAGCCCCAGTCGACCGGCCGGTCGACCGGCAGAAAGCTCTGCTCTCTGTTCCAGGCCACGGTCGACCGGGCCGGTCGACCGAGGCTCCAACGGTCAGAAATCTGACCGTTGGCGGTCGACCCAGCCTGTCGACCGACAGCCGTCTGGGCTGTAAATTTGCCCCAACGGCTAGTTTTTCTAGCCTATAAATAGGGGGCTTATATGGACTGTTTTAAACAAGTTTTCAATTGGGTTTTTGCACCAGTTTTTCCTACTCTTTTAAGAGGTTTCTCCACTTGTTTAAGAGCTAAATACTTCCATTCAAAAGGAGAGTTTATCAAGAGTTTTCAAAAGTGTTTTTCTTGTGTTTTCCACCACAATTTCAATCCTTCTTTTTCTCACAAACACTTGAGCTATCCATTGATATATTCATCCTATAGGAGTGTTATTGTGAGATTGTTTTTAGGTGATCAAAGTGTTGTGATCACCAAAGACTTCATTTTGTTTTGAGAAGGCGGATGTGTGTGTTCACATTGTTTCGGGTTCTAGTGGGAACTCGGTGTTTGAGGTGCGGCCTCGGCGAGCTTGTGGGCTTGCGGTGTGTTCGGGAACAAGAGAGGGACTAGAGAGTCCAAGAGTTCTAGTGCGAACTCCTTGTAGGTGTTGTGACACCGAGTGATCCGGTGGGATCAGTTTATAGTGAAAATCCTTCAAGTGTTGAAGGCGGGGACGTTGAGCAAGTGTACTCGAACCTCGAAACAAATATCCCGTGTTTGTGATTGCTCTCTCTATCTCTTACTTGTTTATATCTTGCATGCTTATATTGCTTTCATCTTTATATGCTTGATATATATTTGTGCCCTTATTGATATATGCTTGGGGATTGTTTGCTAACACTAGTATTCAACCAAGAGAGCCAACGCGGCACCTCAACTTTTATTTAGAGGAATCTTGAGGAGTTAGTCCAGAGCCCTTCACGGGGAATCCGGCTACACTCTTGTGTTATACTTGGTGTTTAGTTTGAGAAGTTTTTGTTTGCATTAAATAGTCTTTAATTCCGCATTATTGACCACTAGATTAGCTAGTCACCTATTCACCCCCCTCTAGGTGATTACAGTTTTGTCCACTTTTGCATATAACACTTTATTTGGCGTCTTATTACTTGATTGTTTCCTAGTCCAGTTCTGTTTCTATATTTATCATTTATATTTAATGTTCATTGCTTGCCTGCTTGACTTGAGACCACAACATACTATAATTCCTGTTACACTTGGTGCCTGCCCGTGCACGCTACTTGGCATCATCTTGTGTACTCGCTTGGTTGTTTTCTGACAACCCTAAACTTGCATGCTCAGACCTCGGAGCCTGGACCATGGTGGACTTGTTGTATCTGGTCAGAGTGCGCAGCGGAACTGTGGATTAGTGGTTGACAGTCCGGAGCCCCTTTTCTTCCAGTTCCCACTTGATCGGCTCGCGAGATTCTCATCTTATTACTCGTAAGTATTTTTTAGTCTTTTTTTTATTATAAATCATGCTTTTGTGCTTCTTGGTGATTTAATATTCTTGTATTACTGTATCTCGCTCTGTGATAATAGTGTACTTGTATTATTATTGTTGGAATGTATACTACCACTATGTTTTTGTACTCTGGTTCTTACTTGTATTGATACTTAGCGTACATATGTGAGGATTTTTCGCCCTGTTTATGTACATCATAGTAACATCTCTGTACCCGTAGGACCGGGGCATTACAGTGAGAAGGGGTATCAGTGGTGGTTAAAGGTGGGTGGAGGTGAATTGAAGGTGGAGGTGATGAATTAGAGGTGGTGGTGGTGAGAATTTGGTGATGGGTGGTTGTGGAGTGGCCGGCCTTGATGAAGGAGGAGGAGAAGTGGTGGAATTGGTGGTGGTGATGAGATGAAAAAGAAATTGAAGAAGATGTGAGAAATTGAAAAGGTGGAAGGAGATGATGGATGGTGATGGAAATGGGTAAATTGAAGAAGAATTGGGGAATTAAAGGAGGAGAGGAGCGAGCGGAGGTGGGTGGGTGGTGGACTGGGATGCTCGCTAGCGTGAGATTGGATGGTCAGGGATCACCGCTTATATGGGTGTTAAGAGGAGAGAGTAGAAGAGAAAAGATATAAAGAGAGAGGGTTAATTAAAGAATGAGAGAGAGTTTAAGAGAGAGAGTTAGAGAGGTTATAAAAGGGATTAAGAGGGAACTAGAGAAGGGCGGTTGAGAAAGTCGATGGAGAAGGCGATGGAGAAACTTAGAGAGGAAGAAAGAAGAAAAAGAAAAGGAAAAAAGGATTTTATAATATAATTTAATTAATATTTTAATTTAGTCAAAATTGGATTAGTTCAGAACTATTGTAACCTCTGGTCCTAAATGTACATATTATAGTATCAATTCTCGATACGACGTATATATCTGATTTGACTTCCTGGTAGTCAATTTGAATAGATTTCAATTTCAGATATTATTTTCCAATATTTTAGATTTTTTCGATTTTTCTGAAATTTTTATGTATTATTTTGGAAAAACTTTGTATTCGGTGTCAACCGATGCTGATAGTTGACTCTATGATTTTTAATTCACAAATAAAGTTAAATTTCTAGGATTTGCTTTCAAATTATTCTTTAAAATTATATTTTCTACTTTAATATATTTTTGAAAATTATCTGAATTAATCGAAAATCCGGCCAATCCGGTGTCGACCAGTATCACCGACCGATTCCAAGATTTTTAATTTGCAAACCAACCTGAATTTCTTAAAGCCAATTTCACATTATTTCTCAGGATAATATTCTCTATTTTATAGAATTTTTGAGAACAATTCGGAATTAATCCAATTTTGGCCTTATTAAAATATTAATTAAATTATATTATAAAATCCCTTTTTCTTTTTCTTTTCTTTTTCTTCTTTCTTCTTCTCCAAGTTTCTCCACCGCCTTTCCACCGCCTCTCCCTCTATTCTTTCTCTCCCTCTGTCTATCACTGTCTCTCTTTTTCACACTCTCTCCGAATTCTCTCTTCAACTTTCTTACTCTCACTCTCTCTCTGTGGGTCTCTTCACTCTATCTCTTTCCCTCTTTCTTTTTACTTCCCCCTACCAATCTCTCTCTGCCCGTACCTAGGCCTAACCGACGGCGTGGCCAGGCCACCGTCAACCCTCCCCTCTGCTTCCTCTATTCTCTTTCCCCTTCTCTATGTTTCTCTCTTCTCTCTTTCTTCTCTTCAATCTTCTTCTTCTTTCCCTCCTCCTCTATTCCCTCTGCTCACCGCGCCGCCACCGGCTGAGACCGCCGCTGGCAGTCTCGTCACCCCCACCGACGACTGCAGCGCCTTCAGGCCACCACCAAACCACCACCCATTTCCCCCTCTTTTCCTCTCACTCTTTCCTTCTCTTTCTCCACCTCTTTCCCTCTCTTTTTCTATCTCTTCCCGCCGGCAGCTAGAGCGCCACCGACCGCCGCTGCGCACCTTAGCGACCACTAGCCGGCTGCGCGCGCCACCACCATGCCACTCCCCTGCTCCCCTCTCTCACTCATTCTCTCTCTCTCTCTCAATGAGTTTAAACCCATACCAATTTACCTGTTTAACCCAAACAAGAACCCATTAACCCAATAACACCTATTCACTTAAATCATTAGGTCTGGGTTATTGAATCTGAATCCCGACCAGTTAGCAACCCAAACCCAATCCATTATAAAGGTAATTTTACATAAAACCCCCTGATAAGCAAGAATATTTACATTTTTTGCCTTTTTATCACAAGACTAACCTAATTGGATATATTTTAGTATTCTGTCGATATCTGGAACATCTAGAGTCCGATTTGGACGATTCTGAAGTCATTGCGATCATAAGAAAGAGAGTCATACTCCCATGATCATTTTGTGAGTGTTTTTATTTCATATTTCATCATGTGAAATTTAATTACGTTACTGATTTGCTTAGTAAATTATCAAGAAATCATGTAAATGGTAAATCATGATAATTAAAATATATATGATTACTTCCTAAACATATTTAATAAGATAATATGTAATTGTGATTATTGATTTAATATAAAATACAAATGGATTAGTTGTATATGTTGGTAATAAATGATTATTGAATTATTTATAACGACGTTCCAAAATAATAAGTTAATAAATTAATAATTTTGTGAAGAGTTCGAAAGTAGATAATTGTAAATAATTCATTTGTGATATCGCTCATAATAATAATAATGAAATCATTATAGCAGATATTGATATATAAATATATATATCTATTGACACATATTCCTGTTACATATATTACCCTGACAGTGTCATCATACCTGAATAACCACTGACACACTGGCCGCTATACATCATGTTTCTGAATACTATTATTTCATGTATTGTATTATTGTTACATGGTCATTGTTCTTACACGTATTAGTACCAATGTTTCAAGACATGGGGACACTATTATCGCATGTAGATACTTGTTATACTGAACATTGTTATTGTATGTACTTGTAAACTTGTTACACAGATCCTGTATTATACCGGATATTATTATTTCATTAGTATCTCACTGTTACATAGATTCACTTGTATGCATGCGATGATTGTCTCTATATTCTTGTTGCATGGAACACTGTTCATGTTACATGAATTATTGTTATATGGATATTCCTGTATTCCTGTCATATGACTGTTTTTTGTTACTAATGTGGATATGATAGTCCTGTTATTGGACATGTAAGCTGTTGATATGTGAAGTGTGGAGCTAAGTGCTACGTGGATCTAAGTCACAGGGGTCACCTATAAAATCCCACACCTCTTGTTTCTCGTTTTTCGTTATCTTGTCTCATGATATCGACAAAGCTCATGTCTTGTTATCATGTTATATATATCAGGCACTGGTATTGTTCCTAATATACTATGTAGTTTAAATATATTGAATATAACATGGGGTTGGGGGAGACTTGACGGTTGACTAGGTCTTGTTGGGCGGATGTCTGGATCCATTATAGTCCCACTGCAGCGGACGTGGTAGTGCTGGCTACCGATTATTATAGCTCAGTGAGCTCTCATTTTCGTTTCTCGTTATTTGTTACGGTCTTAGCGGGCTAGCCCTGGTCTCAGCAGTCAGGGGCTTATTTAAGGCTGTGATCACAAGTATGCACAGGATACACCCACCCGATCAGAGCTCATTGACTATTGAGTTCCTGTTAACATAATAAAATAGTATAAACAATGATGACAACATGAACATTTGTTATTTGGTCACTCTCTCGCTCGAATCATGGTACCCATATGCCATGTTCGGATGGGTTCGGTTAAAGTGCGGGCTTCGATATGAACTGCTAGTGGTATGGGACTGTAACCCCTGCTCTCCGGTGTACATATCACCGTCTCAGTACGCGATACGACGTCCAAAATTGATTTGACCTCCGTGGTAGTCCGCTTGAGTTCATTTTAGTTTTAAAAATCATTTTCTAATATTGTAGATTTTTTAGGATTTTCTGAAAATTTTCTGAATTATTTTGGAAAATCTCCGGAGTCGGTGTCGACCGATACCGATAACTGGCTTTACGATTTTTATTTCACAAACGGAGTAGAATTTTGAGAATCCGCTTTCACCAGATATTTTAGAATCATATTATCTACATTAGGGTATTTTTGGGGATTTTTCTGAATTTATCGAAAATCCGGCCAAACCGGCGTCGCCCGGTATTGGGACAGCCTCCAGGATTTTTGATTTGCAAACTGGATTGAATTTCTACAAACCGTTTTCATATTACGTCTCAGGATAATATTCTCTATTTTCTGTAATTTTTGAGCACCGTTCGGAGCTAGTCGAATATCGGGCCAATTTAATAATAATAAAATATTAATTTTTAATCTTTTCTTTTCTTTTCTTTTCTTTTCTTCTTCCCTCTTCCAGCTTCTTCTCCAAACAGCCATTCTCCACCGCCATTCTCCCCCTTTTAAATCCTCTCTCTCCCCCCATCTCCCTCTAATTATCTAACCCAAACTCTCTCTCTCTCTCTCTCTAATCTCTCTCTCTGTGTGCGACCCAACTTAAGGGGGCCCTACCGACCCTTACAGCGCCAGCGGCCAGGCCGCCGGCCGCCGCAGCCCCGGCCGCGCCACCACCGCCCCCCTTCTTCTCCTTTTCCTTCTTCTTCTTCTTCTTCTCCTTCTTCTCCTTCTTCTCTTTTCTTTTCTCTTCACTGTTTCCCTCTCTCCCCATCTCCCTCTTTTCTCTCCCTAGCCTCGGACGGCGGCCGGCCTGAACCGCCGCCGGCGAGACCTCGCCGCCGCCGTCGGCCAGCCAAGCTGGCTGGCCGCCTCCCTTTGCAGCAGCAGCAACTGCTGCTGTTGCTATTTTGTTTTGTTGGGTTTGGGTTTTTTTTCCCAAACCCAATAACCCCTAATGGGTTAATCCAAAAACCCACTACCCAATAAACCCTACCCGTTAACCCATTTAATTAAGTTATGGGTTTGGGTTTGGTCCAGACCCGACCCGTTATCTCACCAAACCCGCATCCGAAACCCAATAAAGGTAATTTTACAGAAAACCCACTGCTCCTAGTTATTATTTGCATCTAGATATTGTTATTACATATTTAACCTAATTTTATTCTTTTTAGCGTTCGAACGATATCGGGAGCATCCGGACTCCGATTCGGACGATTCTGGATCCGTTGCGATCGTGGGAAAGAGAGCTACATTCTCATGGCTAGTTTGTGAGTATTTTTATTTTATAAATTATATTTTATATTTTACCATGTTTAGTGACATTGATTGATATATCCTGATTATGGATAAAATACGGTAATTACCAATTATTCACTGGTCATGATTGGACAGTCATTGTAATAGAAATGACCTAGAATCTTGTTAGGTATTTCCTGATTTAAAATAAAGATAAGGAGGTAATTATCGGACCAATACATACTGGCATAGACAACTCAGACACAGTCATCCTACCTGCACAGCCGTTAACACTCGGGCCACTATATCATCATATGCTGATACACTTTTATGACATGTATTGTATCACAGTCACATGACATGCATACTGAGCCACAGATATACGATGACACTACACTGTTACGAGACATGCATGCTAGACACCGTTACAGTAAGTCACAGGACATGGGAATACATGATACACGGATCACTGGTATTACATGGATTAGTGCTCTGCAGACTTATGGCTACTCATCTATGTTTCACTAGTACACGGCTAGCATTTCATATTATTGTTATTATCATGACACTGATGTGTTACACAGATTCTTACTCCACATAGATAAGCCACTGATACACAGATATCCCACTGCATGGCGTACTGCATTTCATATTATTATTCTCATTGTTACATAGATGCTCGACACACATCTCAGGTTCACATATCACTGTTACACATGCAGGCATGGTTTCTCCATTCTTATCATATGGATCCTTATACCTATTACATGTATTATTGTTCCAGGTTACCGTCTTCATGTAATGTGATTGTTTCCTGTTACTGATATGGATTTCCCGTTACTGGACATGAGAGCTGTTGATATGCTATATGTGGAATCTCACATCTATTGTTCCCGTTTCCCGTTATATTGTTCCCGTTATATTGTTCCCGTTTCCCGTTATATCGTTCTATGCTATCAACCGAGCTCATGTCCTGTTATCATATTGCCCGTATCATGTACTGTATTTGTTCTTGTTACCTTGTATACTTAACACATAAAGATCACTTGGGTATGGGGGAGACTTGACGGTTGATTAGATCATATCGGGTGGATGTCTGGATCCATTGTTCGTCCCACTGCAGGGGACGGGGTAGTGCTGGCGACCATCTGTTACTCATGAGCATCCCGTTATTATTTTAGCTCATTGAGATTCCCGTTACATGTTACAGCCCTAGCGGGCTGGCCCTGGTCTCAGCAGCCAGGGATCTGATAAGGCCGTTGTCCCGGGTATGTACGGGATACACCCACCCGATAAGAACTCCTCGACCATGGGTTTCCAATGAACATAATAAAACAGTATACACAATAGTGACGTCGGGAACACTTGTTATTTGATCACTCTCTCATTTGGATTATGGTACCCGTAGGCCATGTCCGGATGGGTTCGACTTGAGTGCGGGCTCCAGTATAAACTGCCAGTGGTATGGGACACTGGAAGAGAGTGATTGTAATACCAGGTGGTACTGATTGCTACTATTGTATAAATCACATGACATGCCTAGTACATATATGCTATCTTGTGATTATTCATGCTACTTTATCCGATATCCTGTTACCTGTATACTTGTTACTTTACCTGGCATATGTTATACTTTCTGTGATGGCATACGACGCATGTTCTGCATTGCATATATTCTGCTTTCTGTATAGCAGACATCATTACTGTATATACACCACACCGTATAGTGATTACATTGCATAGGCCCATCTGCCTGTACACGTCTATCACGTCACCATTTATTCGATAAACTGGACACGACTATAGACATGACCCGATGATAACCGGCTAGGTAGTGATGGTATTAAAAGATGACATGTTTATATATTTGTACTGCTTTCATGTTTATCTATTTCTACTGTTTATATATCCTTATTATATGGTATCACTAGTCCAACCTCATGTACTATATATTATTATCGTGCTTATAGTACTATTGTATCTATTACTGCCTCCTTCATTTTACCACTCACTAGGTCGCTTTCTGACGACCCTGGGTTTGCATGCCCAGGTTGGAGATCCGAGTTACCGTAGCTTCATAGAGTGCTTTGGAGTCACATGGGAGATTCCTCATCAGGACTATCCATAGGTATCTTAGTGATTTATTTCTGTTATATTATTTGTCCATCTTTTTCATATCCATTATGATCGCTAACCTCTTCTGCAGGTATTCTTATACTTATTTCATGCTGGAACTCAGCTATATATGGAGATTATTTACAGTACTGAGGCTTAGCGTACGTACGTAGGGTTTTCCGCCTTGCGTATGTACGTCGCCATAACGTCTCCGTATCTTTATGATCGGGGCGTTACAGGGACACTAGAAGAGATTGATTAAAATACCAGGTGATATTTATTATTATTATTATTGTATAAATAACATGATTTGTTCGATACATATATGTTATTGTTCAGTTATACTTGTTACTATTCCTGATATTTTATCCACTATTATGTCACCTGCATACCTTGTTACACTTCTTGATACTTGTTGCGCTTCATGTGGTGACATACTATTCATGTACACGTATATTCTGCATTCCATGTATTCTATATCATGTATACCATATAGATACTATTACTGTATAATCACAACGCTGTAGTATGGTTAATCTACATACTTCATATCACATGTTCATATTCATCACGACATTATTTTACTATTATTATTAAACTAAACAAGAAATATAAAGTAATTAAAATTTTCTACATGTTACTTATACACTGATGTAATTAAAAACACTTAATACTATATCATATTACGCATATTGAGAATAATATATAACTGGTATAACTCTATTGACTGTAGTAACGTAATTCCCTAAAGTGACTTACCTATTTTTTTTGGTAGCACAGCCCAGACATATAAACTGATAGTAATGATATTAAATTGGATACTATTGTGGTAAAAATACTATTATAACATATTAGGTATTGATGAAGTTAAAATTTGACACTTGTATATTTCTCCCGATTGTTATTATCATTATATTGTATCACTGGTATTTAAACATATATTATATATTATTATCGTGATTGTATTACTATAGTATATATTACTCCCTCCTTCATTTTACCACTCACTAGGTCATTTTTTGATGACCCTGACTTTGCGTGCCCAGGTTGGAGCTCAGGGATTTCATAGCACCTGATATTTCCCGAGATTATTTTGAGACCGTCACCCTTTCCGATTTATGGGTAACTTTATTATTTATTTCTATTTTCTTATTTATCCATGTTTTCATTTATATTATGATCACTGATCCTTTTATAGGTATTCTTGAATTTATTTAATGCTAGAATAATTGTGTATATTATATTTATTTCCTGTACTGAGGCTTAGCGTACGTACATGAGGGTATTTTCCCTCTGCGTATGTACGTCGATGTAGCGCCTTCATACTCACGGAAATAGGGCGTTACAGCTGTTCTAAAAAATTTTGTAAAATAAGAAATATTACGCTGAGAAGCAATATGAAATCAAATTCAAGAAATTTAGTATGGGTTGCAAATTAAAAATCCTGGAATGTATCGCTGATACCAGTCGACACCGGTTTGGTCAGATTTTGGACTAATTTAGAAAATTTTTAAAAATGCACTAAAATAGTAAATATAATTTTAAAGAACAATATGAAAACAGATTCTAAAATTTCAATTTTGATTATAAATTAAAAATCATGGTGTCAATTATTAGTATTGGTCGACATCGAATGCGGAGATTTCAAAATAATCCAGAAAAATTCTACAAAATTTTGAAAAATCTAAAATATTAGAAAATAAGATCTAAAACTGAAATCAGTTCAATCTAACTATTAGAAAAGTCAAATAAAATTTATGTGCATATTATGATACGTGCATCTAGGACCGGGGGTTACACAATGCATAGTGAGCTTTTGTATTAGCATCAAATTCTTTGTTGGTAATTTCGGATCAAATATCCTCATCACCACCGGGTAAACTAAATAGTTTGGTCACCGCCTTTGCAACCCGATTTCCTAGGGATTGCAAAAAAAAGTCATCTTGATGGGAAAGTTAAGGCTATTAAACTTCAGTGGAGTCTTAAAACCTTCGGCCATGTAAACCAGTGACAAATAAAGCAAATGGTGCAATAGAGTGAGTGATTAGCAAAGAATATCTTTAAGATGGTTAAACCAAAAACTAGAGTTCAAAAGCTCTAACACCAATTGAAAGTACACATAGAGGGGGTGAATAGATGTAATGCTAATCTAATATCAATTAATGTGAAAATATAACAATTATAAAATGAATGATGTCAACTCAAATCAAGAAGTGAAACCGGATTCCCCATGGAGGGTTCTAAACTTCTTCTCTATATTCTTCTAGACAATGAGTTGAGGTGTTTAATTACTTTCTTGATTGAGAGAGTGAAAATCGACAAGTATAGGTGATGCTAGCAATGAATAGCAAGTGCAGATGAGAGTAAAACACAAGTGTAAGTAATAGCAAGTAGAGTAGAGTAAGAGAGAAAGCAATCAAATACAAAAGATATGTTTTGAGATTCAAGCATAAAGCTCTACGTCCCCGCCTTGACCGTGTGAAGAATTTTCACTATCCACTGATGATCTTTCCACAAAAGAGCCTCCACAAAGGAACTACAATGCTCTACACAAGATCAAAATACACAACTCTAACTCTTAATCCTCTACACACGAGGTAGCATAAAGCCAATGAAGTTTACAAGCTCTCGTGACCACAAAAATCATAAACACTCTTTTACAACTTCCTATATTATATGATGAGAAGTGAGGGTCAAGAGGTTTGTGAGAGAAAAAATTCAGTTGAAATTAATCAATTTAAGAGCTGAAAACGTGCAGAAATTGGTTTGAAAATGAAAGCACTTGAAGTAAGAAAACTAGAAATTTTTTTGTTTTGAATAAACCAGAATTTTCAAGCATTTTCAAATCTTTCTTATCTCTCGCTTTTTTATCCTCTCCCAATGAGCTATGTATATAGGCAAGTGATAAACAATGTTAATTTAACTTTTCAGGTCATTGGGAAAGAGATTAAGTCCAAAAAAGATAAAAATACCCGTTAGAGAATAAGTTAAAAATCACAGATTTTAAAAACTAGCCGTTACTGTAACTCTGACAGAACTTCAGTCGACAAATTGGTCAACCGATAGTTCAAAATTTTGAACTATCCGTTGGACTTCGGTCGACCACCCGTTCGAACAATCTCAACCGAGACCAAGGGTAAAGAAAACTCTGTTAGTTGGTTGACCGGGTGATCGCCCGACAAACGTGCACAACATGCACACAATTTGCCACGAAGTCCGATCGACCGGCCAGTCAACCGACTTGACCTAAAAACCTATTTTCAGGTATACTTTGAAATCAAACTCATTTTTAAATATTTTGTATAGGTTTGAAAAGTGATTTGGTAATATATAAGCTATGGGATATCTGATAGAAACATGATATATAAATTTGAAAAAATATAGGATATGTATCAAACACCAAACCTTGTAAAACAAAAACAGGAAAACTAGATGTGATAACTTGTATGTGTTTGACTTCTTGAGCATTAATTATACATTCTATACTTTAAACAATCTATTTTCTTATGTTCTTTATGTCTTCAAACAATCTTCAATAGGTGTCACGCCCCGCTTTCCAAAATACGCAAAAACGGAGTCGCGATGAGAGTCGGTGACGTATATACGCGAGGAAAATACCCCACATATATACGCTAAGCCTAAAGTAACCTGAACAAGCTATAAAATCTGAACCAATATATTAATAATAATGTCAATAACATTACATGACCACACTAATAATAATAAATAATAGTAACAATAATGATAGTGATAATAGTAGTAACAATAATAATTAAGAATAATAACAAGAATATTAAAATAATAATAATAACACTAATAATAATAAATAATAACCTTAATGAGATAATGGTAGTAATAATTAAATAACAATTAATAATAATAATGGTAAATAAAGATAATAGTAATAAGTAACTAAAAATATTGATAATTAATAATGGTAATAATATATAAAACTAAAATACCATTTACTATCTTAAAAATAATTTCCATATTTGATAATAATAATAATCACAAGAATGAAAATAATAAATTAAGTTGATAAAAAATCTGTAAATCAAAATAAATATTTTAGGAAAATAAAAATACAGTATTTCTAACTAGGGATCTTACATTCTACCCACTTTATAAAAATTTCTTCCCCAAAATTTTAATGGGGCAGGGAATGATAAAAGAATCAAAAATCAAGATAGAACACAAACAAACTGTTCGCCCAGAGGCCTTTCACTCTAGTTTTGATGATGATTAACTCATGTAGTTATGTTTACTAATAATCTTATGATATTTAGTTTCAGATCCTTAATCAAGATATTTGTAGGTGATTAGTTTCAACAAAAGAGTTTTGGAGCTTCTTACTTGGTGATTCAAGAGCCCAAGCATCAAGATCATATATAGCACTCGTTGGAGTAAAGCTCGGTGGATCACAGTTTGGATCAAGTTGGCTTGAAGACGGAGTTCATCAAGAAGACTTCGGTACCTAGTTTAGTTTTTGTTTTAGATCCATGTGTAAAAATTAGATAGTGTGATATGCTCAAAACACACACACGTTTTATGTTTTGGATATTGATTTTCGGTTTTTGGTTTAACCGATATTGGTTTTCATGAATAGATATTATATCAAAATAAGTATACTTGGTTTTATGTATATTTGATTCATTCTATATACATGTAGGCTTCATATCTTAGACAAACTTATTTTGATATGCCTATTCATGTGTTTTAGGTTTTGTGTTTTTAACAAAACTTATTTTTAGATTTATAGTCAAAAACATGGATATATATATGTTTCATGTATATTGGACTTATGTCCATATGCAACATGCTTCAAAGTGTTTAAGTATCATGTTTTGTATTTGGATGAGTTTTGGACAAAACGTATTTTCAATTCAAAAATCCAAGTTTTGGAAAATACGGTTTTTGGTTTTCGGTAAAATTTATAAGTCAAAAAAATGATTCAAAAAGTTTGAAATTTGTGTTGGAATTTTTTACACAACTTTGTATTTCAATGTATTATGCTGAACTTATTTTTGTGAATTTTTAGAGATTTTATGAGATTTTATATGTGTCAAAATACCCAAGTTTTAAATCCTGAAAAATTCTGTTTTGGCTTCTGCCGATCGACCGGGCCGGTCGACCGAGCTGGGAGTCGGTCGACCGGGACGGTCGACCGACGTGCACAAACGTGCACACCTATTTTGGCTGGAGGGCCAGTCGACCGATCCGGTCGACCGTCCAGAGAGCTCTGCTCTCTGGAAAGCCCCGATCGACTGGACCGGGCGACCGGCAGAGAGCTCTGCTCTCTGTTCCTGGCTGCGGTCGACCGATGCTCCAACGGTCACTTTTTTAACCGTTGGCGGTCGACCGGGCCGGTTGATCGCCAGCCGTCAGAGCTGAAAATTCAGCCAACGACTAGTTTCTTTTGGAGGGTTATATAAACCTCATTTGATTGAGTTTTTGGCTAAGATTTTAAGAGCAAAATTTAAATAGTTTCTCTAGTATTTTAAACAAGTTTTCAAAAGTGTTTTAATGCCAAAAAGATCCATCTTATTTGTTTTAAAGTGTTTTGTTTATTTCAAAGAAAATAGGTTTTTGGGAATTAGTTTCTTGGTCTAAAATTCTATATCTATTTAGTATTTTCCCAAGATATTTTCTTTGATCAAAACATTTAGTTTTACACACTTGAGTTATATCTTGCTATCCTATTCTATAGGATCTTTATTTATGGGAAAGTTGTTTGTGGTTGAGAAAACCACCAAGTTGTAAACCCTTTACTTGTTGTATCCCTCTTTGGTAGAGGTTGATTTGGAGTTGTGGTTTGCTCCCTCTTTGGTAGAGGTTGAGATTGTGGTGTACTCCCTCTAGTCTGAGGTGGAGTTGGGTTTGTGTAGCCTCGGTGGAGGTTGTATTGGTTGGATTGGTGGAGTTTGGTACTCCGGTCTTCGGTAGACCCTTTGTATTGCCTCGGTGGAGGTTGTATTGGTTGAGAGAGGAGTTCGGTACTCCTAGTGGATTGGAAATCCTTCTCGGTGAAGGCGGGAACGTAGAGCTCGGTGCTCGAACCTCGAAACACATCTTGTTGTCTGTGTTTGATCCATTGTCTCTAAACTCTCTCTTTATCTGTGCATTGCTTTACTTTGTCATATCATATACATGCTTGTGTGTTTGTGTGCCTCACTTGTGCTTAACCATGAGAGCTTCATATAGCGTCTCAACTCTTATTCAGAGGAATCAAGAGGAATTAGTCCAGAGCCCTTCACGGGGAATTCGGCTACACTCGTTGGTTGCATTAAGTGTAGTTGCAATTAGTTTTTAATTTCCGCATTTAGTTCATTAGATTAGCTTATCATCTATTCACCCCCCCTCTAGGTGATTTCAATTGGTATCAGAGCCTACGCTCCTGATATTTGGTTTAACCACCTAGGAGTGTGATCTTGGCTTGCTAATCTATCATTTATTTTTGCACACGTATATTGTTTGCATACACTCATGGATTGCTTGTCACCTCCCATGTTTGATGTCTCCAACATTGACATGTGAAAATTTAGGATGTCCATGTACCTAAAAACCCTAGGTTTGCATGTTTACCTTGCTATTACCAAGAAATCCTACTCTAATGATAGCAACCATATAGAGGCCAATGCACTTGCCCTTGAGGCTATTAGAAGCACGCTTAACAAAGATTATCTTATGCTTGTTTCTAACTGTGATTCTGCCTTTGCAGTGTGGAACACGTTGACCTCCTCCAAGCTCCAATTGCCAATCCAAACGGAGGATGAATCTAGTGGAGAATCTGAGCCACAATGCTTCATGGTCCAAGAGAATGACTCCCTTGAGGTATATTCGGAATCTCAATTAGATTGTGATGATGCTAGTTCTTCTAGTAATGAGCATGTTGATCCTAATACTCTAAATGAAGAACTTTCTATTGTTTGTGAAAAATTGATAGAAAAATATAATCTTTTGAAAAAGAAGAGTTTTGAACTAAAAGAAGAAAATAAGGATTTGTGTTCAAAACTAGACTTGGTTTTGCAAGAGAAAGTGGAGATTTCTAATGAGAGGAATTTATTGAAATCTAACCTTGAACTTGCCTTTAATGAAAATGAATTTTTGAAAATAAAAATGATTGTGAAATAATTTTGAAGAAAAATGAAAACTTGTCTTCAAAAGTTAATTTTGTTTTAAAAGAAAATGATTCTTTGAAAATAAAAATTGCTTCAATTTCAAAGGATCTAGAAATTTGTTTAAAGAAAAATGAATCTTTGAAAATGATATAGATTCTCAAGTTTACCATACTAGGATAGTTTCACCTAGTTTTCCCTTTGCATGCTCCACTTCTTCTATAATTGAAAATGATATATCTATACTTAAGAAGAATATGGATTGTTTGGGCTCCACTGTGAGCCAATGTGTTGTAAGCCATACACAATTAGAATCTTTATTTCGAGAGAAACAAGTTCCTATTATGCATGCACACCATACACGGCATACACATGCTCCTCACGGTCACACCCATCACATGTATGCTCATGTGTACACTTGTACACATTGTGGACGTAAGGGCCACCTTGCTAAGTTTTGCTATGATCGTATATATATGTAAATTTAGCAAATAAATTGTTTGGGTTAGAAAAGGTACTAACCCCCATGGACCCAAAAGAGTATGGGTATCAAAGACCACCCCTATTGTATTTGATGTAGGTGTGGGCTTTCGCATGATGTGAGAGTTATGGTACCTTGAGGTGGATGCGTTCCGAGCTTTATGAGGACTATTTGGATGCATCACCTTCAAGGGAAGTTTTGGTGGGAGGACCACCTTATTTTGGAGAACTAGAGAGGTGCCTTCATCGGTTTTTGTAACGGTCCCAGGTTTTCTAACATCTTCAATTTACATAACATCCCTATAACCGACCAATTATTAAAATCATTTCCAATTTCTTAAAAACACCTCCTTGTAATTACTGGTCGGATATGATATCCAATACAAATATGATAATTTCGGCTAACATCATCCTACTTATTCTCAATCCAATCATATAACTGAACTCAAAATCATCCAGACAATCATGAAGATATTTCGGCTTGACATCGCCTACTTATGGAGAAACATAATAACATAAGCTCTAGAGTTTCCCTCTCAGCATCCATAGAATTTCAAAAATGAAAAATTTCAACTTCTCATGATCATCATATTGATAATACACTTCTTGTTATCACAACCCAATAAAAGATATCTCAAATGTCAACTTGAAATGAAACCACTACAACGGTTCTCTCTCTCTCTCTCTCTCTCTATATATATATATATATATATATATATATATATATATATATATATATATATACACAAGATTAATCATCTATCCCATGACCCACATGTATCATTAACAAGCACAAATGATCCAGAGTACAAAGATTGGATTGATTCAGAACGAACCCCGCGCAGCATAATCCTGACCCCTGCCTCCAAGCAACCTGCAATATACCAGTCTGTGGGAGGGTGAGCTCAACAGCTCAGTGAGTAAGGTAGGGATAAATCAAGAAATGATAATATATCAATGAGAGTATGAATATTCACGCAATAAAAGATATCTGAAACAGTAAGAAGACAAAGAATCAGAGGCATCCCATAGTTTAATAATCAAGACCCCGGTCTCTAAAATTTCTGAGGACGATCAGACTCTTATGATCGTACTCCCCAATTTCTTTCTTAGATTTTCATCTTTCCGTGTGATAAGGTCTATGAGTTACATAAACAAACTTTCTCGTCTTATGTGTACATAGTGTGTATTACTCACGTGCCTTGTATTCCACGCTATAATATACCAACCACCATAGTTATGCCATAAACCTATTTTATGCATTCAGATAACACATACATCACAAGCTATACTTATATAACATATAATCATATCATACATCTCATAATACAATATCGCATCACACTTCAAGTAATGTATGGATTTAACCTGTACACTTTCACACAATTTACAGTATTTCATTTCAATCAGCTAAATCTGTATTCTGATGTTTTCACTATTATATATGATAACACCTCCAACATACCCCTAGTGTCATACACACACACACATGTATCACACATAGCCATTCATTCTCAATCATTTGTAAGGATGCAATTATATGTATATCATAGCACCGTCTTCGCACTCCGCCCGTGCAATACGGGTCCCTTCCTCCCAATGTGATATATAGCACCGTCTTCGCACTTCGCCCGTGCCATACGGGTCCCTTCCTCCAGATATATGTATATATGGTACCGTCTTCGCACTCCGCCCGTGCAATACGGGTCCCTTTCTCCATAACACAATGTGTACATACATAACAGCACAATATCAGCGCATCCAATTCCATAAGATTCATACATCATGCACATCATTTCCTATATAAAAACAATCATACTCTCAATTAATGTTTAACTGTTAGATTGTATTCTTATAAGAATATTCACACAAATTGCATAATCAGAACATGCCACCCATGTATATTATGTACATAAATCAAATGATATACACCCGTCATATTCATATCAATCATAATGATTTCTATTCAGTAATGTACATGTCAATGCCCTTGTACACCTTATTCCAAAATTCTATATTAAATGCAACACTTGTTACACAAGATTGTGTTACACAAGATTGTGTTCAGTTCTAAGCCTGCCTTACTATCCCTTTCATGGTGAACATGAATTAAATGTTGGTTCAGTGTCTAATACTCGTAAGACTATCCATGTTTAGTGTAAGTACTAATTTACCGTAATAGACACTCTTTCGACCATAAGATGGTGAAGCTATCCCTTTTTCCTTGTAACATTGTATATGTGTGCAGATATATCATATGGGTACTTTCTATGTGATGCTCTAAATAGATTTGAATAGAAGAACGACCATGTTCACAAGGTTTTACATATACATAACGACCATAGGTAGGAACATATGTATATATGTCGAATACCCATATTTCCCACTTTCAAATCTTTCTTTTACGGGATTTCTAAACATCCATTATTACGCCCACTTAATTTGGTCATCATCTCAGATAATCGGTTTATCCCCTTTGACTAGAATAATTTGAAACGTCACAATTACTATTTAACCCATGGCGTATTTCAAGACATTATACTCAAAAGAAAGGGGACTTAATAAGAATTGATAAGATATAATACATATGATTGAAAGTAATCATTTCAAGTATGTCTTAAGTTTGGTTATCTTATGGGGCATACACTGTCTGTATGCAAAGGTATTACTTGCTCGAAGATCCTGGCTAGACGGATGGGTAAGTTGAGACTATAAGGAGAAGCGAATGTCTCACACATGCTAGTTAATTAGAATACAACTTTCTTGATTTAACGTATAAGTTAATAAGGCCTAACAATCCGTTATTACTTAAATTCCTTCGACACGATGAAAATATTGTGGTCGCAATCAAGATTATATATATCTATAACAACTATTCTCACTTATTCATGGATTGAGTTGAAACTGTTTGGATTCCCGTCAGTACTGATCTTGATACTACCAATTCTATCACTCTGATTTCCCAATTTTTGATATTACAATAAGAAAATCTTTCCTTTCAATTAGTATCCATGTTCACTCATCTATTAGTTTATTGTCAATATAATTTAGTGCTGGCCATTAACTTGTCCATTTATCGGTTAATTAAAATTGATAGGACTATCATCTTCACCAGCAACTTTCGGCGTTTCAGAAATTTTCACTGACCATATGCCAATAAATACTCTATTTATAGTCCAGTTTACTAGGCCACCGAAGTGATTATGTGTTAGGGTGAAATATATGTTTTGGAGTCCATAACACAATAATTCCCTACTTCTAGTAAAGCTAAAGCAAATTTGAGTCTGAGGATAATTGTCAACAAACCGAGTGAACATGCAACACCGTTAATGAGATAATATTATAAGGGGGTCAATACTTTAATAAATAGGTATGATATACCCGTGTTCATAACATGCGCTACTGAAAGAAATGTGTTTAGTTCTATACTCAGCACAATATGCTTACATATAAATTTAATAACTTTCACATAGATCCCACCCAAATATGTTTCATCGGATCTGACCTCCCTAACAATCGAAGATGTTTTTATCATAACTCCTATTTTTTATATTAGAATGAGACACAGAGACTTCCATTGAAATTTAGACTTACTGATCTTTCTAACGATATATTACATGACCAGCTTAATTCGTACGAACAGTCCTAATAAACAGAAAAATCTTTTAGACATCCAAAATTCTGCAACTTGGTACTTTCGACTAGTTTGTCATGTTTCAACGATAATTCCCAGCACAGACCTTTGATTAGGACACCGCAAAAGCCGTTGAAAAGTAGACTCGATTTGATTTCCAACGGTATATCACATGACCTATTTACTTTTAAATATCCCTATAAAAGAAACTCCAAGTTTCAAGTATTAGATTCGGACAGACTTTAACAGCTTTGTATTACTATTTCAAAAGTGCTTTGAACTAAGCAAATTCTCAACTTTTCCTTTTATTTCTTCATCTAAATTAGATCATAAGTAAGTTATGAACTTAAGTATTTAGACTTTTGATCACGAACAATTTTTATAAGAACATTCATAATTCTATCACTACTTAATTTATCACTATCCCCTCTTTAAACCACCTCCAACTTTATAGTTTAAATCATATCATAAAAATTTTCTTTTTATCTCACTAACATCACCAAGATCAAATTTTGATTTGATTTCATAGTTATGTATGTAAGAGTGGTAAGAAGCTCAACCATCACAAGTGTAAGAAGCTTCAAGAATCTCAATCTACACTAATGGTTAGGAGAGATTTATAAACTTGATCTCACCCATCTGCCACGATCCCCGAATTTATTATACTAATTTGACTCTTAGGATTAATCTTGTCTTCTAATAATGCATTGATCGTTACTTGAACTTTTAATATATTGACACTCAAAATTTCGGCTTAACCTTGCCTACTTAAAGATAACCAATACCAACCTCAGAATTCACAAGACATAATCATATACATAACACAAGAGAGTATGCTTCTTGATAAATATCGAACTAACTCAAAACCATAACCCTTCTTTGAACACTATGCTTTCACATAGGGTTGTTAGTTTGTCGCCAAGAGGCTAAGTTGCATATTATTACAAGAGAGTTACATAACCACAAGAAAAAATTCTACTATAAGACAAGAATTAGCAACACCTTGCAAGTTCATCATGCATTAGTCCAATGATTCTTTTAAGAATTTGATCCAATTTAAGAAAGAACAATATTGCTCACAAATTAGTCTCACATATCTCTCAATGAAAGCTTCATCACCATCAAAGTAAAATGTGAGATTGAAATTTCAAGGTTTGAGATCTAAACCAAATCTGAAAATTTATGGACTCCATCACTACATGATATACCCTATCATGCAACCTCCTTACCCATCAATTATATACAATTAAATTAATTCAATAATCTCAAGATCAAATTTAGACCACTACATACTTTAATAAGTCATGAAATTTCAAGGAATATTTGCATGAATAGCTCAAGGGAAAAATTCCACTCAAATCAAGAGATCAAGATCTAGGGATTTCAAAAGATGAAACTTGAGAAATGAGAAAAGGGGGAAACCCACTCACCAACATCTGACCAGACCGGCCGCCGTCGCCCGGCCGCGGCCTAGCGGGCCGCCGCCGCCCAGTCGCGGCCTGGCCGGCCGGCCGCCGCTTGGCCTGTGCGCGCGTGCAGTTCCAGATCCAAGGGGAGAGGGGGAGAGAAATAGAAGGGAGAAAAAGAAAGGGAGAGAAATAGGGAGTAAGAAATAGAGACGAGGTTTCATTTGGGTTTCTTTTTCCATGGAGGAATCCTCTCTAGGATGAGGATGAAGAGATGAAAATTCTCTTAACTCTTTTAAGATCCTACTCCACAATTTTACAAGTTTGTCACCCCTTTCATCTAAGTGTCCAATCCCCAAACAAGAAGATCTAGGCCCTTGATCTCTCTTCTCATGCACACCTACTCCCTTCACTAACAAAATATATATATATATATATATATAAATTGTCATGATTGTATTTTCTTGGTAAATACATGTATTTCAAGTATAATACTAGTATATCCTCTCATTGAAGTACTAGTTACATAATAACTATGGTATAGGTATATTCATACATACCACTTGACATTCCCAAAATTAAATTGAAATTTATTACACACTCAATCAACTTGATAACACAAGATTTATATTATTAAATTAGGGTTTAATAATTCGGGATGTTACAGTTTTGGTATCGATCTCTAACTCCCATTTATATTTACATGCCTTCATATCATTATTTATAGCATGTTTTGATGTCTATAGATTATTATGTTAAATGCCATGATTATTAGATCCTTGACATGCATGTGTAGCACTTGAGATCACCCATGTTTATATGGACCCATATGTTGTGTTCTCACCATTATTTAGCTATTATGTATATCATAGTTCTAATAGCATGTGCATGTACATAATGATCATAAGGATGTTTATGAGTTTTGTTTTGATGCTTAATGTTTTGATTACTTGCCTAGATGACAGTTTTCATTAAAACTAGGATATATACTTGTACATATAGTGGGTCACAAATAGATTATTATTTGTTTGTCTTTGAATGCTTGTTTGTACCCATTAGATGTTCTAGTATAGTCTAGTTTTGATGATTCATGCATTTGACTTGTATTCCCTTATTTGTACATGTTTTCTAATGTTTAACTTCATGTATATGTCAATCTTGTCTAAACTATTGATTATACATATACATCCTTGAGCCACGTGCCTTCATGCTTATACATTGGTGGACTTGTTATGTTTGGATATGTATGTATACTTTAGTTTGTATAGGACATACATATGCCTTGAAGATTAAATCGTTTTGATGATTTTCATGCTTTAGGAATTTTGAGCTTAATTGCCTAATTCATGATTATGTGATTCACATTACACTTGTGCACTCACTTCATTTAAATATTTCTCATGATTGTGTTTTCATGAGTATGATATGGGTTTTATGGACTTTGAGTATTTAGTGCCATGTAATTTACATGTGTTTCATGAAATATAATTTTGTTTTATTCCTTACTTGAAGGATTTCGTACTAGTTTTCAAGATTTTCTATTTAACTAGTTGCGGTATTCTTCGTTATGGTAGAGTTTTCAAACATACTATATTTTTCAAATCTATTTTTGAAAACCCCTACCTTCCAAGGGCGGTCTGTTGGGAGACCATGCCTTGTATGTTAATATTGAAAATCCTTTTAAACTTGTGCATGAAATGGGTGGAAAGGTAATATGAGATATACACTTGATCTTATTAGTGTTTCAATTGGTATCATTGGATTTTTTCAATTAATATCAATATTGACATTTTTTTTGTATACTTATAAATTTTTTGTGTATGTATGCTTTCAATTGGTATCATTTATTCTGATTGGTACTCATTTTTCATACACCTATATATGTTTTATTTGTGCTTACTATATTCCTATATTTTTGAGCACAAATGTTGATTATGCTAAGCTTAATTTTTAATGAATATCATATTTCAATTGATTAGTTTTCAATTGGTATCATAATACAAGCTTATGCATCGTTTTATTTGGTATTTCATAAAGGGAGAGAAAATTCGTATTTTATCTTTCAATTAGTATTTTGTTTACCGTTGATTTCTACTCCCACACTTTATTTTGAAAATTGATTGAAAAATTGATTTCAATTTGGTATCATATATTAAAAATGAAAAATATTCACAATTGGTATCAAGATATTTATTTGTTTACTTTTATTTGGTATCTTAAAAATTGATTTTCTAAGATATCTCAAATTTGTTTTATTGAGAAAATTCAAAATTTTGTTTTAAATAAGAAATATTAAAAAAAATGTGTTTTGATTTATATTGCCTATATGCAAGGGGAGCTTAACATCTCTTCTACATATAGATTCATGTTGAGTGTATCATATATTGAGGAGCTTGACAACTCTTCTTTATACGATGCACATATGTAGGGGAGCTTCACATCTCCTCTTATGCATTACATATTATGTGTTATGTGAATTAGGGCTTGTCATCCCTTCTTCATGTAGTGCATATATGTAGGGAAGTTAACTTAGCGTCTTCCTCTTCATGAATGTGTATCGCATATACTTATTTATTGATTTGTTTGATGTCACCCCGTTTATTGTTTGTTTTGTTTCAAACAAAAGGGGGAGAAGAATTTGTTTTTATTGGTTTTGTTTTACTTTAACCCCTTTGTTGATGATTGACAAAAAGGGGGAGAAGTATTTGGTATATATATGCATGTTTTTCTTACTTTATAGAAGGATTTATGTTTATGCATATAAGTTTTGTTTTGCAAATAGGAGAAAAAGGATTTAAAGTGTTTCTTGCTTGTTTATGCATGTTTATCTCCGTGCATTTGCATACATGTTTATAAGCTTTCATTGCATATTTATTTGTTTATTGTGATGCATGTGTTAAGGGGGAGCTTCTTTGAAGCTTAACGTTAATCCATACATATATAACTCCATGAGTTTTGTCATCATCAAAAAGGGGAGATTGTTGGCCCAGAGGCCTTTCACTCTAGTTTTGATGATGATTAACTCATGTAGTTATGTTTACTAATAATCTTGTGATATTTAGTTTCAGATCCTTAATCAAGATATTAGTAGGTGATTAGTTTCAACAAAGGAGTTTTGGAGCTTCTCACTTGGTGATTCAAGAGCACGAGCATCAAGATCATATATAGCACTCGTTGGAGTCAAGCTCGGTGGATCACAGTCTGGATCGAGTCGGCTTGAAGATGGAGTTCATCAAGAAGACTTTGGTACCTAGTTTAGTTTTTGTTTTAGATCCATGTGTAAAGATTAGATAGTGTGATATGCTCAAGACACACACACGTTTTATGTTTTGGATATTGGTTTTCGGTTTAACTGATATTGGTTTTTATGAATAGATATTATATCAAAATAAGTTTACTTAGTTTTATGTATATTAGATTCATTCTATATACATGTAGGCTTTATATCTTAGACAAACTCATTTTGATATGCCTATTCATGTGTTTTAGGTTTTGTGTTATTAACAAAACTTATTTTTGGATTTATAGTCAAAAACATGAATATACATATGTTTCATGTATATTGGACTTATGTCCATATGCAACATGCTTCAAAGTGTTTAAGTATCATGTTTTTGTATTTGGATGAGTTTTGGACAAAACGTATTTTCAATTCAAAAATCTAAGTTTTGAAAAATACGGTTTTTGGTTTTCGGTAAAATTTATAAGTCACAAAAATGGTTCAAAAAGTTTGAAATTTGTGTTGGAATTTTTCACACAACTTTGTATTTCAATGTATTATGTTGAACTTATTTTGTGAATTTTTAGAGATTTTATGGGATTTTATATGTATCAAAATACCAAAGTTTTAAATCCTGAAAAATTCTGTTCTGGCTTCTGCCGATCGACCGGGCCGGTCGACCGAGCTGGGAGTTGGTCGACCGACGTGCACAAACGTGCACGCCTGTTTTTGGCTGGAGGGCCGGTCGACCGTCTAGAGAGCTTTGCTCTCTGGAAAGCCCCGGTCGACCGGACCGGTCGACCGGCAGAGAGCTCTGCTCTCTGTTCCAGGCTGCGGTCGACCGAGCCGGTCGACCGATGCTCCAACGGTCACTTTTTTGACCGTTGGCGGTTGACCGCCAGCCGTCAGAGCTGAAAATTCAGCCAACGGCTAGTTTCTTTTGGAGGGTTATATAAATCCCATTTGTTTGAGTTTTGGCTAAGATTTTAAGAGCAAAATTTACAGAGTTTCTCTAGTGTTTTAAACAAGTTTTCAAAAGTGTTTTTAATGCCAAAAAGATCCATCTTATTTGTTTTAAAGTGTTTTGTTTATTTCAAAGAAAATAGGTTTTTGGGAATTAGTTTCTTGGTCTAAAATTCTATATTTATTTGGTATTTTCCAAGAGATTTTCTTTGATCAAAACATTTAGTTTTCCACACTTGAGCTATATCTTGCTATCCTATTCTATAGGATCTTTATTTGTGGGAAAGTTGTTTGTGGTTGAGGAAACCACCAAGTTGTAAACCTGTACTTGTTGTATCCCTCTTTGATAGAGATTGATTTGGAGTTGTGATTTGCTCCCTCATTGGTAGAGGTTGAGATTGTGGTGTACTCCCTCTAGTGTGAGGTGGAGTTGAGTTTGCGTAGCCTCGGTGGAGGTTGTATTGGTTGGATTGGTAGAGTTCGGTACTCCGATCTTCGGTAGACCCTTTGTATTGCCTCGGTGGAGGTTGTATTAATTGAGAGAGGAGTTCGGTACTCCTAGTGGATTGGAAATCCTTCTCGGTGAAAGCTGGGACGTAGAGTTTGGTGCTCGAACCTCAAAAGACATCTTGTTGTTTGTGTTTGATCCATTGTCTCTAAACTCCCTCTCTTTATTTGTGCATTGCTTTACTTTGTCATATCATATACATGCTTGTGTGTTTGTGTGCCTCACTTGTACTTAACCACGAGAGCTTCATATAGCGCCTCAACTCTTATTTAGAGGAATCAAGAGGAATTAGTCCAGAGCCCTTCACGGTGAATTCGGCTACACTGGTTGGTTGCATTAAGTGTAGTTGCAATTAGTTTTTAATTTTCGCATTTAGTTCATTAGATTAGCCTTATCACCTATTCACCCCCCCTCTAGGTGATTTCACAAACTTTCACGTTGCCTCGTTGGGACACCACGATTCCGCTACACGTTCTGCTACTAAGAAAACCCTATAAAACGTGCATGCGTGTATGAAAATCAACAATAAGACACTCAATCACGCTTCACCAAAATACGCGGAAACGGAGTCGCGACGAGAGTCGGCGACGTATATACACGAGGAAAATACCCCACGTATATACGTTAAGCCTAAAGTAACCTGAACAAGCTATAAAATTTGAACCAATATATTAATAATAATGTCAATAACATTACATGACCACACTAATAATAATAAATAATCGTAACAATAATGATAGTGATAATAGTAGTAATAATATTAATTAAGAATAATAATAATAATAAGAAAATAATAACAATAATACTAATAATAATAATAAATAATAACCTTAATGAAATAATGGTAGTAATAATTAAATAACAATTAATAATAATAATGGTAAATATAAAGATAATAGTAATAAGTAACTAAAAATATTGATAATTAATAATGGTAATAATATATAAAACTAAAATACCATTTACTATCTTAAAAATAATTTTCATATTTAATAATAATAATAATCACAAGAATGAAAATAATAAATTAAGTTGATAAAAAAATAATCTGTAAATCAAAATAAATACTTTAGAAAAATAAAAATACAATATTTCTAGTTAGGGATCTTACAATAGGGCTTCTCCAAATATAAATCTTAATCGTTCTAAGTCGAACCCTTTTCTTGAGTGATCTTGAGACTAAAGTACCTTCCTTTTGAGGAATAACACACCAAAATGTCATTTGAACTTAAAATATTTAAAATACTTAAACTGATTAGTACCGAATAACTTCATGTGGTTTGTAATCATCAAAATAAAACTAGAGAGTGTACCCTTGGGCCAACAATCTATATACCACCGTCCACTTTTTCAAAGCAGTATTCTTTTCTCAAAGCGATTACGTCAGGAAATTTGCATCTTTCACCTCTGAGTAGCGCTTCTACGTTTGACACATGGGTGCACTTGGTTGGATAAAAAAAGAGGTGGCTCTAGCGAATTAAATTGCGGAGTTGATTTTTTTTCTAATTATGTTTTGACATAGGGGCTATAGCGGAATCTCCCTTTATTTATTTTATTTACTTAATTTTTATTCTTTCTTTTCCCGTTTTCTAGGCTCTTTTTCTTTCCTCTAATTCTTCTTTCTTTTCATTCACTTTCCAATTATTTTAGCATTTTTTTCCTTTTTCTATCATTGTTTCTTATTTTATGATTTTTTCTACATTTTTTCCCCATTTTTTCTTTTCTCTTCCTTACTTCTATTTTTCATATTCTTTCTTTTCTTTTATAGAATATTTCCATTTGAGTATCTTTCATATATCTTTTATTAGTCTTTTGTTTTCTTCTAGATTTATTTTTTTAATTTTTGTTACATTTACTCTATCATTTTTCTTCATAATTTTCCTTAATTTTTTTCCCCAATTCCACTCTACATATTTTTATTTTCATTTTAATCTAGAAATTTTATTTTCATTTCTTTTTTAAATTTTCTTTCTTTCTTTTTTAGATATTATTCTACTTTTTAATTATTTTTTTATTTTTCAAGTGTTTTCTTAATTGTGCTCATCCTTTCACCTTTTCTTCTAGATTTTGAATTTTTCTTATTTTAATAGTTTTCTTATTTTAATTTAAGTTAGTATTTATTTCTAATTTTGTGTCATTTTATAAATTCTTTCTTATTCTTTTTTAATATTTCTCATTTTATTTTGTCCTACTTTTCTCGTTTCTTTCTTTTTCATTAAATTTTAATTTTTTAGTTTGTTTATATTCTTTTGTTTCTTTAGTTTCCATGAATTTTTCTTTGTACTTTTTGAGATTTTTTTTACTTATTTTATTTCCTTTGTTTTTTTACAAATGTTATACTTTTTTATTTCTCTTATTTTTTTTCTAATTTTTTAATTTTTTCTTCCTTATTCTTTCACATTTTTATTATCTATAAAATTTTTGTTTCTATTTTCAGTTTTTATTCTTTTGCATAGTTTTATTTTATTTTTTATTTTTTACTTTTATTCTGATTTTCTTATATTTTAAACTGTTTGTTTCCTTTTTTTAATTTTCCTTTTTTTAATTTTTGATTGAATGATATTTTTTTCATATTTAATTATGTGTTCTCTATTTAATAAGAGAAAAATGTATATCAGCCTGCGGGCTGAGAATTTGTCACTTCACTGACTTGCGTCACGCTTTTAGGAAGAAGTTAAATTACCAAATACCCCTTATGAAAAGCAACTCTTTCGGTAACCTTCCTTATTGTTTATTATTATTTTTTTCCTTTTTTTGCCGCTCTTTATAGGTTTTAGGTTATTCTATATAAATTACTTTTCCCCCTATTTCCTTACCTCTTTTTGAAAGATCTAGTTTCTCCTTTTTCAGCCTGCGATAAACTTTTTTCTGAAAATATAAAATCTTTTCAGATCAATTTTTTCTCCAAAATATTTAATGTCTACGTCTGAGCAGTCTACTGGCGATCTAAATATGGAAGATATTGCATCTGGTTCTACTTTCTCTCAAAATATTAAAAATCTTGAAGGGTTGACATCTTTGCATGCCGATCAACAGGTTTTAATTGTTTCATTTTTTTTAAAACAGTTTCTTAAATATTGAATTTTTCTCTTTAGTCTATGAGATACTGCGACCTATAACAAATGATTAAAAGTTTCAGAAATGCGACTGCGACTTAAGTCGCAGTCTTTGGTAAGGAGTAATATAGATTTCTTCACATACGGATAATTGCGACTTAAGTCGCAGTCCATAGTAAGGAGTAATATAGATTTCTTCACATACGGATAACTGCGACTTAGGTCGCAGTCTTCAATAAGGAGTATTATAGATTTCATGTCGTATGTGAAATCTTATTTTTATTTACTGCGACTTAGGTCGCAGTCTTTAGTAAGAAGTAATATAGATTTCTTCTTATACGGATAATTGCGACCTTGGTCGCAGTATTTGATAAGAAGTAATATAGTTTTCATCTCTTATGCGACCTTGGTCGCATTTATATAACTTATATTTTAGAATACAGTGATATCTAAAAATATTTATATTCATTTAATTCGTGTAATTGTTTTTTGTAGGATATGAATGCACATGGAGAAATGTCTGGAATCTCAGATAAGTTTATAGGGAAACAGTTCCTGTCGGATATGGAAGCATACAATTTCTACAATTGTTTTGCAAGGAATAGAGGTTTTAGCGTGAGAAGAAAAGGTACAGATAAGTCACGGAAGCCTCCTTATGAGATTATTTGCAGAAAATTTTGCTGCAACAAGGAAGGTCTGAAGAAGTTGTGTGACAAAAGACAAGAGGGGCTTACAATGCATCGTCGAATTAACACTAGAGTAGCTTGTCCTGCGGAGATGCATATCCGTCTTCGTTTTTTTTGGACAAAAGACATTGGGTTATCACAAAATTTGTTGATACTCATTCACATGAATTGTCAAGCCCGGATAAGGTACATCACCATTACTCTCACCAGAATCATCGTTCAAAAATTAGCAGAAGCATTATGAGCAATCTGGTTGATGTTGGAATGCGGCCTTCAAATATTTCCCGCGTTGTGAATGCAATGAGCCAGGGAGAAGGCTGTGAAGAAGTGAGCCCTCAACAAGTTATTGATTTCACTCGTCAACGTAGAAATAACTGCGGTCATGAGTTTATTGCTATTATCAAATATTTTCAAGAGAAAGCCGAGACCGATCCAGAATTCTTCTTTTCAAGTGAAGTCGATAACGCGGGCACACTTAGAAGCATTTTTTGGGCTGATGGAAGAGCTATTTCCTCGTATCTGAGGTTCTGTGATGTGATCGTTTTTGACACAACATACAGAACTAATCACTTGAGCTTGCCATTTGCTCCATTCACTGGAGTAAATCATCACCGGCAGTAAATTTTGTTCGGCTGTGCATTGCTTGCTGATGAGCAGAGGATACTTTTGTTTGGTTATTCCAAAAATGGCTCAAGTGCATGCATGGAGTTGAACCGAAACTGATTATTACTGATCAGGATGCGCAGATTGGTGACGCCATCAAGATTGTTTTCCCAACTTCTCGACACCGTTACTGTTTCTGGCATGTGCGGAACATATTGCCGAGCAACAAATCCCAATGTCAAACAAGTATGGAGAAGATATGGTCTCCGATTTCCATGCTTGGTACACCTCCCGCGATATAAGCACTTGTGAGGAACGATGACGTCTGATGAATGAAAAATATCAGTTAGAAGAAGAAGATGACAGTTGGTTGATGAAGATGTACAGGCTCCGTGGACATTGGGTTAATGCATATCTCAAGGATGTTTTCTGTGCTGGAATGACAACCAGTCAGAGGTCCGAGAGTATTAATTCCTTCTTGATGGTTTTGTTAACTCAAACACTAAACTAGTGGAATTTGTTCACCAATATGATAAAGCTGTTGCTTCCCGTCGTACATCTGAATCTCTTCAAGATTTTAGGGGTTTGAATTCTGTGCCCAATTGTACATCCAATCCATATGAGATACAGGTTCGAAGTTGTATATACCGAAGATTTTTCAGTTGTTCCAAGAGGAATGGGCAGTTATAATGACACTATTTTCAGAAGAGGTGGAACATGACAAACCTGGATCAATATATTTGGTTGGTAATTTTTTAGAATCAAAAGACAACTGGGAAAAGGTCAGTTATGATAAGCGTGAGGAACTTCATGTTTCTTGTAGTTGCTCGTTATTTGAAACAGAGGGTATCCTATGTAGACATATTCTGTGTATATTGTGGCGCAATCACGTTACACATATACCAGAATCATATATACTTCAGAGATGGAGGTTGGATGCTCGTTACAAAAATGTTGCAATCGAAAATGGCATGAAGCCATTTCCCAGTCAGGGCACTCCACGGACGGCTAGATTGTGGACAATACGTTCAAAATTTAATGCAATTCTTAGATGATCGCTGATTCTGATGAAAATCTTTCAAAGTTGGAGGCAGTTTTGGAAAGTTTTGCCGAAGAAAAAACTAGTGAATACAGAGCCATGTCAGGAAATTATCATTCATCACAGCCTAAAACTACAGTTGGTTCCAGTGGATCCGTTGTCGTTTTGCGAGATGGTGAAGAATTGAATAAACGTGATCCAATTGGTCCTGTACCAACCAAGGGGAGCCTAGAGCTGCATCCAGGCTTAAGTCTGATTTTGAAGATTCTATATATCAGAAGGAAGTTAAGCATCGAAGATGTGGTAACTGCCAAGAGCTGGGCCATTACAGGACTGGTTGTCCGTTACTGGTATTACATTAAACCTGTTAATCATTTTTTTTATACCGATTAATCTTTAAAATTCTTACTATTTATTTTTTTATTGGCAGAAGAAGTAGGTTTGGGTTGCCTCTATGTCGAAGGAATAAAGACTTCAATTTTCTTATGAAGTGCGACTATGGTCGCACAGTGTAGAGAGATTAAGTCGCAGTCCGCCACTGGCGTGTCATTATAATCAGATTTATTATCATTCTTTGATTTCTACTGTATTATTTTTTTATGTAGTTGTACTTTAAAGTTTTACTGCTACAAAATTCTACTTTATAGTTTAATTTTTTTGTATATAATGTAGTCAGAGTCTTTGGTCGCAGTGTACATTTAAACTGCGACCTTAGTCAGAGACTTTGGTCGCAGTGTACATGGTTAATTGCGACCAAGGTCGCAATGTTGTTATTGATAAAGATGGCCAGCAATTGCAATCTAGGGTCGCATTACATGGACTGCGACTAAGGTCGCAGTACGTTAGGTAGGTGTTTGATTTATATTAACATGCATAGCGACCAAGGTCGCAGTGTTGTTTTTGATTAAGACTCCCGCCAGAAACTGCGACCTAGGTCGCAGTTTTGTTGTTTTATTAAGACTACTGCCAGCAACTACGACCAAAGTCGCAACCTTCATTTTAAAATTTACTTTTCGGGTGAAATAATTTAATTATTAACTGCGACTTTGGTCGCAGTATATTCGTTTAGCGTAAAATAGTTAAAATGAAGATTTGTAACAATTGTACATCATTTTCTACCTAATCCCTTGGACCACGTGAATATCTACCAAATTTATTTTCTACCTTTTCCCAAAAAATTGTATACTTCCTAGGTGACTATTCAGTTATCCAAAATAGTTTAAAAGATAATACACTATAACTTTAAATTACTTTGAACTGCAAAACATTTGATTATTGCGACCATAGTCGCATTGGGAACTTATAAATGATTAAGTAACTGCGACCGTGATCGCTGTCTTGATTAAAGTGTCACCGTATAAGGAAACGTTGTATCTCAAAACAGTTCATTATTGCGACTTTGGTCGCAATACAATTACTGAACGCATTTTTGTTTCTAACATCAAGACGCAATAGTAAAATCCAAGTTGTAACCAATGTAGATTGGAAATAATCAATGGAACTTATAATAAATAAATGTATAGAATTGTTTACAAATTAAATCAATAAAACAAAAAAATTATTCAATGAATTGCAATTGCAATTATTTTTACATTTATAAAATAAAAAATTGTGCTATATCAATAAATTGTCAAACTGCTAGTCATTAAATACTGTCCTTCGTATAATTCTGTTTCTTCATCCCAACTCTTCTCTCTATCTGCAAGTATCATGTATGCAAGCTCACTTCTTAGTCTCTGTACATGAGCATCCGTAACAGTATCAACAGTTAGACTACCAGACGCTATGCTTTCCATGTACTTGCATACATATACACCGCAATCAACACTGAAAATTTCATAGAGTAATCATTAATTGAAATTAGATTTTTGGTACTAAAAAAGGTAGAAAATATGAAAAGTAAGGAGATGTCAAAAATTTATATACCTGTTTGGTTGTTGGGGGCATTTTGCGTGTAATACCCTGCTCCCCGGTGTACGTATCACAGTATCGGTACGCGATACGACGTACAAAAATTGGTTTGACCTCCGTAGTATTCCGATTGAGCCGATTTTCATTTCTAAAATTATTTTCTAATATTCTAGATTTTTCAGGATTTTCTGGAATTTTTCTGGATTATTTTGGAAAATCTCCGTAGTCGGTGTTGACCGATACCGATAACCGGCCTTCCGATTTTTATTTCACAAATGGAGTACAATTTTGAGAATCGGCTTTCACTGTATGTCTTAGAATCGTGTCCTCTACGTTCGGGTATTTTTGGGGATTTTTCTGAATTTATCGAAATCCGGACAAAATCGGTGTCGTCCGTATCGGCGACAGCTTCCGGGATTTTTAATTGGCAAACCAGATCGATTTTCTGTAAACCGTCTTCATATCACGTCTCAGCGTAATATTCTCTATTTTCTGTAATTTTCGGGCACCGTTCGGAGATAGTCGAATTTTGGCCATATTAAAATAATATTAAATTAATAGTTTTCTTTTTCTTTTCTTTTCTTTCCTTTTCTTTTCTTTTCTCTTCTTCTCTGGCTTCTTCCAGAGATCTCCCTCCACCGCCCTACTGTTCTCTCCAACCGACTTCCCCCCTTCCTTTTTAAATCTCTCTCTCTCTCTCTCTTTCTCTCCCAAGTCTCTCTCTCTTTCTCTACCCTCTCTCTCTCTAACCTCTCTTCTTTCTCTCTCTTTTCCTCTATCTCTCACTCCCCTGCTCTCTCACTTCTCCCTCACTCTGGTGGACGGCGGCGGCACGCCGGAGGCCGCCCGGCCAGGCCGGCGGTGCCGGAGGCCGGCCAGGCCAGCCGGCGGCAAGGGAGGCCGGCCAGCGCCGGCCAAGTGCTGGAGGGAGGGGAGGGGGAACCACAGCCCCCCTATTTTCTTCCCCTCCCACTCTTGCGGGTGGGCCCCGGCGGCCGTTGGGCACCGGACCGGCGCCGGGGTGGCGCCGGCGCCGGTGGGGCAGCGGCGCCGGCGGCGGGTGCGCGCGGGGGCGGGCCGCGCGCGGGCGGCGCCCGCGCCTGGGCGGCGGCAGCAGCAGCCATATGGCTGCTGCTGCTGGCTTCGTTGAGAAGAGAAATGGGTTTGGGTTCGGGTTCAACCCAAACCCGATCCATTTACAACCCGAACCCGACCCGTTAAAGGTAAAATTGCAATTTAGTCCCTGTAAAATTATAGTTTACTTTTAGGCCCCTGCAAAATTACATATAGCCCCCTAAATATTTTCAGTTATTACATATTTAACCCTATTTGTTATGATTCAGTATTCGGGCGATAACTGGAGCATCCGGACTCCGATTCGGGCGATTCTGGATCCGTTGCGATCGTGGGAACGAGAGCTACAGTCCTGTAGCCAGTTTGTGAGTGTTTTTATTTTATAATTTATTTTATCATGTTTCGTGACAGTGATTGATATATCGTGATTATAGATAAAAGACGGTAATAATTCATTATTAATTGGTACTTGTTGGACACATATTGAAATAAGTGACTCCTGTAATATGGTTAGGTATCTCCTGGTGTAATATAAGATAGGAAAACAATTATAGTAATAAGAAATACTGACATAAACTATGTAGACACGATCATCATACCTGCACAGTCACAGACACACAGGCCTTGTGTTACCATCTTCAGGACACTGTCATATCACATATTGGATCACAGTTAGAGAACGATAGTCACATGTATACTGATCCACGATACTCGGTGACACTACATTGTTACTAGACATGCATGCTAGATACCGTTATTTCATGCACTGGTATCATCTTTCCACGGCTACAGTAGTTCACTAGTCATGATAGATTACACAGATTATTGCTACACATAAATAACTACCACATTTCATATTATTATTCTCATCATACTATGGATTCTCGCATATCACTGTTACACCTGCATGTAGGATTTCTTTATTCTTGTCATATGGATCCCCATTCCGATTATCTGTATTATTGTTCCATGTTATCAGATACATGTTATATGCTTGTTTCCCGTTACTGATATTGTTAATCCCATTATTGGATACATGTTCCCGTTACTGATATGGATATTCCCGATACTAGACATGATATGGATATTCCCGTTACTGGACATGACTGCTGTTGATATGCGATGTGTGGAACTAAGTGCCACGTGGATCCAAGCCACGGGGCCACCTCTAGAATCCCACATCTATTGTTCCCGTTCTCGGTATATTGTTCATGATATCTTGTTCATGTTATATTGTTCCTGATTCTTGTTATATTGTTCTACGCTATCAACAGAGGCTCAGGTCCAGTTATCATGTTACCCGTATCATGTACAGTCGTTATTCTTGTTACATTGTATACTTGACATATTACATCATAAAGTTAACTGGGGTATGGGGGAGACTTGACGGTTGATTAGATCATGTCGGGTGGATGTTCTGGATCCATATTGAGTCCCACTGCAGGGGACCGGGTAGTGCTGGCTACCATCTGTTACTCATGTTACATGTTACAGCTCTAGCGGGCTGGCCCTGGTCTCAGCAGCCAGGGATCTGTTTAAGGCCGTGATCCCGGTATGCACGGGATACATCCACCCGATAAAACTCTTCGACCACGGGTTTCCAATTAACATAATAAAACAGTATACACAATAGTGACGTCGGGAACACTTGTATTTGGTTGCTCTCTCGTTTGGATAATGGTACCCGTAGGCCATGTCCGGATGGGTTCGACTGGGGTGCGGGCTTCAGTATGAACCGCCAGTGGTATGGGACACTGGAAGAGAGTAATTAAAATAACAGGTGGTACTGATCGCTACTATTGTATAAATGACATGACTTTGACATGACCTGTCTGCTACATGTTTAGTTGTACTTGTGACTGTTCCTGATCATTTATCTGCTATCATGTTACATGTATACATTGCTACTGTTCCTGTTTCCTGTTACACTTTCTTTAGTGCCCTACTACTCATGCACATGTATACTTTGTTACATTATCTGGTATATGTTACACTGTATGTAGTGGCATACTATGCATATTCTGCATTGCATATTGTAACGCCCCGATTCCACGGATACGGGGACGTCACTGCAACGTATATACGTAGGTCAGAAAATGCCCCCACGTATATACGCTAAGCATAAAAGTACAACAAGAATCAGAGTACAACACAAAGCGTGGTATATTCATATGCCAACTGTAAAAGTACAGATACAAAGTTATACAAGTTATGATAACTGTTACACTTTACAAGTGTTTTGTTTTCACAACTAAGTCCAAAAGAACATATACAAAGATATACACAAGATGCTCACGTAAGAGATGGAGACTCGTGAGACAAAGGAAGAGTCTGGCACGAGGGAACTAGATCTGATCAGCCTGCTCACTCAGATACGCTTGGTCCTCTGTGGATGGCTCCACTTCGTTCCAAGCCTCAGAATCTGAATATGCAAATCCAAGGAATCAAGACATATAACGATAACAAACTATAGCCAAGTGGCTAAGGGACATGAATAAGAAAAGATGAAACAGGTATAAGGAATATCAACTAATAAGTATGAAAAGCATGAAGAGATAAGATCATAATACAATAATCTACAATTAACGTCTTATTATTATTACTTGTCTTACTGTGATATCTAGCTATGTGACCCAGCGTCCCAGAACACATAGATCCATATCCTAGTAAAGCAAGGTTGTTATTAGAAACAGCGGTTGTATCGACGAACTATGTTTACAGTGGGTCCCGTGCTTGCCCGGGACAACGGCCAAGGGTGTTCCGTTGCATGGTGACGGAACCAGCCGCTAGGCCTTTCAGGAGGGACTTATGTATGCCCTTTGTCATGACAGTACTCAGGAAAAGGGAGCCAGCACTCCCCTCGGTCCCCTGGAGGCCCTCAGGTCAGACCGGAAATATAATTGTACAATATACCTAAAGCCACTGTAAACACGAACACATACCGATATCCGCATATTTCCCCCGACCCATGTGTAAGTTGGTCTATTTTATACAAAGGTCAATGCATCATGCTTGATGTAAGTGATGGCATGATAAGTTGGTGATATTCGCTACTTTAACAATTTATGGAATAAAGATATGTAATAGCAAGTTATGGAGTAACATGAAGTAAGATCCATCAAGTAGCATGTCATGTAATATCAGTAATGAAGCATAAACATGAACAATGTATCACATGTGTATAGAGGTTAAAGTCCAAAATCAGAAAGGAAACAACTAAGTTAAATAGTCAGAATTAGTCGACTAGGTGCAAGGGTTAGTCGACTAATAGAAGTCTTAAGTCAACTACTAGTCTGCAGGAGTCGACTAATAATGGTTTCCAGAGAGTTGGAATTCTATTTCAAGAATAGTTAGTCGACTAGGGTTAGAAGGGTAGTCGACTAGTGGTGAACTATAAGTCGATTAACGGATACGCAAGTCGACTAAATCGGTGATATAGAAAGTTGGGGTTTATTTCAGGGACATGTTAGTCGACTAAGGTACTATGTGTAGTCGACTAGAGGTCTCAAGTCGACTAATAATTGGGATAAGTCGACCAGAGCCGAGAGTTGGTGTTTTTGGTTCTGGAATAGGTTAGTCGACTAGGTTAAAAATGTAGTCGACTAGGGGGGTCTAGTCGACTGGTGATATGGCTTAGTCGACTAAAACTGTGAAATTAGAAAGACTACGTTTCAACTAAGGTGGGTTAGTCGACTAGCCCTAGGTTAAGTCGACTAATCGTGAAGAAAACAGAAAACAGAACAGAAATTCTGATGGTTGTTTGTTGGCCTAAAAATGGGATTTTTATGACACAAGTGTACATGAATGATCATCATATGTACACAAAGAAGTAATCTAGTCTTGGTGAGTAAAAATACTCACTTTGAACGGCTATGTGAAAGTTCTACGAGTTCCGAATGATTGTTGACGACAATATCACCAACTAGGTCTTTGGCGATACTTCCGATGAAGAGAGATGCGATCCAAATCCAAGGTTGAAGTTACTTGAGATGGAGATGAAGACTTAGAGGTGGTTTTGAAATTAGGGTTTGAGATGGAGGAGAAATGTTGAAGGCTATTTCTTGGTGAAGTGAAAAAGAGAAAAGAATTGTAAAGGAAAGTTTATATAGGATTTGATTTTTGTAAAGGAGGTGTAAATAAATAAATTGAGAGGGGTTTTGTGCAAATAGGGGGGAATGGGGGTGTCTCCCTTGGCCAATGGTGGCCGGCCATGGAAGAGAGAGGGAATGAAGGGCATTAATGGGGAAGGGTGTGGAGTTTTTAGATATTTTGGAGGAGAAGATATTTTGGGAAGTTGGTGGAAGGAAAGAAGGAAAGAAAAAGGAAAAAAGAAAAAGGAAAAGAATTTGTAAAAGGAAAGAATTTTGAAAAATGAGAATATTGAAAACACTGATTCCCGGTTTAAATCGAGAATGCGGAAAACATTTCGGAAAATACCGAAATCGTCCGAAATTCAAGTATCTCGGAACGACTCGTAAATTTTACCAAAAATCAATAATAATATATGAAGACGTATAATGAAATCCGTTTGAAGAAATACTTTATAGTTTTAAAACTAAAATTCCGGAATCAGTTAACTACCGACTCCGTTGGAATTTTCATAAATTTATAAAATTCTCAGAAAAAGTATTTAGATAAGAAATGTCATTCTAAGAAATAATGTCTAAAAGATTTTCTTGAAATTCCTAACTGTTTGGGAATTAAAATTCCAGGAATCGATCAGCGATACTGGTCGACACCGGTTTTGGAGAAATTCATTTTAATTCTAGAAAATTCCAGAAATTCACCTAAAATCTAATATATTAGAAAATGATATTTGAAATTGAAATTGGTCAAATACGGGAAGTAAATCGAAAATACGATCGAAATCAGAATACGCAACTTAGTACGTATTACGGAAACGGGGTATTACAATCTACCCACCTTACAAAAATTTCGTCCTCGAAATTTCATAAGGTGAAGGGTAACAGGAATGGTAACAGATAGATAAGGCTAGGAAGAAAGATAACAATAGAAAAGAGTAAAAGGAAAGAGTCTTACCAATCAAGATGAGAAGAGTTGAGGATAACGCTCTCGGATGACGTCCTCTCGTTCCCATGTGGCCTCTCCTGGCGCATGGCGGTTCCAAGACACCAACACTAAAGGAATGGCTTTGTTCTTCAGTGTCTTCACACTTCTATCCAATATGGCCATCGGCTGCTCCTGATATGATAAGTCCGGTTGCAGTTCCAGCTCGAGTGATCCAAAATATGGCTATCATCCTTTACATACCTCCTCAACTGAGATACGTGGAAAACATTATGAACACCGTCCAACGATGGCGGCAAAGCCAATCGATAAGACACATCTCCCACTCGATCCAATATCTCGAATGGGCCGATATATCTCGGACTCAGCTTTCCACGAATACCGAATCGGATCACACCTTTGGTAGGTGATATCCTCAAGAACACATGATCTCCTGCCTGGAACTCCAATGGCCTTCTCTGTGAATCTGCCCAACTCTTCTGCCGACTCTGAGCTGCCTTGAGATGATCCCTGATGACTCTGACCTTCTCGGTTGTCTGGATCAGAATCTCTGGCCCCAATAATCCTCTCTCACCGACTTCATCCCAACAAATCGGCGATCTGCACTTCCTCCCATACAGTGCCTCAAAAGGTGCCATCTTGATACTTGCCTGATAACTGTTGTTATAAGAAAACTCAGCCAAGTGAAGATGATCTTCCAATATCCCTTAAACTCAATCATGCAGGCCCTAAGCATGTCTTCAAGTATCTGAATGGTCCTCTCTGATTGTCCGTCTGTCTGAGGATGATAAGATGTACTGAATTTCAGGCGAGTGCCCAGACTCTCTTGGAGACTCTCCCAAAAATGAGATCTGAATCTGGTATCTCTATCTGAAACAATACTGACTGGAACTCCATGTAGACGAACTATCTCCTTCACATACTTATCTGCCAGAACCTCTGTAGTCTGACCCACCCTGAATGGTATGAAATGAGCTGACTTGGTGAGACGATCAATGATAACCCACACAGCATTATTACCTTTGGGACTACGAGGTAATGCCGTGACAAAGTCCATAGTGATGTGCTCCCACTTCCATTCAGGTATTGGCAAGGGATGAAGAAGTCCAGCTGATCTCTGATGCTCAATCTTTATCTGCTGGCACACCAAGCACTTAGCTACAACTGAGCTATCTCTCTCTTCATGGCATTCCACCAAAATTGCTTCTTCAAGTCCTGGTACATCTTGTTTCCCCCTGGATGTATAGAATATGCTGAACTGTGTGCCTCTACCAAAATCTTCTGTCTAACTTCTCCCTGGGGAACACAAAGCCTGCTACCAAAGTACAAGGCTCCATCTGGACGAATACAGATATCGGTCCTCAATCCAGCCTCTACCTGAGCTCGGAATGTCTGCAATCTGGGATCCTCTTTCTGAGCTTCCTTGATCTCATCTATCAATGAAGACTGAATCTGTAAAGTCATAAGCTGTCCTGCCTTCTCAGCTCCTCGAACCACCATCAAGTCCAATCTGATAAAGTCCTGAATCAACTCCTTCTGCTGAGTAAGTTGGACAAGCACTCTGTTCTCTGGCATCCTACTCAGTGCATCAGGAACTGTATTGACCTTGCCTGGATGATATTGCAAGTCAATATCATAGTCTGCCATAAGCTCCAGCCACCGCCTCTGCCTCATGTTCAACTCCTTCTGCGAGAAGATATACTTGAGGCTCTTATGATCTGTATAAATCAACACCTTATCTCCCAGAAGATAGTGCCTCCAAATCTTCAAGGCAAAGATCACTGCTGCTAGCTCCAAGTCATGAGTTGGGTAGTTCCGCTCATGAGTCTTCAGTTGCCTAGATGCATATGCTATAACATGATCATGTTGCATAAGTACGCATCCCAGGCCTTTACCTGAAGCATCACTAAGATGACCATCCCTCCTCTCCCTGAGGGAGTCCTCAAGATTGGAGCTGAAATAAGCCTCTGCTTCAACTGCTCAAATGCTGCATCACATTCCTCAGTCCATATGTACCTTTCTCCTTTTCTGGTGAGCCTGGTTAATGGGCTGCAATCCTAGAGAAATCCTGGACAAAGCGTCTGTAATATCCGGCTAGTCCAAGAAAACTCTTAATCTCAGTCACCGTCCTCGGAACTGGCCAATCCTTCACTGCCTGGACTTTGCTAGGATCAACTGAAATTCCTTCTGCTGAAACAATGTGCCCAAGAAAGGCTATGCTGTCCAACCAGAACTCACACTTGCTTCTCTTGGCATGAAGCTGCTCCTGCTGAAGAGTCTGCAACACTATCCTCAAGTGTTCTGCATGCTCCTTGCTGTTCTTTGAATAGATCAGAATGTCGTCTATGAAAACAACTACGAACTGATCCAAGTAGGGCGAGAACACTCGGTTCATCAAGTCCATGAAAACTGCAGGGGCATTGGTAACTCCGAAAGGCATAACGAGAAACTCGTAATGGCCATAACGGGTCCTGAATGCCGTCTTCGGAATATCCTCCTTCTTTACCCTCAGCTGATGGTAACTCGACTGTAAATCCAATTTAGAGAATACACGGGCTCCATTAAGCTGATCAAATAGATCATCAATCCTGGGTAAGGGATACTTGTTCTTGATGGTGACCTTGTTCAATTCCCTGTAATCAATACAAAGTCTCTTACTACCATCCTTCTTGTTGGCCAACAGTACTGGAGCCCCCCATGGTGAAGTACTCGGCCGAATCAATCCCTTGTCTGAGTATTCCTGCAGCTGCTTCTTCAGAATCTCTAACTCCGTCGGTGCCATCCTGTACGGAGCCTTGGATATAGGAGCTGCTCCTGGAACTGTGTCGATGGAGAACTCTATCATCCTTTCCGGTGGTAGTCCTGATATCTCAGCGAACACCTCTGGGAATTCATCCCACACCGGTACCTTCTGCTTCTGAACCTCCGAAGTAGTCATCTGGGTCTTTCCCTTGGTGTTCTTCACTTCTCCACTGAACTGGAACTCCGGTTGAAGTGGGATTCTAAAATTGATCTTCTTCTCCCTACAGTCAATTACTGCATAGTACTGACTGAGCCAGGTCATGCCTAAGATTACGTCGTACCCTTTGGTGTCTAGTACAAGCATATCTATGGCCAAAGTCTTATCACATAATTCTACTGGACAATCAGTACAAACTCGGGAAGATATAACTACCCCATTCCCTGTACTTATCTCCCATTTGTGGTCTAAAGCCTTAACAGGTATAGAATGTAAAGCCACAAAATACTCGGAGATATAACAATGAGAAGCACCTGAATCGAAGAGAGCGAGAACAGGTATTGAATGAACTCTGATGTTACCTGTAATCACTTCCTCTGAAGCCTCGGCCTCTTCTGCTGTCAGAGTATAAGCCTGACCTCTGCCACGCCCTGCTGCAGTCTACCTCCTCTCTGAACTGGGCGAATAACATGCTGTGGAGGAAGGGGAAGAGCTCTCCTCATCACTGGTCCCTGGTTTCTCTGCCCAAGTGGCCCTGGTAGCACTCTCTGTCCATTGGGTCCTGGAAGTGCTGGCAAAGTCTGGTTGGCTAAGCCCAATCTCCTGTGTGGACAAGCTTCTATAGAATGATCTCTTGATCCACACACCAAACACCATCCATTTGCCCTCCGGCAGTTCTGCCGAGAATGTCCTGGTTTCTGGCAAAAGTTGCAGATAGGACCTGGCTGAGCCATTTGGTAAGGAACTGCTCTGAATGGTTGCCTGGCCTGGACTTTCGCTGCTCTGAATAGTCCTCCTCTCCCCATTGGTACAAACGGCCTCTTCATGGCCTGGTTCTCTTGCTTCTTCTGTAACCCACGCTCCACCTCTCGAGCGATGGTAAGAACCTCCGAGTAAGTCTTCAACTGCTGGGGCATTAGGAATACTTGTATATCCATCTGCAGGCCCTGCTGAAATCTGCTTGCCCGCTTCTCTTCATCCGTCACCATGTACGGGGCAAAACAACTCAGTCTAAGAAACTCCGCGGCATACTCGTCCACGGACTTGTTCCACTGCTGGAGTCTGATGAATTGCTCCTCCATATCTTTCTGAGCAGTAGCAGGGAAGAATCGGCTGTAAAAACTCTTGGAGAAGGCATCCCAAGTGACGGGCTTCTCCGTCTAGCCTCCTCTGCGAGCCACCAAGTTCGAGCTATGTCTTTCAGCTGAATCTTGGCGACCTCAACTTGGTTCTCCTTTGGAACACGGGCGGCGCTCAGCAGATCTGTAGTGTCCGTCAACCATTGCTCAGCCTCCAATGGTTTCTCGCTCCCCGTGAATATAGCAGGCTGTAGTCTTCTGAAGTCCGAGACATTTCCCGGCCTCTGCTCCTTAGGAGCTGCTAACTCTTGCCTGAGGAGCTCGGTCTGCTGCTGCTGGTTCTCCATCATAGCCTGAATGACTCTCAGGACATCGACATTCTCTCCTCCAGCTCCTCCTGTGGGTCCATTCGGCACTTGCCCGATATTGTTACGACCCGATCGTCTCTCCATTCCGAATGATAACTGGAATTGGAAACAATGGAAAGGAGTTTAGGATACGAAGGAATGAACCAAGGACGGAATAAAGAAGGACTAATAACTTTGTACATTGTAGTTGGCATTAGCAAATTACAGTAATTTGCTACTTGATTGTACTTTAGGTGTGAGAGCCTGGGCTCTGATACCAACCTGTAACGCCCCGATTCCACGGATACGGGGACGTCACTGCAACGTATATACGTAGGTCAGAAAATGCCCCCACGTATATACGCTAAGCATAAAAGTACAACAAGAATCAGAGTACAACACAAAGCGTGGTATATTCATATGCCAACTATAAAAGTACAGATACAAAGTTATACAAGTTATGATAACTGTTACACTTTACAAGTGTTTTGTTTTCACAACCAAGTCCAAAAGAACATATACAAGATATACACAAGATGCTCACGTAAGAGATGGAGACTCGTGAGACAAAGGAAGAGTCTGGCACGAGGGAACTAGATCTGATCAGCCTGCTCACTCAGATACGCTTGGTCCTCTGTGGATGGCTCCACTTCGTTCCAAGCCTCAGAATCTGAATATACAAATCCAAGGAATCAAGACATATAACGATAACAAACTATAGCCAAGTGGCTAAGGGACATGAATAAGAAAAGATGAAACAGGTATAAGGAATATCAACTAATAAGTATGAAAAGCATGAAGAGATAAGATCATAATACAATAATCTACAATTAACGTCTTATTATTATTACTTGTCTTACTGTGATATCTAGCTATGTGACCCAGCGTCCCAGAACACATAGATCCATATCCTAGTAAAGCAAGGTTGTTATTAGAAACAGCGGTTGTATCGACGAACTATGTTTACAGTGGGTCCCGTGCTTGCCCGGACAACGGCCAAGGGTGTTCCGTTGCATGGTGACGGAACCAGCCGCTAGGCCTTTCAGGAGGGACTTATGTATGCCCTTTGTCATGACAGTACTCAGGAAAAGGGAGCCAGCACTCCCCTCGGTCCCCTGGAGGCCCTCAGGTCAGACCGGAAATATAATTGTACAATATACCTAAAGCCACTGTAAACACGAACACATACCGATATCCGCATATTTCCCCCGACCCATGTGTAAGTTGGTCTATTTTATACAAAGGTCAATGCATCATGCTTGATGTAAGTGATGGCATGATAAGTTGGTGATATTCGCTACTTTAACAATTTATGGAATAAAGATATGTAATAGCAAGTTATGGAGTAACATGAAGTAAGATCCATCAAGTAGCATGTCATGTAATATCAGTAATGAAGCATAAACATGAACAATGTATCACATGTGTATAGAGGTTAAAGTCCAAAATCAGAAAAGGAAACAACTAAGTTAAATAGTCAGAATTAGTCGACTAGGTGCAAGGGTTAGTCGACTAATAGAAGTCTTAAGTCGACTACTAGTCTGCAGGAGTCGACTAATAATGGTTTCCAGAGAGTTGGAATTCTATTTCAAGAATAGTTAGTCGACTAGGGTTAGAAGGGTAGTCGACTAGTGGTGAACTATAAGTCGATTAACGGATACGCAAGTCGACTAAATCGGTGATATAGAAAGTTGGGGTTTATTTCAGGGACATGTTAGTCGACTAAGGTACTATGTGTAGTCGACTAGAGGTCTCAAGTCGACTAATAATTGGGATAAGTCGACCAGAGCCGAGAGTTGGTGTTTTTGGTTCTGGAATAGGTTAGTCGACTAGGTTAAAAATGTAGTCGACTAGGGGGTCTAGTCGACTGGTGATATGGCTTAGTCGACTAAAACTGTGAAATTAGAAAGACTACGTTTCAACTAAGGTGGGTTAGTCGACTAGGCCCTAGGTTAAGTCGACTAATCGTGAAGAAAACAGAAAACAGAACAGAAATTCTGATGGTTGTTTGTTGGCCTAAAAATGGGATTTTTATGACACAAGTGTACATGAATGATCATCATATGTACACAAAGAAGTAATCTAGTCTTGGTGAGTAAAAATACTCACTTTGAACGGCTATGTGAAAGTTCTACGAGTTCCGAATGATTGTTGACGACAATATCACCAACTAGGTCTTTGGCGATACTTCCGATGAAGAGAGATGCGATCCAAATCCAAGGTTGAAGTTACTTGAGATGGAGATGAAGACTTAGAGGTGGTTTTGAAATTAGGGTTTGAGATGGAGGAAATGTTGAAGGCTATTTCTTGGTGAAGTGAAAAAAGAGAAAGAATTGTAAAGGAAAGTTTATATAGGATTTGATTTTTGTAAAGGAGGTGTAAATAAATAAATTGAGAGGGGTTTTGTGCAAATAGGGGGGAATGGGGGTGTCTCCCTTGGCCAATGGTGGCCGGCCATGGAAGAGAGAGGGAATGAAGGGCATTAATGGGGAAGGGTGTGGAGTTTTTAGATATTTTGGAGGAGAAGATATTTTGGGAAGTTGGTGGAAGGAAAGAAGGAAAGAAAAAGGAAAAAGAAAAAGGAAAAGAATTTGTAAAAGGAAAGAATTTTGAAAAATGAGAATATTGAAAACACTGATTCCCGGGTTTAAATCGAGAATGCGGAAACATTTCGGAAAATACCGAAATCGTCCGAAATTCAAGTATCTCGGAACGACTCGTAAATTTTACCAAAAATCAATAATAATATATGAAGACGTATAATGAAATCCGTTTGAAGAAATACTTTATAGTTTTAAAACTAAAATTCCCGGAATCAGTTAACTACCGACTCCGTTGGAATTTTCATAAATTTATAAAATTCTCAGAAAAAGTATTTAGATAAGAAATGTCATTCTAAGAAATAATGTCTAAAAGATTTTCTTGAAATTCCTAACTGTTTGGGAATTAAAATTCCAGGAATCGATCAGCGATACTGGTCGACACCGGTTTTGGAGAAATTCATTTTAATTCTAGAAAATTCCAGAAATTCACCTAAAATCTAATATATTAGAAAATGATATTTGAAATTGAAATTGGTCAAATACGGGAAGTAAATCGAAAATACGATCGAAAATCAGAATACGCAACTTAGTACGTATTACGGAAACGGGGTATTACAATTATATTACAGACATATGCTCATCTGCATGTTCACCTCTATCACGTCACCACTATCATGTTCATGTCTATTACGTCACACTAGACAACATTAGTTATTACATAAACTGGACACGACTATAGATATGACCTGATGATAACCGGCTAGGTAGTGATGGTATTAAAAGGTGACTGTTATTTATTTACACTGCTTTTATGTTTCTCTATTTTTACTGTTTATATATCCTTATTATATGGTATCACTAGTCCAACCTCACGTACTATATATTATTATCGTGCTTGTATTACTATTGTATATATTACTGCCTCCTTCATTTTACCACTCACTAGGTCGCTTTCTGACGACCCTGGGTTTGCATGCCCAGATTGGAGATCCGCTTACCGTAGTATCCGAGAGTACCTTGGAGTCACATGGGAGCTTCCGCATCGGGACTATTCCTAGGTATCTTGGTATTTTATTTTCGTTATCTTATTTGTCTCCATTTTTCATATCTGTTATGATCACTGACCTCTTTCTGCAGGTATTCTTGTACTGCTTTTATGCTAGACCCCAGGTATTTATGGAGGTTATGTACTGTATTGAGGCTTAACGTACGCGTGAGCGTGTTTACACCTCGCGTATGTACGTCGCCATAACGTCCCCGTACCCTTGGGATTGGGCGTTACATAGTGGTATCAGAGCCTAGGTTTACACCTGGTGTGGGTAACCACCTAGGTCATTACTCGGGCTCTTAACAACAGTACAACCAAGTTCAGATTAACTGATCTGGATCTGAATTTGGGGTTCCAGCAACGAGTACAAGAATATCATGACCTTGACAATTTATTTCCTTGATTCGTTTGTATTCCTTCCTTCCTTCTAGTTGTCAACCAGAGCATCCGATTTCCTTTTCACTTTCCTTGAATCATCTTGTTTTCATCCGTAAGATTAGTTCACTACTTACTTCTCTATCCCGAGCTCCTTATAGATAGCAGAGTGCGCAGCGAAAGCGACGTGGACCGGTAACATTTCGACTTTGGGTTGAAATCTTGTTCTTACACCTGATTGAAATTGCGAGGACGCAATTTTTTTGTAAGGTGGGGAGAAATGTAATACCCTGCTCCCCGGTGTACGTATCACAGTATCGTACGCGATACGACGTACAAAATTGGTTTGACCTCCGTAGTATTCCGATTGAGCCGATTTTCATTTCTAAAATTATTTCTAATATTCTAGATTTTTCAGGATTTTCTGAAATTTTTCTGGATTATTTTGGAAAATCTCCGTAGTCGGTGTCGACCGATACCGATAACCGGCCTTCCGATTTTTATTTCACAAATGAGTACAATTTTGAGAATCGGCTTTCACTGTATGTTTTAGAATCGTGTCCTCTACGTTCGGGTATTTTTGGGGATTTTTTCTGAATTTATCGAAATCCGGGCAAAATCGGTGTCGTCCGTATCGGCGACAGCTTCCGGGATTTTTAATTGGCAAACCAGATCGAGTTTCTATAAACCGTCTTCATATCCATCTCAACGTAATATTCTCTACTTTCTGTAATTTTCGGGCACCGTTCGGAGATAGTCGAATTTTGGCCATATTAAAATAATATAAATTATAGTTTTCTTTTTCTTTTCTTTTCTTTCCTTTTCTTTTCTTTTCTCTTCTTCTCTGGCTTCTTCCAGAGATCTCCCTCCACCGCCCTACTGTTCTCTCCAACCGACTTCCCCCCTTCCTTTTTAAATCTCTCTCTCTCTCTCTCTTTCTCTCCCAAGTCTCTCTCTCTTTCTCTACCCTCTCTCTCTCTAACCTCTCTTCTTTCTCTCTCTTTTCCTTTATCTCTCACTCCCCTGCTCTCTCACTTCTCCCTCACTCTGGTGGACGGCGGCGGCACGCCGGAGGCCGCCCGGCCAGGCCGGCGGTGCCGGAGGCCGCCAGGCCAGCCGGCGGCAAGGGAGGCCGGCCAGCGCCGGCCAAGTGCTGGAGGGAGGGGAGGGGGAACCACAGCCCCCCTATTTTCTTCCCCTCCACTCTTGCGGGTGGGCCCCGGCGGCCGTTGGGCACCGGACCGGCGCCGGAGTGGCGCCGGCGGTGTAACGCCCCGATCCCAAGGATACGGAGACGTTATGGCGACGTACATACGTGAGGTGAAAACACACTCACGCGTACGTTAAGCCTCAGTACAGGACATAGCCTCCATATAGACAAGGGTCCAGCAGGAAATAAGTACAAGAATACCTGCAGAAAGAGGTTAGTTATCATAACAGATATGAAACAGGGATAAATAAGATAACAGAAATAAAGCACTAAAATACCTATGAATAGTCCTGATGAGGAATCTCCCATGTGACTCCAAGGCACTCTCTGAAGCTATAGTAACTCGGATCTCCAATCTGGGCATGCAAACCCAGGGTCGTCAGAAAGCGACCTAGTGAGTGGTAAAATGAAGAAGGCAGGAATATACTATAATAATACAAGCACGATAATAAGATATAAGATATGATGTGGTAACAGTAATAAGCAGTAGACAAATATAAATATGTAATCATCGGGTCATATCTCTAATCGTGTCCAAGTTATATCATATCATAAATAATATTGTCTAGTGGTGACGTAATAGATATGAATGTGCTAGTGATGACGTGACCGAAGTGAACATGCAGATGAGCATATGCAATATGAACATGCAAGTGGGCATATACAATATAACCTCACTACTGTGTTATACATATACAGTAAGGATGTCTACAAGGTATACCGAAAACAGAATATATGCACATATGTAGAAGTAGTATGCCAATACAGAAAGAGTAACATGTATCGGTTAGAGTAACAAGTATACATGTATGATATCGGATAAATGATCAGGTACAATAATAAGTACAACAATACAACATGTATCAGGCAAGGAACAGTAACCAGTAGTAAACATGTATCAGGCAAGTGACATGTTATTTATACAATAGTAGCAATCAGTACCATTTGTTATTTTAATCAATCTCCTCCAGTGTCCCATACCACTGGCAGTTCATACTGGAGCCCGCACTCCAATCGAACTCATCCGGACATGGCCTACGGGTACCATTATCCAAACGAGAGAGTGACCAAATAACAAGTGTTCCTGACGTCCACTATTGTGTATACTATTTTATTATGTTAATTGGAAACTCATGGTCGAGGAGTTCTTATCGGGTGGATGTATCCCGTGCATACCCGGAATCACGGCCTTAAACAGACCCCTGGCTGCTGAGACCAGGGCCAGCCCGCTAAGGCTGTAACATGAAACGGGATCTCAATGAGCTAAAACAATAACGGGAAACGGGAGCTCATGAGCAATAACAGACGGTAGTCAGCACTACCCCGTCCCCTGCAGTGGGACAAACAATATGGATCCAGTACATCACCCGATAAGATCTAATCAACCGTCAAGTCTCCCCCATACCCAAGTTATCATTATGATCTGATATGTCAAGTAACGATGTAACAAGAACAGATACAGTACATGATACGGGTAACATGATAACTGGACCAGAGTTCTGTTGATAGCATAGAACAATATAACGAGAAACGGGAACAATATAACGAGAACAATGTAACAAGAACAATAGATGTGGAATTTCACATATCGCATATCAACAGCTCTCATGTCCAGTATCGGGAAATCCATATCAGTAACAGGAGACAATCATATAACATGAATACAGTAACATGGAACAGTAATACATGTAGCATGAATGGGTATCCAACAATATCAATAACGGGAATCGATCATATAACATGAATACAGTAACCTGGAACAATAATACACATATAGCATGAACGGGATCCATCAATCATATAACACAAATACAGTAACATGGAACAATAATACATGTAAGATGAACGGTGATCCATATGACAAGAGTACAGAAACTATACATGCATGTGTAACAGTGATATGTGAACCTGAGCTGTTTGTCGAGTATCCATGTAACGATGAGATAATAATGCGAAATGCAGTACGCCATGCAGTGGGATATCCGTGTATCAGTGGATTAAGACTCCGTGTAACATATACGTGTATCACTCCTACATGTATGCACAATGGTCAGTGTCTCAGATACTATCATGTCCATTGACCTACAGTTCCCGTATAGTGATGATACCAGTGCATGAAATAACGGTGTCCAACATTCCTATCTCGTGATTGATAGTTATCTAACTGTTATATAAGGCATGAATTAATAGTGTCCAATAATATGGTGAACTAGTGACCCGAGTGTTAGTGGTCCATGAACATGACCTAATAAGCATCCAGTGTCACATTCTACGTCTACTAGGTATCAGACATATTCTACGTACGGTGTTGATTACATTGTTTTAATATTATCTACAGTTTATTTTACCGGTATCATGTTTTATATAAATAAAGCAACCAAGTGTAATAAATATAGTAAAAAGACAATTGATAAAATAAAACACTCACAAACTAGCCGTAGAACTGTAGCTCTCTTCTCCACGATCGCAACGGATCCAGAATCGCCCGAATCGGAGTCCGGATGCTCCCGATATCGCTCGAAGACCCAAAACCGAGAGAAAAGGTTAGTTACGTAAATAACATAAATTATTCAGGGGGCTAATTGTAATTATTCAGGGGCCTAAACGTAATTTCTAAATTTACAGGGGCTGAAAGGAAATATTACCTTTAACCGGTCGGATCCGGGTGTAATCGGGTCGGGTCTGGACCAAACCCAAACCCATATCCAACAGAGCCATCAGCAGCAGCAGCGTGCGCTGCTGCTGCCGCCGCGTCGCGCGCGCGCCCGTCCGTGCGTGGCCGCCGCCTGTGCGCGGCCGCCACCCGCGCGCCTCGCCGGCGCGGCCTCACCGCCGGCGTCGGCGCCACCCCGGCGCCACCCCGGCGCTCGTGGCCGCCGGGGCCCTATCTGCCAGAGAAAGAGCGGGAGAGAGATAGAGGTGGGGGCTGGCGCGCCCCCACCTGCGCCGCCCGGCCTGGCGGCCGACTTCCCTCGCCGCCGGTTGGCCTGGCCGGCCTCTGGCACCGCCGCCTGGCCTGCCGGCCTCCGGCGTGCCGCTGGCGTGCCGCCGCGTCCACCAGAGAGGGTGAGTGTAGAGAGAGAGGAGGGGAGTGAGAGAGAGGGGAAAAGAGAGGAGAGAGGTTAGAGAGAGAGAGAGGGTTTAGAGAGAGAGAGAGAGTTTGGAAGAGTGAGAGAGGATAGAGGAGAGAGAGAGAGAGAGGAGAGGAATTAAAGGAGGGGGAGTCGGTGGTGCACAGTAGGGCGGTGGAGAGGGCTCTCTGGAAGGAGCCAGAGAAGAAGAGAAAAGAAAAGAAAAGAAAAGAAAAAGAAAAATAATAATTTAATATTATTTTAATAGGGCCAAAATTCAACTAGCTCCGAACGGTGTCCAAAAATTACATAAAATAGAGAATAATACGCTGAGACGTAATATGAAGACGGTTTGTCAAAACTCAATCCGGATTGCAAATTAAAAATCTTGGAAGCTGTCGCCGATACGGGCGACACCGGTTTGGCCAGATTTTCGATAAATTCGGAAAAATCCCAAAAAATATCCAAACGTAGCTCATGTGATTCTAAGACATACGGTGAAAGCGGATTCTCAAAATATGACTCCGTTTGTGAAATAAAAATCAGAAGGCCGGTTATCGGTATCGGTCGACACCGACTACGGAGATTTTACAAAATAATCCAGAAAAATTCCCGAAAATCCTAAAAAATCTAGAATATTAGAAAATAATTTAGAAAATGAAATCGGCTCAATCGGACTACTATGGAGATCAAATCAATTTTGTACGTCGTATCGCGTACCGATACTGTGATACGTACACCGGGGATCAGGGTATTACATTTCTCCCCACCTTACAAAAATTGCGTCCTCGCAATTTCCATTTAGGTGTGAAAACAATATTTCCAACCCCAAAGTCTAAAGGTGACGGGTCCACGACACTTCCGCTGCGCACTCTGCTATCTATAAGGGACTCGTGATAGAGAAGTATGGTAGTGAACTAATCCGAACGGATGGGAAGCAAGACGATGCAAGAAAAACGAGAAGAAAATCGGATGTTCTGATTAACAACTGAAAGGAAGGAAGGAAGACAAACGAGTCAAGGAATGAATTGTCACGGACATGGTATTCTTGTACTCGTCGCTGGAATACCCAAATTCAGATACAGATCAGTTAATCTGAACCTGATTGTACTGTTGGTAAGAGCCCAAGCATTGACCCAGGTGGTTACCCACACCAGGTGTGAACCTAGGCTCTGATACCACTATGTAACGCCCCGATCCCAAGGATACGGAGACGTTATGGCGACGTACATACGTGAGGTGAAAAACACTCACGCGTACGTTAAGCCTCAGTACAGGACATAGCCTCCATATAGACAAGGGTCCAGCAGGAAATAAGTACAAGAATACCTGCAGAAAGAGGTTAGTTATCATAACAGATATGAAACAGGGATAAATAAGATAACAGAAATAAAGCACTAAAATACCTATGAATAGTCCTGATGAGGAATCTCCCATGTGACTCCAAGGCACTCTCTGAAGCTATAGTAACTCGGATCTCCAATCTGGGCATGCAAACCCAGGGTCGTCAGAAAGCGACCTAGTGAGTGGTAAAATGAAGAAGGCAGGAATATACTATAATAATACAAGCACGATAATAAGATATAAGATATGATGTGGTAACAGTAATAAGCAGTAGACAAATATAAATATGTAATCATCGGGTCATATCTCTAATCGTGTCCAAGTTATATCATATCATAAATAATATTGTCTAGTGGTGACGTAATAGATATGATGTGCTAGTGATGACGTGACCGAAGTGAACATGCAGATGAGCATATGCAATATGAACATGCAAGTGGGCATATACAATATAACCTCACTACTGTGTTATACATATACAGTAAGGATGTCTACAAGGTATACCGAAAACAGAATATATGCACATATGTAGAAATAGTATGCCAATACAGAAAGAGTAACATGTATCGGTTAGAGTAACAAGTATACATGTATGATATCGGATAAATGATCAGGTACAATAATAAGTACAACAATACAACATGTATCAGGCAAGGAACAGTAACCAGTAGTAAACATGTATCAGGCAAGTGACATGTGATTTATACAATAGTAGCAATCAGTACCATTTGTTATTTTAATCAATCTCCTCCAGTGTCCCATACCACTGGCAGTTCATACTGGAGCCCGCACTCCAATCGAACTCATCCGGACATGGCCTACGGGTACCATTATCCAAACGAGAGAGTGACCAAATAACAAGTGTTCCCGACGTCCACTATTGTGTATACTATTTTATTATGTTAATTGGAAACTCATGGTCGAGGAGTTCTTATCGGGTGGATGTATCCCGTGCATACCCGGGATCACGGCCTTAAACAGACCCCTGGCTGCTGAGACCAGGGCCAGCCCGCTAAGGCTGTAACATGAAACGGGATCTCAATGAGCTAAAACAATAACGGGAAATGGGAGCTCATGAGCAATAACAGACGGTAGTCAGCACTACCCCGTCCCCTGCAGTGGGACAAACAATATGGATCCAGTACATCACCCGATAAGATCTAATCAACCGTCAAGTCTCCCCCATACCCAAGTTATCATTATGATCTGATATGTCAAGTAACGATGTAACAAGAACAGATACAGTACATGATACGGGTAACATGATAACTGGACTAGAGTTCTGTTGATAGCATAGAACAATATAACGAGAAACGGGAACAATATAACGAGAACAATGTAACAAGAACAATAGATGTGGAATTCCACATATCGCATATCAACAGCTCTCATGTCCAGTATCGGGAAATCCATATCAGTAACAGGAGACAATCATATAACATGAATACAGTAACATGGAACAGTAATACATGTAGCATGAACGGGTATCCAACAATATCAATAACGGGAATCGATCATATAACATGAATACAATAACCTGGAACAATAATACATATAGCATGAACGGGGATCCATCAATCATATAACACAAATACAGTAACATGGAACAATAATACATGTAAGATGAACGGTGATCCATATGACAAGAGTACAGAAACTATACATGCATGTGTAACAGTGATATGTGAACCTGAGCTGTTTGTCGAGTATCCATGTAACGATGAGAATAATAATGCGAAATGCAGTACGCCATGCAGTGGGATATCCGTGTATCAGTGGATTAAGACTCCGTGTAACATATACGTGTATCACTCCTACATGTATGCACAATGGTCAGTGTCTCAGATACTACCATGTCCATTGACCTACAGTTCCCGTATAGTGATGATACCAGTGCATGAAATAACGGTGTCCAACATTCCTATCTCGTGATTGATAGTTATCTAACTGTTATATAAGGCATGAATTAATAGTGTCCAATAATATGGTGAACTAGTGACCCGAGTGTTAGTGGTCCATGAACATGACCTAATAAGCATCCAGTGTCACATTCTACGTCTACTAGGTATCAGACATATTCTACGTACGGTGTTGATTACATTGTTTTAATATTATCTACAGTTTATTTTACCGGTATCATGTTTTATATAAATAAAGCAACCAAGTGTAATAAATATAGTAAAAAGACAATTGATAAAATAAAACACTCACAAACTAGCCGTAGAACTGTAGCTCTCTTCTCCACGATCGCAACGGATCCAGAATCGCCCGAATCGGAGTCCGGATGCTCCCGATATCGCTCGAAGACCCAAAACCGAGAGAAAAGGTTAGTTACGTAAATAACATAAATTATTCAGGGGGCTAATTGTAATTATTCAGGGGCCTAAACGTAATTTCTAAATTTACAGGGGCTGAAAGGAAATATTACCTTTAACCGGTCGGATCCGGGTGTAATCGGGTCGGGTCTGGACCAAACCCAAATCCATATCCAAAGAGCCATCAGCAGCAGCAGCGTGCGCTGCTGCTGCCGCCGCTCGCGCGCGCGCGCCCGTCCGTGCGTGGCCGCCGCCTGTGCGCGGCCGCCACCCGCGCGCCTCGCCGGCGCGGCCTCACCGCCGGCGTCGGCGCCACCCCGGCGCCACCCCGGCGCTCGTGGCCGCCGGGGCCCTATCTGCCAGAGAAAGAGCGGGAGAGAGATAGAGGTGGGGGCTGGCGCGCCCCCACCTGCGCCGCCCGGCCTGGCGGCCGACTTCCCTCGCCGCCGGTTGGCCTGGCCGGCCTCTGGCACCGCCGGCCTGGCCTGCCGGCCTCCGGCGTGCCGCTGGCGTGCCGCCGGCGTCCACCAGAGAGGGTGAGTGTAGAGAGAGAGGAGGGGAGTGAGAGAGAGGGGAAAAGAGAGGAGAGAGGTTAGAGAGAGAGAGGGGTTTAGAGAGAGAGAGAGAGAGAGGTTAGAGAGAGAGAGAGGGTTTAGAGAGAGAGAGAGAGAGAGGGTTTAGAGAGAGGGCTACAGTGGGGCAGCGGCGCCGGCGGCGGGTGCGCGCGGGGGCGGCCGCGCGCGCGGGCGGCGCCCGCGCCTGGGCGGCGGCAGCAGCAGCCATATGGCTGCTGCTGCTGGCTTCGTTGAGAAGAGAAATGGGTTTGGGTTCGGGTTCAACCCAAACCCGATCCATTTACAACCCGAACCCGACCCGTTAAAGGTAAATTGCAATTTAGTCCCTGTAAAATTATAGTTTACTTTTAGGCCCCTGCAAAATTACATATAGCCCCCTAAATATTTTCAGTTATTACATATTTAACCCTATTTGTTATGATTCAGTATTCGGGCGATAACTGGAGCATCCGGACTCCGATTCGGGCGATTCTGGATCCGTTGCGATCGTGGGAACGAGAGCTACAGTCCTGTAGCCAGTTTGTGAGTGTTTTTATTTTATAAATTATATTTTATCATGTTTCGTGACAGTGATTGATATATCGTGATTATAGATAAAAGACGGTAATAATTCATTATTAATTGGTACTTGTTGGACACATATTGAAATAAGTGACTCCTGTAATATGGTTAGGTATCTCCTGGTGTAATATAAGATAGGAAAACAATTATAGTAATAAGAAATACTGACATAAACTATGTAGACACGATCATCATACCTGCACAGTCACAGACACACAGGCCATTGTGTTACCATCTTCAGGAACACTGTCATATCACATATTGGATCACAGTTAGAGAACGATAGTCACATGTATACTGATCCACGATACTCGGTGACACTACATTGTTACTAGACATGCATGCTAGATACCGTTATTTCATGCACTGGTATCATCTTTCCACGGCTACAGTAGTTCACTAGTCATGATAGATTACACAGATTATTGCTACACATAAATAACTACCACATTTCATATTATTATTCTCATCATACTATGGATTCTCGGCATATCACTGTTACACCTGCATGTAGGATTTCTTTATTCTTGTCATATGGATCCCCATTCCGATTATCTGTATTATTGTTCCATGTTATCAGATACATGTTATATGCTTGTTTCCCGTTACTGATATTGTTAATCCCATTATTGGATACATGTTCCCGTTACTGATATGGATATTCCCGATACTAGACATGATATGGATATTCCCGTTACTGGACATGACTGCTGTTGATATGCGATGTGTGGAACTAAGTGCCACGTGGATCCAAGCCACGGGGGCCACCTCTAGAATCCCACATCTATTGTTCCCGTTCTCGGTATATTGTTCATGATATCTTGTTCATGTTATATTGTTCCTGATTCTTGTTATATTGTTCTACGCTATCAACAGAGCTCAGGTCCAGTTATCATGTTACCTGTATCATGTACAGTCGTTATTCTTGTTACATTGTATACTTGACATATTACATCATAAAGTTAACTGGGGTATGGGGGAGACTTGACGGTTGATTAGATCATGTCGGGTGGATGTTCTGGATCCATATTGAGGTCCCACTGCAGGGACCGGGTAGTGCTGGCTACCATCTGTTACTCATGTTACATGTTACAGCTCTAGCGGGCTGGCCCTGGTCTCAGCAGCCAGGGATCTGTTTAAGGCCGTGATCCCGGGTATGCACGGGATACATCCACCCGATAAGAACTCTTCGACCACGGGTTTCCAATTAACATAATAAAACAGTATACACAATAGTGACGTCGGGAACACTTGTTATTTGGTTGCTCTCTCGTTTGGATAATGGTACCCGTAGGCCATGTCCGGATGGGTTCGACTGGGGTGCGGGCTTCAGTATGAACCGCCAGTGGTATGGGACACTGGAAGAGAGTAATTAAAATAACAGGTGGTACTGATCGCTACTATTGTATAAATGACATGACTTTGACATGACCTGTCTGCTACATGTTTAGTTGTACTTGTGACTGTTCCTGATCATTTATCTGCTATCATGTTACATGTATACATTGCTACTGTTCCTGTTTCCTGTTACACTTTCTTTAGTGCCCTACTACTCATGCACATGTATACTTTGTTACATTATCTGGTATATGTTACACTGTATGTAGTGGCATACTATGCATATTCTGCATTGCATATATTACAGACATATGCTCATCTGCATGTTCACCTCTATCACGTCACCACTATCATGTTCATGTCTATTACGTCACCACTAGACAACATTAGTTATTACATAAACTGGACACGACTATAGATATGACCTGATGATAACCGGCTAGGTAGTGATGGTATTAAAAGGTGACCTGTTATTTATTTACACTGCTTTTATGTTTCTCTATTTTTACTGTTTATATATCCTTATTATATGGTATCACTAGTCCAACCTCACGTACTATATATTATTATCGTGCTTGTATTACTATTGTATATATTACTGCCTCCTTCATTTTACCACTCACTAGGTCGCTTTCTGACGACCCTGGGTTTGCATGCCCAGATTGGAGATCCGCTTACCGTAGTATCCGAGAGTACCTTGGAGTCACATGGAGCTTCCGCATCGGGACTATTCCTAGGTATCTTGGTATTTTATTTTCGTTATCTTATTTGTCTCCATTTTTCATATCTGTTATGATCACTGACCTCTTTCTGCAGGTATTCTTGTACTGCTTTTATGCTGGACCCCAGGTATTTATGGAGGTTATGTACTGTATTGAGGCTTAACGTACGCGTGAGCGTGTTTACACCTCGCGTATGTACGTCGCCATAACGTCCCCGTACCCTTGGGATTGGGGCGTTACATTGCGTATTTTATATTTATTCTTCTCATTAATTTATTGAAATCATTCTCAAAAATCTGTAATAATCTTTCTTTCTGCAATGTCAATAGAAACAAAAATTAGTATTAATAAAATTAAATGCCAGTTTCCAGTAATTGAAATATTAAATTTCAACTCACCATTATTCTTGCATCTTTTTGGTAAAGCTGTAATATACTACTTTTTTTGTCAGCTGGAACCAAAGAGTTGCAAAAATTCCACTCTTGTGTATCGGCATCAAATACCAACAAGGTCCAGTGAAATCCGGGTTCGTCGGCACTATGTTTGTGATTGATCGGGAAGAACATGTAATGCACATCAGCTGTCCAGTTTTTCAACAGCTTCTGCTTGATGAAATGATCTTCCAAATCTTCACTTTTATTTACAACACCGTGCTGCGGACAAGAAAAAAATAAAATACAAAATGAATTTAAAATATAAGAAAAAATAATTAAAACAAGAAGTCATTAAGTAAAGACAAGACACTGCGATCAAGGTCGCAACGTTTCTTATTAACATATTTTTAAACTGCGACCTTAGTCGCAGTACATGAGTTAGTCGCGATACATCTTAATTATTAACTGCGACCTTAGTCGCAATACATGAGATAGTACGACCTTAGTCACAGCTGTGACCATAGTCGCAGTACATGCCTACACAGAGAGAACATGAGTTAGTCACAATACATTTTAATTATAAACTGCGACTTTAGTCGCGGTACATGCCTACACAGATAGAGAATATGAGTTAAGTCGCAATACATTTTAATTATAAACTGCGACTTTAGTCGCAGTACATTAGTTAGTAGCAATACATTTTAATTATAAAATGTGACCTTAGTTGCAGCTGCGACCTTAGTCGCAGTACATGCCTACACAGAGATAGAGAATATGAGTAATCTGTTCCACAATTGATATTACAGTAAACCGTAAATGAGAAAGTAGATTTTTACCCAAGTTTCGCTCCGGAAGAATATGCTTTTTAATCCTTTTCCCTTCTCTAGATGCTTCATGTAGAAATGAATTATATTTGCATCTAATTCTCTACCGAATATCAGGTCCTCAATGTCATTCCTTGTAATAATGATTCCGTTGTCAGTATCCTGATACGCAGTAGAACTGCAAGATATTCAAAACAAAGTTAGTAATTTAATTGTTCTTTTATAAAGGTATAACAGATTTTTTTTGATATGAATTAACTTACTCAGAGAAGGACTTGTCGAAGAAATTTTTTACAATAGCTTGTTGATGGGGCTGCAGAATTCTGTATGCTCTGGTTTCGGTCAATTCTCTCGATTTTGGCTCTGTAGAGGAAATCTCTTTGTCGCCGAAACCAGCGGCAGAACTCACAGCCGCAGGCTGTGGAAGAGGATGTTCGTTTTTTCTTCTTCTGTTTTGGATAAACGAAGTCGGAGTCATCGCGATCTCTTTCAGCGCGCTTGCGTTCTTTGACTCCCCTTTCAATAGTTCCTTTAGAGTATTCCAAAACAGCTTCTTTTGAGGATTGCTTCTGAGGCGGAGTATGTTCTTGAATTTCTTCTTCAGAAGCTCTATCTCTTTGGATTTCTTGAGTCATTTGAGTTATATTCAGAGAAAAACTTGACATATCTTCTCCAGTAATATTTAAAATAGACTCAGAACCCATGATTTTATCCTCTTCCAGTTTTTTCTTCTTCTCCTCTTCAGCCTGCTTCTCCATCTGTTCCTTCATTCTTTTGTGCTCATTTTCCTCTACACCCATCCTTCTATTTTTCTCTTCCGCCACTTTCATCTTTTTCTCCCTCTTCTTCTTTAACTCCTCCAACACCTTCCTCCTCTTCTCATTCTCTTCCTCTTCCCTCCTCCTCCTCTCCTGCCCCTCCTCTTCCCTCCTCCTCTCCACTTTTTCCTGCTCCTTCTTTTCCCTCCTCTTCTTCTCCTTCTCCTCTTCTTCCCTCATTATCCTTTCATTCTCCTCCTCTTCCCTTCTTCTATTCTCCTTCTCCTTCTCCTCCACTTCTCTCCTCCTCTTCTCCTTTTCCTTCTCTTCTTCCCTCTTCTTCTCCTTCTCCTTCGCAGCAGCGGCTGCTCTTAGCAGCTCTTCTTTCCTTTTTGTTTGTTCTTCTCTCTTTTTCTCTCCTTTTTAATTTTAATTCAGCCTTGAGTCTGTTCTCAGTCTCCATATTTTCAATTTTTTTTCAAACTGAGAAACATATTTCTCTCAAGTACTGATTCTGAGACCTCAATTGTTTTATTTCTTCTGCTTGAACATCCGGTGGAGGTGGCAAATAACCTTTAAAACTGGTTCTTGCTCACTCGTTTCAGCCGGTTCTGGCTCCTTTTCCGCCGGGATGTAAGCTTCATTATATGTATGGTCTCCTTCATCTTCTTCTTCTTCTTCTTCTTCTTCATCTTCTGCTTCTTCTTCTTCCTCCTCCTCTTCCCCTTCAACAGGAAGGCCAACCATATTTTTTTCAGCAATAGAGATGTTGCCCATTCGAGTCAAAATCTGAATATACAGAAAAGGTAAGTTAAAAATAAAACAATGAAATAATGAAACTGCGACCATGGTTGCAGTTTATTTATGAAGTATTTTTGAAAAGAATGCGACCATGGTCGCAGTATGTTTGTCATGCCCAAATTATCTGCCAAGCCATGCAGCCCAAGACTGCGACCATGGTCGCATTCAATGTAAAAGGTATTTTCAGGAGAATGCGACCATGGTCGCACATTGTTTGCCAGGCACAAAACGAACTGCGAAAGGTGCAGCTCAATAATGCGACTATGGTCTCATTTTATTTGTACTGAACAGAAAAAAAAGTCTGACTTACAATATTGCTGTCAATCTCATTTAAATCAACTTCAAGTAGAGATCTACTAATATTTTGGAGGTCCCATCTTAAAACGCGTGGGGTTTTGTCCTCCAAACTAGACCTCGGCTCAAAAATAGGGCCCTCTCACACAGCCAATACTGCGACCAAGGAAAATTAAATTAGTTTACACAAATATTTAAAAAAAATTTTGGGTAACTTTCATACAATGTTGGCCAAATATGAGATTTGTACTTACAATTATTTGCACGGAGCATCCTTGCAGCTCGTACGTGGTTTGCCTGAAAATGTCCATTGACTCAATCAGTAATTGCCAAACAGCTTTTGCCCAGCATATTGTCCTCATCAGCTGCATATTGGCAATCTGTTCCACAATATACCACGGCACCGTGCATTTACTGCCAGAGAAGAAAAGAGTGGCCGACATGTATAGGATGATTAATGTGGTAAAGTCTTGAGCTGCAAGTCTGTGCATGTCTCTTATAATTTCATGTAAAGACATTTGCTGCTCAAGCTGTTCATCCTTTGTCACATCCAATACACCTCTCCGCCTCTTCTTGACAAGAAGATCATCTAAAGCATCTTCAATGGATACTTTAGTGATCTTCTTTATATTGGGGAAATAATATTTTATCACCCCTCTATCTTTCATTGTACATGTTTTATTCATCACAAAATCTGCCCCAATGATAGGTAGATCAAATGTGAGGGCAACATCCTCCACTGTTAACTCAATCTGTTTGCCCCCAATTCTAAAGGTCCTTGTATCCCTATCATACTGGTCTAAAATACGCAGCACAGCAACGTTTGATTTTAGACCCTTTTCAGCCCCAAATTGTTCATTGTAGAACGCCATGAAGATTGGACCAAATGGGGTATTATTTATCGCCTCTACGAAATCTGCGTGAATGTACTTTTTAAATTTCTTCATGAACTCGCACATAGGTTTCAGGCTTGATCTCAGAGGACGAACCTTTATCTGTTTTTTACCTACATAGTAAGAAAAATAAACAGTTCAGACCAATGATCATTTAAAAATTATAAGGGGGTCAAAGGCATATTTGTTTTTAATAAACTGCGACTTTGGTCGCAGTCATACAATGTAAACACAAACAACTTGCACCCGGACGACACTGCGACCAGTGTCGCATAAGACTACAGTGCAATCATACACTGCGACCAATGTTTGTAAAAAGCATATTTTCTTTTATAAACTGCGACCACGGTCGCAGTCATACTTTGCAAACATAAACTTGGACCAGGGACGACACTGCGACCAATGTCGCATAAGACTACAGTACAATCAAAGACAGCTGCGACCACAAGACCGCACTGCGACCAAGGTCGCATAAGACTACAGTGAAATAAGAAAAACTGCTACCCGGGTCAACACTGCGACGTAGGTCGCACAAGACTACAGTGCAATCAGAAACAACTGCGACCCGGTTCGACACTGCGACCTAGGTCGCATAAGACTACAGTGCAATCAGATACAACTGCGACCCAAGTATGATAAAACAAATGACGTTAAATACACTGCGACCTTGGTCGCAAGAGACGACAACTCATATTTAAACAATTGCGACACCATGTCGTCAGTATGTAAGAAAAAAAAAGTAAGTTTCATATACTGCGACCAACGTCGCATTCGGCTACAAGGAAAGGTCCTTTCGAAAAAAAAACTAAAGTCGCACAAATCTAAAACTATAATTTTATCAACTGCGACCGAGGTCGCATGCAGTGTATGCAAATCAATTTTTCGAAAATACTGCGACATAGTAAAAATAGAAGGGAATACAAAAAAATTTGAAAAAAATAGGACCTTTTTCCACGGATGATTCCAAAATCTCTTTCTTAACTGCGACCATGGTTCCAAGATTTTAAAAAAAAATAAAAAAAAATGCGACCTCGAAAATAAATCTGGAAAAAATTTAAACTATTAAAATACACAAATGCTAAAATTTTTTGAAAATATCATTTTTTGTAGTACCTTTTTCCACAGATGATTTCTTAGGCGCTATCAGTTGCAAATATATTTTTTAAAAAAAGGATCAAATTTGTGAAAGAAAATAACTATTTTGGATCAGAATCGCCGGTTGAAATTTTAGAGTTGTAAATTTTTTTGAAAGCCAACTTTTTTACATAAGGTAGAAAGTTGTGAGGTTGTGAGGGAGGGTATTTTTGAAAACTACAATGTTGAGGTGACTGACATTAAATTGAGCGGGATTTTTTAAGATTTGTCCGCCAAAATTGATGACAGATGTGGGGCGGTGATTTTGCCACGTCCGCCGGCTGAGAGAACTCTCTCAGCCTGCCGGCTGAGGTACAGTAACCTCATTTAATAATAGTTATATTTTATGTGAATAGAATGAACATAAATTTTCTAATTAAATAGTTGAATTAAAATATAAAATAAATCTCCACGTCAAACTGACAGTCAAATTAAAAAAAAAAGAATTCACATGTACGAGGCATACACTTGTCTAGTAAAAAGAAAAAGTAAATTCATTAGTTTGATTGTTAAATAATTAAAGTAGCCTCGTGGCTGTGAAAACGAAGTGGAGCCAAGAACCCCTAACTCGTGATGCACGTGATCAATACTTTATGGATACACGCATCGCAGTTTCATCATCCCCAAGCATCTGCGGATTCTGGAACTAGCAGTACCAACCCAAACCACGAAGACCGTACGATCTCAATCAGATGGGTGAAAATAACGACGGATCTCGGACTACAGACCCGCCAGATTCCAGCTGAAGAATACAAAAATCAAAATCCAACGGGTCCATTCACGGCAACGATACCGCCACGTATTACTGAATATCACCGTTGAAAGTTCTCAAGGCGAGAAATACAAAGCGCCCACCTTTTCGCCCCTGTTTCCCTCTGTTTTCTCCTCCCGCTTTCTTGTCTAGCAAGCACTACAGTGGTCAGAGCAGAGGAAAAAGGAAGGGAAAAAAAAAGAAAAAAGAAATCTAATAATAATGGCGAATTCGAAGCTTCTGCTAGCTTCGATCGCCATCGCACTCGTGATCGTCGGAGTGAGATCGGACGCTCCGACCGAAGGCGAGATCGCGGAGCCTGAGGCGTCGGAATCGGCGCTGAGATTGGAGATCGAGGAACTTCGATCCAAGATATCCGCTCTAGGTTAGTGCTCAAACGCCTCAGTTTACCTATTGTTCTTTCTAAATCAGGGTTTTGATTCTATCCGACGGCAGGTTTCTAGGATTTTGGAAATTAGAAAAAGTTTTGGAGTGGTTAAGTCTAATGTTATTACCTTTTAACCGCATGCATTGCACGTGGATATTCAAAATGGGAATTTGGAATCTGATTTTCCAATGATTCAAAATATTTTTCTGGGATCCTCCACTCTAGGACCAAAATTAGGATATTAGTGGAATTTTAGATAATATTTAAACTGCATTTTAATCTAACTTATCCTAGATCTTCAATAGAATTGGTTTTGAAGTAATTGATAGATTATAATAGTCCTCACTATTGGTACATGGTTGCTTTATACTCTCTCTGAAGAATCTAGCATTGAGGATAGAATTAACGAAGTAAAAACCAAAGAAGACAGCATTACAAGATTGAACGGGCTTATTCAAGAGAAATTGTCAAGAATTACATCTTTGGAGAGTGAGATCGAATCACTTCAGGTGAGACTCACAAAATGCAAATTCCTTATTCATTTTATCTGTTCATGTCTCTTATTAGTATCATTATATGTCTATTTATTAGAAAAAAGTTGCTATTGATGCAAAAAAAATGGCTGGGAAGGCCAATGCACGGGTTGGCGAACTTGAGAAGCAGGTATAGAGGGGTAAATAATAGAGGCTTGGTCTTGTTGTAATATACATTTATTTATTTGTTGTTGTTATTATTATTATTCTGTGGTGCAGATTGCGAAACTTAGGACTGATATTGAAGCCCAATCTAAGAAGAGAGATGCTGTGGCTACTCGAGCTAGCGAAGCTGAGAAGAAAGTACAGGAACTGAATCTGAGACTGGAAAGTGTAAGTATACAGCGATGACTGATGAATTTACTTGTTATTCTCAAACATGTACTGTTTCACCTGTGAAATTTCGCATGCGATCTGAAATGTTTTTTTATTGTTTTCTGCTCATTATTCTATTTAGACCTGATTTTTCTTTTAGATTTTGCACATATTATTACAACAAAGAAGTTTTTGACTTCCCTGAATACCATGAGATTTCCACCTTTGTTTGGTTATAATTTGTTCTTAATGATGTCATATTATCACCTTTGAAGGGTACAATGATGAAAGCCAAGATGCCGCTGAAGTTACCAAGAGCACTATGGTAGCACTATTGTTATATCACCGTATTTCAGAGCTTTGTAACACATGCCTTCTTCAGTCTCTTCCGTGATTGAGTTTTGGCAAAGTTTACTGAAACTATGCATTGAATTATGGTTATTATGTCTGCTTGTTTCAGCCTGCTGATATGTTAGTTCTATTTCTTGCATCATGTTAGTGCCAAACAAGTATCATTGGTTTCTTATAGAAAAGATCTTGAGGATAGGTCCCTTCACATGTGGAGTGAGCTAAATGTCTTTTCTAATGAACAAATGCTTTTGGCTTTAGTGTAATGGAAGTGGGTGATTCAGATAGGATTTTTTTTTTCTTTTAGATACATTAGGTCATTAGGGTGGTGTAGGAGTGCTCAGTGGGATTTATCACTACCTTGCTGATGACGTAATGCCTCCTTGTCTCATGTAGCTCGAAAGGACTGATGAAGAACAGAAGCTGCGAATTAGAAAATCTCAACGTGCACTTGAACTGGCAGAGGTTTGTGATATTTGCCAAAATCATCAAGTATTATTCTTTTGAAAGTGACACTCACATTATTCTATTATTTATAGGAAGAATTGATGAGGGCAAAATTAGAAGCGACTTCAAAGTTGGAAGAGTTGACCAAGGTGAGTGTATGAGCATTGCTGTGTTAGGTAGGCTTTTATTTTTTGTTGAATAGTTCAGGTTTTCCTCTAAGATCTGTGAGCACGTGTGTCTCGGATGGTGTACCTTTCTCTTTGATAATAAATGATGGTATCTTATTTGATTGCGTTGCGTCAACAAACTTTTATTATGTAACTAGGCTTGCATAGTTGTTTTTAAGTAGTATGTGTTAAGGGCAATTGTTCATCTGTTATATCCTTGTAAGGTTAAGTATATGCATTTTTTTTCTATGTCCTAAATTAAGGACAAGTAATGTTGTCCTATACCTCCCACATATAAAATACAAAAGCCACAACTTGTTCCTAATAGATTTACTCGGTCATGCTAACTTTTTCCTGGTAGTTGGATTCTAATTCTCATATTATCTATATTCCATCCTAATATGCATGTGCTCCGTTTTGGGCCTTGTGGAGATTCTTTATCCAAACCTTTTAAATTATGTAAAAAAGAAAATTTCAATTTGTTGTAGCAAGCTTATTTTCATCAAGTTAAACATCCATTATTATCTATTCTTTTTTAATGGAATGACTTTGTAGATCTAAATCATGGTTTCAAATATTGGCCAGCTCGGATATATATCTAGCAATATCACATCAAAATTTGAAAGACCTGATACTATATTAACTGAATAATATCGGGACCAATATTGCTGATATGGTAGATATTGTTGATATTGACAATATTGATACTAAAAAGCTTTGTTTGATTCTAATTCCGAGATTTTAAAACATGATCTGAATTATATAAATGCAAAGCTACGTGTGAAATTTGGTTCATACTGCGGGGCTTTTTGCACTCAATTCCTTAAGTATTTTAATGCTAAGTCTACTTTTATATAAAAGATCTTAGAAAAATGATAATGTGTAACAACACCTTTTGTTAGGTTAAATTTAATAGAAATAAATTATTATTTTACAATTAAGATTTATTCTCTAAGAATCTAGGTAATCAGAAGTTAGGAAGAGTTAAGGAAGAGTGACATGATCACAATTAATGGAGGTTAGGAAGAGTGTTGGGATCATAATTTACAAAGCATGAGTAGATGTAGGCCTAAATGGTCATAGATTAAGGTAGTTAAATGAGGTATGACGGTTAGATTAATAAAGATGAGCCCTTGACAATTTTTTCTTTTGGGGAGAAAGGCTTATAGACTGACATCATGGCCCCCTAGTGGGAAGCATAGTAGGGGAAACTATAGCTCCCGTAAGGAAAAAATGAACGCATGCTGGGCACATACGAGTCATAACGAGACATCCTCCATGAACTGCTATTAGCGTCTGTATGCTGCCACTATGTGTCGTGAACGAGTCTCCATGAACTTGACTCTTATGGTGACTGTGTTTGTAAGATTGCTAGTTGAGCCTAGTGGCCTATGTATATGCCTATGACTCAAATGATTTACAAGTAGTAGTACTTGGACATGCCCTTCAGTCCGGACGGATTTAGGGTGGGCATGTGGGGCAAGTGCCCACCCTGAAAATTCACAAAAGCCCGTATACTATATTACCGTTTGTTATTTACCCCTTGAAAATTCCAAAGAAGCTCACATATACTATAACAAATAATTCTTTACCCCTCAGAACTTCAAATGAACTCCCTATACATTCTTAAAATTTCTCATATGCCCTCTAAATGTTCAAAAAACTTTTATATATTGTATATTTTTTTATAACTTGCTCGATATTTCTATTAAATCCTTACACCTTCTATTATATTGCACCCACCTCGACGAAGCCACTAGCTTTGTCCTTGCCCTGTAAGTTACATTCTATAAATGGTGGGACTGCAAATCCTATATATATATATATATATATATATATATATATATATATATATATATATATATATATATATATATATATTTTCCTCATTAACATGACAATCCATCCCTTTGTACAATAAGTTGTTTAATATTTATCAAATGGAATTTAGCTTAAGAAACAAGCAAATATCATATCTCATAAATATAGCTATTTTTTATATAACTCCCTAAGAAAATTTCCATAGTAAACATGACTCCTCTTCTTATCGCTATATTTATATAAAAAAAAAATTACTGCTAATTAAAAGAATAAAGATAAATTATCGGCATTTCGAAAGATATGACCTCGTGATAAGATGGCAATGTATCCTAATTACATAGTTTGAAATCTCTGTATTTGCATCGGTCAATGTTTTTAATATCAATATCATCAATAACAGTAACAATATCAACGATATCGGCAATACAGCGATATCGGCTGATATTATATGGTTAATATCATATTGGTTACGTCAAAATTAGACACAATATTGCCGATACATATTGGAAACGGCAAATATTTGAAACCATGCTTTATTTTTTTCGTTATTTTACTATAAAAGAGATTTACGCTATTTTCAGAATAAAAAATAAGTTTCCTGCATTTCAAAATATATGATCTTGTGCTAAATGATACTTAATTTTTTTCTTTAAGTTAATCTCTTAAATTTACTCAGATGTTGTTGATGAAAGACACTGTGTTTTCTCACTGTATCTGCATAATACTTATTACTTGTTACATTATATTGGTGCTTAACACTTCTAAATTTTATATTCAACAATTATAAAGTACTTGAAAAACTAATATTAGTGCAATGTAATGCTGCAGTTAATGTAGATATTCCTCTCCAATACTACTATTTAAAATCCTTTTAATGATCCATCTTAAATCTTTAGACTGATGTTAAAACGTGCTTTTAAATCTCGGTCCATACGGATATGTTTTGACCATTTCATATCATTCTTGGAGGCGTCTGATCCAAAACTAGGGCACAATATCGGTGTGAGTCATTATCATCCAGAAGTCCATTCCAATTTTCCAAATAATCATTATAAATTTGCTTTAATAAAATTCTAATGCAGAGCAGGTTACTTAATGCTTTGAGATCCAATATATTGAATGGAAGAATTGAAAAATCCTATTTGAGGAGTAAAGGGCATGCCACATGGACAACGTAAGCTTGTTGCATGCTAATTTAGTTCCTATACTATGCTCTTGTTGGTGCAAGTGTTGCCAGATGAAATATCTGTTTGTGATGTAGGATACTGTGTTCTAAGTATGGTTGAGTCTGTTTAGAGAGACTACGTATTAGTTTACTCCCACATTGCCTGTGAAACTAGATGTATTCACATTAGTTATTATATTTAGAGTAGATTATGAGCCTAAATCTCATCTCTTTCTCTCCCAATATCTGATGCAACTTTATCATGATATTAGAGCCACTTAAAAATCCCTCATAATCCCAAAACCCTAACCCTATCCCGCCACCGAGCCCGCTGGAAAAAACCTTGAAAATTCTGAAATTAACATGGGGAGCTGTTCATCGTCTTCCCCCAATCTCCAACACAAAAACCAACCCTAACCCTAGATCCACTCGTCAGCCGCCTCGTCTTCATCAGCATCACCCGCTGCCACCTTTCGATCATCTTCATCCTCATCTTCATCTACCTTGTCCTCGACAACAATTAGATCTGCAACCACGACCTCGTCTTTGTCATCGTCACCTCCATCGACCTTGCTGCCGTGCCCTGATCATGCCAACACCCACTCGACCTCATATCCAGTGACGTCGATTCAATTAAACGACGAGATCGACACCTGATTCGATTTTAACAACCTCTTGCCATCGTGTCGTCATCTTCTGCAGACCTCATCGCTGACCTCCTTCCTATCATCCTATGTACTCACTGACCCTCTCCTATGACTCTGCCCTTGTGAATGTTGTCTCTGCCATGTAACAGCCCTGACGACCGTGCCTCTGTTCTGTAACAACCTCAGTGACCCTGCTCTGTTCTGTAATAGTCTCAGCGACCCTATTCTGGCCTGCAACAGCCTCGGTGACACTGTCCTACCTTCATGGACGCTTTCTACTACACCCCTCGCCGAGTTCATCTCATGCTCTGCTCTTAGGTCTTTGCAGTCCTGATCTTGCTCTCATCTAACTCTGCTACTTTGTTTGCTACTAGTAACAGGTCCTAATGCCTTATCTAAATTGATTTGCACTCTGTTCTTAGATGCTGCATCTGTTTTTGCTGATTTCTAAGTGCTCTGCTTCTAATTTGTGTTCTCTCCAGTCATTTTGAGAGAGGCCCCTCTGACATGGCGGGATGAGAGGGCTACATTGGCAGGCATTTTGGTGGTCGCAGTGGTACCAGGGCGGACGAGGAGGTCATCGAGGAGGACAAGGAGATGACTCTGTGGTCTATTATTACTATTGCAAAGAACCACTCAATACGAAGTATAGTGTCCCCTCTAAAGGGGAAACCAACGAGAGGCGCACATATCTCTGCCACCCATCCAGATGATGAGTAGTTGCGACGTTAATTTGAGCAATTTCAGATGTTTCAATAGCGATAGAACACACAAGCTCAGTCTTCTTTCTCTACCACTCTATCTTGTCTTACATCGTCTATGTACTTGGATTATAAATCGAGGGGCGACTAATCACATGACTGAGGATCGAAGTATTATGTCCTTTTATTCCTGCCTCTTAACTCTGTAGTATTAGCAGATGGCTCCTGCATACCAATCCAGGGTATTGGCAGTGACGCTATTACTCATACTCTATCTTTTTCATCTATTTTCTATTTACCTCATTTTTTCAAGTTATTATCAGTAAATAATATTACCAAGGTTTTACATTGTACATTGATATTTTTTTCCTACGCATTGTGTATTTCAAGAGCTAGGACGAAAAGACGATTGATACATGACGTAAGCAGAACAAACTATATGAGCTAGAATTGACATCCGATTAAGTGGCCTGCATCAGCATTTCATCAGCATTTGACTACAGCTGTCGGTTATGTCACCCTTTTCTGCCCATACTAAAAATTCTTGTTCCCATTTTAGGTCAAGTTTCATCCTTACAATGTGAGTCTTGTCATCTAGAGAAGTACCATCGTGTGTCTTATCATAGTACGATCAATAAGAGGGTTGATGTATAGGGTCCATGCCTAGTAACTTCAAAACTGAGTTTCATGTATTTTGTAACAGTTTCGTGGATGATTATTCTCGAGTCACATGGTTGTATCTTTTAAAATCTTGTTTTGAGGTGTTTTCCATATTTCCTTTTTCTCTAAAATAAAGAATTAGTTTAATTCTAATATTAAAGTTTTGTGATCTGATAATGCTAAAGAATATATGGACAACAACTTTAGTCAGTTTTTGAAACAAAATAGAATATTGCATCAATTCTCTTGTGTTTACACTCAGTAGAAGGGGATAGCTAAACGTAAAAATAAACACCTTCTTGACATTGCTAGGACTTTGCTATTTCATAGACAAGTTTCAATTTTTTTTTTGGGATGAGGCCATTTTGACTGCTTGTTACTTGATCAATTGAATACCATTCTTTGTATTGCAAAGAAAATCTCATATTTCATCCTGTATCCCGATATTGATCTGTTCTCTTCGCCTTCAAAGATTTTTTTCTCTATTTTTTGCTCTCTCTGTTTTATTCATAATCATAGTCCTCATGAGGCAAAACTTGATTTTAGGTCTCTTAAAGAGATTTTTTTTGGCTACTCTAGAACTCAAAATGTTACAAATGTTTTTATTCATCTATAGGCCGATAAATCTTGTTTACACATGTAACCTTTTTCAAGTCTAAACCTGAGATTTTCACATCTCCTTCTTCTGCGTCAGAGGATGATTATGATTACCTGTTCTATCAAAGACATTACTCAATAATGATTGGTCAACGTCTGAAAATGTGACTGGTAAAGATTCACTTTCGTTTTAGGATTCGCTTCAAGTTTTTACATGACGAATAGCTCTTGTGCTAGCGCCAGCCTTAGTATCAAGTCCTGCGCAAGAATTAAGTGAGATTGTCATTGCATAATTACCTTATTTTTCTACTACTTATGATCTTCTCATTGCACTCCAAAGAGGCAAACGTAATTGTACTCAACATTTTTTTTTTCAATTTCATTTCTTGTTCTCATTTATCAACTTCTCATTATTTATATCTTCTTTGGACTTTGCTCATTTTTCAAGAATGTATCTTAGCACTATCTCTTCCAAGTTGGACTCAAGCGATGCAGGAGAAAATGACGGCCTTATAGCAGAACAAGACTTGAGAGTTGGTTACACTTCTACCAGGGAAGAAAACTGTTGGGTGCCAGTGGTTTTATACTATCAATTTAAATCCAGATGATTCTCTGACTCACTTAAAGACAAGATCGATTGCTAAAAAATATTCAGAGTTGTATGGGCTTTGATTATGTGGACACCTTCTCTCCGGTCGCGAAGTTGCTCCAGCTCGAGGGGGAGTGTTGAGAGAGACTCTGTGTTAGTTTAATCCCACACTACGTGTGAGACTAGATGTATTCATATTAGTTATTATATATAGACAAGAGTATGAGGCCTATATCTCATCTCTCTCTCTTCCAATCTCTGATGCAACTTTATGAGGGTCAATACTCATTCTCTAATATGGTGACTGATTTGTCTCTTATTGATATGGTTGGAAAGCGGGGAAATATAAATCTATAGGAGGATAACAAGAACAGGGATTTTTTTTGTGGGAGATCCCTTTCCTTAATTTTTTTCATGTGGCCCTGCTTCTCACCCCCATTTCATTTTACTAGCAAATCGGCTACCTTCAGTTGGATCATGTCTAGATAATTGTAATTCAGGAAAATTAACTGTAAAGGAACTATCTAACATTTAAGGAATTGTGACTGTAGCTTATTTTTTCCATTAGCCTTGTAATATAAGCTGATTAAGTTCCTAGTCAGCACTCGATCATTTGTGTGATGTCGCTTATGATGTATATTTTTGCTCGCTTATTTTTTTGATACTTGGGTCATTTCTTTCTTTGAAAATTTATTGTTCTTTGAATGAATTTGTCTAAGTCACACTAGAGTGAACAATTAAGACTAACCATTAGGGTTACTTGTCAGGTTCATGGAGCATGGCTTCCACCTTGGCTTGCAACTCATATAAGTCTTATTGAGGTAACTGGTATCATCCATGATGCCTGGCAAAACTTTTTTTTTATCCTTGTGATGCCTCTTTAATTGATTGCTTTTAACTTCCTGTTGGCAGGATCTTGCAGTGACTCATTGGAATGAGCATGCAAAACCTTCATTGGTTATTGTCTTGAATAAGGTGCATATTTAACCGTTGTGTAGAGTTTTCTTTGATATGCTATAATTCTTCTTCACTTCCAATTCTTGATACTTGAAACATTTTGTGAATGACCAACATTTGGATCTTGATCTGCTTCTAGGCATCAGAGAAGTTGGAACTGGTGCAGAAATGGGCTGAACCCCGCTTTAATATTGTAAAAACTGTAAGTTCCCCGGCTTGCTAAGATACACAAGTTGATATATTATCTGTGGATGTTCTTTTAGACTTTTTTTTTATGTTGGACATTTGTGCAAGCCCGTGGGGCAAATCTTTGACTCAGTATACTTTGCGTTCCTTTTTAATATTCAAATTGTACACTGTGATCTAATTGCTAATAATAGAGCCATCAGGTATCTCCTTACTTTGCATGTGCGCGTTTCATTTTCTTGAGATGCCTATAATTTTGGTTTCTTAATGTGCTTTTCTCAAGACAATTGTATTTTTTTTCTAACCTTTTTTATTACTGAAGGAATGGATCCCTGCTGCTAAAGGACAATTATTGATCTTTAAATCCAATGCCGAACCCTACTTGCTAAAGATTTTTACCAAAACTTTTGAACTTTATGAAGAATCTAAGAGCACCATTGGACCACATATTGTCAAATTACAGGATGTTGCATATCCTTATTTTGAGGTACTTTTCCTCATTGCTTATCTATTAGGGTCTTGTTTTGTTTTATTTTCTTTTGCTTTTTTATTTGAGATTTCCCCTTTTATTATTTCTTCTTACTGGTGTCTGATAAAAAAATTGATGTATAATCATGTACCAGGGAGCGAAGGTGTTCTCAAAACCATACATTGATCAAGTTGTTATTGTTACCAAACCTCATGTTATGAAATTACAGCTTGTTCTTGTGCCCTATACAAAACATGTGGCACGTGCATACCGCAAGTCTCTTAGAACAGCAAGGACTTATCACCATCTGGTATTTCATTGTTTTGATTCTTTTCTCACATTTATAGCTGCTTTATAACATGTTATGTTAATCTCCATATCATGAACACTTTATTTTCATCTTTCAGCAGAAATCTTGTCATTTTCACTGATTTCCATGGCCACCAGTAACTTCAGCAGAAATTTATGTACACATATCAAATATGCCTTTCCTAATTCTTTAAAATTGGATTGCGAACCTTAAGCATATGTATGATTGAGATTCATTGTTTTTCTTTATGACTTCAATAGAGATATTGATAGCAAATGCGTTCAATCTGTGTAATTCTTGTATGCTAAATCTGAATATGGTCTAGAGTCTAGCCCTATACCCCACACAACCTATGAGAGGGTCATTTCTGCAACTCTCTTGGCTGTTTTTGATTCTAAAGTAGGGCATGCTCTCTTATGCTACTAGATGCATACCACAGTCTGGATTTACAGAAGAATCCAATTGGATGGAAAAAGTGAAATAAAATTTAGAAAATTGCAAAGATAACAGAAAAGTTAAGAAAAAAATGAAATATGTATGAGAACCTAAACTGTCCATACAATTCATATGATGACATATTTTTTATGATTAAATGTGATTTATGACTAATGAGGAATGAAAAACTATATTAACACCTACATTATCCATACATGAAGCACATTGATACATAAGTTACTAGCAAAAAGGAAATTAACAAGAGGACAATAACAAATATAACAATGTGAACATGAGCAATAAATTAATAAGAGATATACCTTGTCTTGCAAGCATCCACGACACCAGATAAGTTGGAATAACCACAATTAATGTCAATAGTCAAATAGATGACCCAGAACTAAGTAACAAATATCTATTAAGTCACTAACCATACCCATGGTATCCTTAGCAAGAAAATGTACAGGGCACATCAGATGAAGAGGGAAACAAAAATGTGAACATAACAGAAGTATTAACCTATCCAATGGTCCAATTTATATGAGTCCATCTCATCGATCATATTTTCAAAATGCTCTTGGCCTAGATTCTCAAGCTCTCATCTGGATTGTAGTATCGAACCAAGTCTTCCTCCTTTCCTCATTGGTGTTGAAGAGAGAAATAGGAGATGTATAGAGAAAGAGGAAGAGTGGTAGGAAAGAAAAGATCCAAGATAAGGGATCGAAGAATCAGAATAGAGATTCAAAGTAATAAAACTGATGTAAAACGGGATGGACGTCATCATCTTCAAATCAATAGAAGAGGAAACTAGGGTTTTGAAAGAAGAAATATAAAAAGGGTATTAGGGTTTAAGAACATGGATAATTTTGGGCTTCACACTTCTTACACCACGTGCTTCACACCCTTTGCACCACATGCTTCACACCTCTTACACCATGGGCTTTACACCTAATCTCAAGAACTAAATGCTCAAGAAATTTAACTGAAAAATTTTGATTCATTCATTATCTGCTAATAAGAGTAGTTCTAAGGCATATTTATAGGTTTTACTCCAGTTCCCAGATATAATCGATGTGATACTAAAAGTAAAATCAAAGAAAATAATTAAACTCAAAAAAAAAAACTAAGGCAGAATAACATCTAATAAATGATGTCATGTCCTCATCATTTGCTTCGGGTTGGGAAAAACTCAACTGTCGACTATGGGCTCTCACACGAAGCATTTCAATCGGACCATGGTGGTTGTTGAGAAATCAACACTAGTGCATCACGTCGAAACCACAGTGGTAGAGGTAGAGCTGGCTTCTGTGACGAATCGGCTGCAAATTATGATAGCTCAAAAAAAGCACATGCTGCAATCAGAAGTGAATCATCCCTCTGTTGAGGGCTGAGCCGACACCAGGATCCCATAGGATATCCAACTCGTAGGTAATGGAGACAATTCTCTTTAGAACCCTTTCGGAAATGTTATGCCTCACTTTCCCAAATATACTGTAGCGGGGACGCGACTAGAGTCAGTGACGCATATACGCAAGAAAATACCCCGCGTATATGCGCTAAGACTCAGTACAGGGGATAAACACAATATACACAAAATAAATTCAGCTTAAATAAATACAAGAACGCTTGCAAAATGGTGTTAGTGATCACGATAGATATGGGAACATGAATAAATAAAGAAGCAGAGGTAGAATAATAAAAATACGTATGAATAATAAATGTGACGGGTCTTTTTTTAATATTCTGGGAAACATTGAGTACTACGAAATTCTTAAGCCCCATCTGAAGAAGCAATCTCAAGGTCGTCAGAAAGTGACCTAATGAGTGGTAAACTAAAGAAAACAGTAATAGAATAATATAATAGTATTACAATCACGATAACATATAGTACATGATTTGATATCAGTAATAACATTTAACTATACTAATAATTGGTATATATATTACATTATTTTTTATCTGTTCTATAACATTAATTTCAATTAACATGTTAGAACTTTGCTACAAATACAACCATAAACAATATATGATAAAACTACAATGAAGTTAATTTATTTGATTAAAGTGTATTTCCATATCAATTATGTAAATTAGTAGTAACAGTATTATGAACAATATCAATGATTAATATCAGTACTTATATAGGAAATACATAGAAATAATCATTCTATAGTATTTGTGAATATACAGAAATAGTGTGTTTACAGAGAATAAATGAAGTGCAGAAAAAACATACACAATATTACGCTAGAAAAACAAGAAAATCCAGAAATTCAATACAATATACAGACAAGATATCATGCAGGTGATGAACAATATATTAAAATTATACAATAATAACAATCAGTATCATTTGATATTTTAGTTAATCTCTTCTACTGCCCCATACCACTGACAATTCATACTGGAGTCTGTACTCCAGCCGGACCCATCCGAACATAGCATACGAGTACCATTATTCGAACGAGAAAGTGACCAAATAACAAGCGTTCCTGACGTCACCATTGTTTATGCAGTTTAATTATGTTAATTGGAAGCTCAATGGTCAAGAAACTCTAATCAGGTGGGTGTATCCCGTACATATTCGGGATCACAATCTTAAATAAGCCCTTGCTGCTGAGACTAGAGCTGAGCAAGAAATAAGAAGATCAATAGGCTATATGCAAGCGGTAGCCAGCACTATCACGTCCCCTGTAGTGGGATGAATACGAATCAAAGACATCCACCCGACAAGACCTAATCAACCGTCAGTTTCCCTAACCTATGTTATATTAATTATATTTTTACTACACAATAAATCAGGAGCAATAACAGTGCATGTAGCTTGTAACAAGATATCAAGAGTATTGTTTGTATCATTAAATAAGATAATAAGAAACAAGAGATGTGGGATTTTAGAGGTGACCGCCGTGAATTCTAGAGGTGGCTCCCACTGATCCAAGAGGTGGCCTCCACCACACATGTATGTGGTGTGACACTTTACTCTGTGTAACACTAGCTTCATGTGACACTTAGTTTCACACATCGAATATCAATAGCCAACAAGATCAGGCAATAAAAGTTATGTCAATAACATGTCAATAATAGTGATACATGAACATTCAGATATCAATATTCGATAATTATTCATGTAATAGTGATATAAAAACAATCAGGTCATGAATTCAGATGAATCTATGTATCTGTGAGACAAAAATATGAAATAACAGTGTCCAGTGTAACAAGGTTCCATGTAACGATGATACAAGTACATGAAATAATAATGTCCGGTGTAATAAATATCCATATAACGATGATATAAATACATGAAATAACAATGTCCATGATCATAACAAACACATATAAATGTCCATACAAAACTAGTACGAGAACATAAAATAATAGTGTCTATAAAACTCTATTGTCATGAATGAGATAACAATGATAATATCAGAATAATATCGTTAACATGAACCTAAGTCAATATCAATATTTCCCAACTATTTTTAGTAACATTAAATGATCGATATCATAATACAATTAGGTATAATTATCTATTTTCAAACTTTTCACAACTATTTTAATAATTATCAATTATTATTTTAAATTTTTTTATCAAAAGTCCAATAATTACTTAATATAAGTTTATAAATAATTCGTTTATATTTTTTATTAAATCAATAATTACAATAAAATATTATCTTATATAATAAGTTTAAAAAGCACTCACATATTTTAATCATAGTGATCTACCATTTACATGATTTATTAGTCGTTAATTATAGTTTGTTAAATAATTAATAAATTAATTTTATTTCACATGATGGAATATAATTTATAAAATAAAAACACACATGGTTATCATAAGGATGCAGCTCATTTTTCTACGATCACAACGGATCGAGAATCGTTCAAATCAGACTCCGGATGGTCAAGATATCACCCGAGCACTAAAATCAATATAATAGGGTACATATGAAATTTATAGGGTTTAAAATGTAATAAACCTTATTTAGTAGGGGTTTTATGCAATTTTTACCTTTCATAATGGATCTGCTTTAGTTGCTATTGGGTCGGGTTCAAATCCAAAACCCAAACCCAATAATATAAGTTAAGTGGATGTGGGTCGAGTAATTGGGTCAAGTTATTGGGTTTGTACCTAATATAAGAGGAGAAAGAATAAGAGAGAAGAGAGAATAAGAGAGAGGAAAGAAGCAAAGGAGGCGACGACATGGCCTGGGCCACATGGCGGCGACTGGCTGGCCCGACAACAGTTGTTTGGCCTCCCGATGATGAAGGAGGGAGAACAAGAGATAGTGAGGAAGAGAGAAAGGAAGAGAGAAAGAAATGAGAGAAAAAGAGAGGGTTGGCCGGCTGCTGGCCGCGATGACGTGACGACGGAGCTGGCGACTTGGCCAGAAGGAGAAGAATCAAGGGAGAAAGAGAGAAAAATAGAGAGAGGTAGAGAAAGAGTGTGGTAGAGGAGAGGGGGGAGAGAGAGATGGCCGGCCTGTCGACGGTCGTGGCTGGCTATCTGGGCCCTAAGAGAGGGGGAAGGTAGCGTGAGGGAAAGAGAGGAGAAGAGAGATAGTGAGATAGAAAAGGAGTGTTAAAGAGAGAGAGTTGGGGAGGGGAGAGAGAGACAGAAAATAGAGAGAGGGAGAGGAAGAAATAGAGAGGCGGTGGATTAAGTTGGTGGAAAAGAAAGGAAAAGAATTGTAAAGGAGGAGAAAGAGGAAAAAAATGAAAAAGAATTAAAAATTTTATATTATTATTTAATTAGAGTAAATTTTTATTAATTCAAAAAATCTCCAAAAATTCTCTAAAACAGAAAAATTCTCTAAAATAGAAAATATTACCCTGAGTAACGATGTGAAATCAGGTTTGTGAAATTCATCCCCATTTATTAATTAAAATACTGGAGTCGATTATTGTTACCGGTTAACATCAAATTCAGAAGATTTTTCAAAATAATTCAGAAAAATTTCAAAAAATTTAAAAATCTAAAATATTTAGAATTAATATTTAGAGTTGAAACAGTCTCAGTATAACTACTACTAAAGAAAGTCAATTAAGTAGTTACATTGTATCGAGCACTAGTACTGCAATACATATTTAAAAGCAGTGGTTATAGTACGCCAAGCTTGCAACTTTCTCACGGTCTTAAAGTGACTCACAACTATCACTTTATTATCAACTGCGAACTCCTGCAAAATACTATATAGCTATGCAGCAAATTTGTAGTATCGTTACAAATTGCCATCTGTCTAGTGAGATTATCATCACGTGCCACATGCAAATGCAATGGAGCAGACACTCTAGTCATAACTCCTAAAGATGAAAAAAATGATATACACAAGATGCGTAGGAGTGGAGGACAAACATTTAATCCCTCTAGTGGTGGTATACTGGAATTAGGCACAAACTTTAAGCAACCAATAAAAAACACCAAAAATCATCTGCTAGATCATAGGAAGGAACTCAGATGACTCACTAGAAGATAACTCAGGAGGAATGACCATAAACCCATCACCAAAACAAGAGAACTCGAATGACTTATTAGGCTCTACGGGTATATTAAACTCGACTATCCCATCTATGTCATCACTAGTACTATCATAAGACACGTGGACCTTATCAATAATTGGTGTACTGGAATCAACTAGTGTATTCTCGACAATGCTAGTAATCTTAGGAAGAATATTGACATCCTCATAACTTTCAAATCAACAACATTATCACTGGGCACAAATCGAACTTGTCGACTCTCTGAGGGGCACTCATAATCATAATGTTCATGTCCCTTACTTAGAACACTGCTCTCAAGCTTTAACAATGAGTAACCTTTTGAAAGTTAGGTTTATTTTTAAAGCGAAATCAAAATCCTCTTCAAGGGTGTCCACGTCATGGGAGTTTATGATCATAGCATGCTTTATTTTGGACCTTAAGCCTGAAACAGATTTATTTATAGACTGGGAACGGTGATTTCTCACGTCATAACGTGTTAAGTTCTCAAATATGACTATGTAATTCTAAACGGACATATGTGTAATCACCTAGAGGGGGGTGAATAGGTGACTAGCTAATCTAATGGTCAATTAATGCGGAATTAAAACTATTAATGTAAACTAAAGCTTCTTAAGTTAAACACCAAGTATAACACAAGAGTGTAGCCGGATTCCCCGTGAAGGGCTCTGGACTAACTCCTCAAGATTCCTCTAGATAAGAGTTGAGGTGCCGCTTTGGCTCTCTTGGTTGAATACAAGTGTTAGCAAACAATCCCCAAGCATATAACAATTTAAGCACAATATATCAAGCATATAAAGATAAAGACAATTTGAGCATGCAAGATAGATATAAAGACAAGTAAGAGATAGAGAGAGCAATCGCAAACATGGGAGAATTGTTTTGAGGTTTGAGCACACTTGCTCTACGTCCCAGCCTTTAACACTATGAAGGATTTCTACTATAATCGATCCCACCGGATCACTCGGTGCCGCAACACCTACAAGGAGTTCCCACTAGAACTCTTGGACTCTCTAGTCCCTTCACTTGTTCCCGCAAGAACTACACACCGCAAGCCTACTAGCTTGCCGAGGCCACACCTCTACAATGAGCTCTCACTAGAACTCAAAACAATCGCGAACACACAAGTCCGCTTCCTCAAAGCAAAAATGAAGTCTTTGGTGATCACAATACTTTGATCACCTAAAAACAATCTCACAACTCTCCTATAGGATGAATTTATCAATGAAAAGCTCAAGTGTTTGTGAGAAAAATAAGGATTGAAGTTGTGGTGAAAAACTCAAGAATCACTTTTGGAAACACTCTTGATAAACTTCCTTTTGAATTGGAAATATTTGCTCTCAAACTAGTGGAGAAAACTTCTGAAATAGATGGGAAAATCAGGTTTACAACTCTCCAAAAATCTAATCTAAGACAGTCCAAGAAAGCCCCCTTTTATAGGCTAACCAAAAACTAGCCGTTGGGGCCAAAACAACAGCTTGGACGGCTGTCGGTCGACTGCCCGATCGACCGGCCAACGGTCAGATTTCTGGTCCGGTCGACCGTGGCCTGGAAATAGAGAGCAGAGCTTTCTGCCGGTCGACCGCCCGGTCGACTGGGGCTTTCCAGAGAGCAGAGCTCTCTGGACGGTCGACCGGGTCGGTCGACCGGCCCTCCAGCCAGACTAGGCGTGCACGCTTGTGCACGTCGATCAACCGACTCCTGACTCGGTCGATCGGCCCGGTCGACCGGCAGAAGCCAGAAACAAGGATTTCAGGGTTTAAAAACTTGGTTTTATATTTAAAATAAAATTCCATAAATCCTCTAAAAATCTACAAAAATAGGTTCAGTATAATACTTTGATATACAAACATGTTTGAGTAAAATCAAGACATATTACAAACATTTTGAACTATTTTTGTAACTTAGAAATTTTGGCATAAAACAAAAATCGTATTTTTCCAAATAGCTTTTTCCAAAACTTCTCCAAATACAAAAATAAGATATTTTAAACACTTTTAAGCATAGTGTGTATGGATATGATCCACTACACATAAATGAAGAAATATCTAGTTTTTGACAATAAGCGCTAAAATGGTTTTGGTTAAAGACAAATATACTTTGAATTCCAAAAATCAAACCGGTATTTTTCCAAATGAAAACACTTTTGTATTTTATCAAAGTGAAAATTTTTTTATGAAAACTCATCTAAATCTTGTGTGTGAGTGTATATAGTATACTTGAGCAATCCACCAACTATTCTATCCTTTACATTTTATCTAAAAGTAAAATCTTAACAAAAACAAATCTAGACACAAGTCTTCTCTTGAAGTCTTCTTCTCCTTCTTGACTTGGTCCAAACTTTGATCCAAAGAGGTAGACTCCTCTTGAGTACTTGATGTGGTCTTGATGTATAGGCTCTTGAATCAAACCGTGTTAGCTTCAAAACTTGACTTTAAATCCTTTGTTGAAGCTAAACACTTACTAAGATCTTGATCACAAAATCTGAGACTAATTAAACACAAGATCATTAGTACTATAACTACATGAGTTAATTATCATCAAAACTAGAGTGATGGGCCTTTGGGCTAACAATATGACCCTCACAGAGGTTGTATAACTGGTCTAAGAGTTGGTTCTTATAATATTCGAGAATATACTTCTTAATAAGTTTTTCTTTGATTTCCTCTCAAGACTCTAGGGCAACCCTATGTCTCATGCAATCTCTTCACCGGCTTTTAGTAACTCTCAGCCAACCCTGTAAGCTTTCTTCTAGCAAATAAGACTATCGACATCGAAAAACCTATACCAATTAAGATAGCACTCAATATCGGTTAACCAGTCACAATGTTGGATCTTCCACCTTAACTTTACGCGCTATTTTCTCTTTTCTAGCATGCTGATCACATATGCAGCTACTCATGATTACCTCTAGTACACGCCCAATATTGATTAGTCATGATGGCTACAAATGCAAAATCAAGCAACAAACAGATGTAATGCAAATTCCTAAGTCAAATAAGACTTTGCGTGTGCTAAAATAGGGCAAATAAAATTTCTTAAAAGTGTCAAGTTCTAAATGCGATAAATGCAACCCTACAAATGATAAGAATAATAAACAATGATGTAACTATTAGATAGAAGCAAGTACAATTCAGCTACAAATTACTGCAGTCCACTTGTATTGCAAGTATTAGGCAATTGGCAATTCAGTTCAAGTTAGATTTCACCTGAGGGGATGAGTCGTTCACGCCCAACACAGAATTCCTCTATAATTCTTAGAAGAAATGCCCACAATTCAGGGCTGAAAATCACGCACAAGATTCTCGAAAGAGTAGCATGAGCTGGAAGAAAACTGCCTCGAAAATGGTTTAAATCGGGCTTGAATTAGGCAAGAAACGGGCTCAAAATAGCTTCTGAACCAACTCAGCCGAGTCAGAAGTGAGCTAGACGGAGTTAACTCGGTTCGACTTAAATCGGTCGGGTCGGGTCAGGTCTGAGTCGTCGACTCGGGTCGGCTCGGGTTGAGCCGTCGACTCCAGGTCGTCTCAGGTCTGAGCTGGCGGCTCGATCGGCTCATCGAGCGGCTAATGTCAGCACTGTGCTGATGACGTCAGCAAGGAGCCAATGGCACCAACAAAGTCGGCTCGACCGACTCTTAGCGGGTCGGGTTGACATCATTTGGATCCGGGCCTAAGCTGAAATTGGTGGCGGGTTGGGTCGGTCACTTAAACCTAATTGTTGATGCGGGTGGATCGGTTCCTAATGTGAACCCAAATTGGGTTCAAAGTCAGCAACAACAGTGTTGGAGAAGCCGAGGGCACGTGGAGGAAAGAGGAGATGGGCGGTGACAGAGGCGACAGTGGTAGGGGGTAGAGGGCAAGGTCAGGTGGCAACGATGGTGGAGTCAGAATAAGACGACGACGGTGGAATCGGGGCACGACGGCTGCGACGTTGGAATCGGTGCAGAGCGACGGCTGATGGCGGCGTAGACGAGGCGACGAGGGAGAGGATAGGTCGGGAAGTTGGCGGGTCGATGAAGTTGAGGGCGATGGCGTGGTGGCGAAGACAAGGTGGCGAATTGATGTCGTGGCGATGCAGTCAAAGTCGTGGTGAGATCTGGTGATCGTCCGCGAAGTCCGGTGAGGAAGATAAGGTGGAGTTGACGAGATCTAGAAGGTGGTGTCGAATGCGAGCACGGGGAGGAGTCGGCGGCGAAGTTGCTGTGGCGGTGAGCTCTTGAGAGCGACGGCGGCAGCGATGCAAGGTGGCGGTTGGAGGATGGCTGCGGAGCGAAGATGGCGGCGATGGTAGAATTTAACGAACTAGGGTTAGGTTTTTCCTTTTTTGGTTGGGAAAGAGGAAGAAGTGAACAGTGGCAGCTATGAATGTTGGGAATTTTCAGTTTTTTGGAACATGTCTAGATTTTTTTGAATAGATTTAGGATTTTGATATGGATTTAGGGTTTGGGAGAAGGGAAAATATTTGAAGGGGATTGAAAACCAGTTGCTCTTATACTAAAATTGATGTAAAACGGGATGGATCACAATGAGCTTCAAATCAATAAAAGAGGAAACTAGGGTTTTGAAAGACGAAATAGAAAAGGAGAATTAGGGTTTAAGAAAATGGATAATTTTGGACTTCACACCCCTTGCACCACGGGTTTCACACCCCTTACACCACGAACTTCACACCCTATCTCAAGAACTCAATACTCAAGAAATTTAACTGAAATTTTTTGATTAATTCATTGTCTGCTAATAAAAGAAGTTCTAAGGCCTATTTATAAGCTTTACAAAAATTCAGTTGCCGAATATAACCGATGTGATACTAAAAGCAAAATCAAAGAAAATAACTAAACTAAAAAAACTAAGGCAGAATAACATCTAACAAATAGTGTGATGTCCTCATCAAAAACAATACCAATAACATTCATCAATTCAAATAACTCACAAGAGCTACCCCTACCCTCACCCCAAATGTGGGCACACGAACACACAAAACAGAAAAAGAACAAAAAGGGGGAGAGCAGTCAAATAAAAAGAAAAAATAAATACAATTAAATGTTCAAATGCGAGAGGGAGGGAGCAATTAAAAAAAAAACAATTAACAAATGACAATTTGAGGAGCTAGTATGCAATTAAAAAGTTAACAAATGATATTTTGTTTTTTTCTGTCCTGTTACTTATTGTTGTTAGTACTGTTATTCTTGGGTGGGGAGCATTGTTGTTGCTGCTACCTGTTTGCCTGAATAACTTTAAGTCTGTAATGTTGGGAGCATGAACTTTCACCCATTTTCAAAAAAAAAAAACTACCGCATACTTTAAAATATGCAATAAATTATTATGAACTTATACTTTTCATATAACTGCCCAATGTTAAAAGGTCACGTGTGTCACACATTTTTTAGACTTAGTACCTCTATTCCCTATGACATTCAATGCTAACAAATGGTAATTTTATGAAAATTATGGGGAAAGTTCATGGTACTTTATTACATTTTTTTAAGTACATGATAGTTTTTTTTTTTTTAAAATGGGTGAATGTTCATGGTAGTTTTGTGTAATTTAGTCCTATAATGGTAGTAGAATGAGCTATTGGTAGAAGGGGTGGGAATATGTTGGGCTTGGGCTGGACTCGTAAAATCCCGGGTCTAGCCTTGTTTGATTTTCTTAGGCCCATTTACATACCGGGCTACGATTTCTAAGCCCGAACCCATTTCTAAACTAAACAGGTTGGACTCGGGCCATTATCGGACCCACCTACTTACATAATAAGTAAATAAATTTTAACATAATGTATACTGTTTAATTAATCATGTGAAGAATATCTATACCACATGTAAAAGCACTAATAACATTTTTGTTGAGAGTGATTTTAGATTATTAGATTATTATAATAAATCGTCATCTTTGATTGTGAAAAAGAGAACTTTAATTAAAAGATTCCAAATCATTATTGGATTGGTTTATTGAGAACCTCAATTAAAAGATTTTAAATCATAAAAGGATTGATATATTCATAAAAAAAAGAAATCTTCATTAAAAAAATTTCTAATTTAAAGAAACTCATGATTGAGAAAAGAAGAATCCCAATTAAAAACTTCTCTCATGCTTCTTTTATTCTCTTAATATTTTCTTTCAACTGCTATAAAAATTTTAATTTTCTACGGTTAGTCAAAGTTAAAAAAAAAAAAGTTTAATTCTTTAATTTTCTACTCTAATCATATTCTAATTGTGAAACCTTTAAATTTCAAATTCTCATATAGTTTTCTCTTTTATATAATCCTCTAAGAAATGGTGTACGGAGAGAGGAGAGTGTGACTGATCTCTCTCTCTCTCTCTCTCTCTCTCTCTCTCTCTCTCTCTCTCACACACACACACACACACACCACACACACCAAAAAAAAAAAATTTTTTTTCTTTTTTTTTTTTTTTTGGGGGGGGGGGTGTGGGAATTATGGAATGAATTGCTATGTCATCTCCAAACTCAAAATCCCAAGTCATCTTTCAATCTCTCTTAGGCCCATCAAAATTCCCTTACCTTTTCCTCCAAATCCCATCTTTTGCCCTCTTTCTCTCTCTCTCTCCTACTTTGACCCAAGTCAACAACACAATCAAAATCAATCACAATTTAACCACCGACAGTAGCAAAACGGCTGTACAGTTAAACAACCGGCAGTGGCAACCACAGCCGTGTGATCCATGAGATCAACCTCAAGTTCACCGAGGCCCGGAGGGGATTGATCCACCCTTGGTCTGATCTCTACAGGAAGCCCCATCACAACTGTTAGTGATTGTGAACTCGTCATCCAATGGAATGTCTTCAGCGCTGGCACCAAAAAAACTTTGGTGGGGATTAATGTGCAAGCGTCAAAATTTGATTTTGATTGTCATGGGTGAGATTGAGTTTTGGGTATTCTTCAAGTGATGAATTTGCAGGGCCTCTTCTTCTAATTAATTTATTTATTTTGGTTTTGATTTTCTTTTTGGGTAGATTCCTAACTTTTTCTATATGAATGTTTCATTATGAATTTTAGGTTTTTCTTTATAGAAATTATCAGGCTTTCTTTTTTCTTCTGAATTTGATAGATCAGTCTGATTCATATATTCGTACCTGTTATCTCCTCCCTTAAAATTGACAAGTGACAGCCAAACTGACTTTGGTTTCAGTTCGGTTTGGTTTTTTAACCAATTCAGCTTGTTTTGGTTGCTGAACTTTGGTACTGAATCGAACCGACCAGTGCCACACCCTTAGTAGCAGTTGCCGCCCCTGGTTACAATGCTAGAAGTTAACTATGGGCCGTATTCAAAGTCAAATTAAGGGAGGAGAGAACATAAGTAGAGGGAAGGGTAGTGTTTAGATTTTGACCCTCGTCAAGATTGACACGTGCCCCACCGCATCAAGAGCGGCTCAAGCGAACAACAAACTCGAGATACCAGCTGGCCCATTGCGGGTCCAAGGAGAAAGCCTCTGGTCCTGTTCCGAGTCCACACTCGACTTGAGGTCCCTCTTTGAGTTCACACTCGACCTGAGGTCCCTCTCTGACATCCGCGACTGCCTGGTGCCTCTTCGAGTCCACACTCGACCCGAGGTCCCTCTTCGACATCTGCGACTGCTAGGTCCCTCTTCGCAAAGACTCTCGCCCCCGCATTGGATACGGCTTAGCGGCATGATTCTCTGATTCATAGAGTCTGTTACGTTGTCAGATTATCCTCATGTTCATGTTCTAAATGCATCCCCATTTCAGTGGGGGCAATATGGGTAATGGCAGATATCTCATATCAATCCCAACAATCAGCACTATAATCTGAGTAGTTATGAGAAAATCGTAACGTGCAAATCATGTAATTATGGAGATCTAAAATATCCGCGCTATCCGTCACAGTGCCACTGGGTGTTTATGCACCTGGACGTCCATCGAGAAAGAGGACGAAATCCTGGAGAATGAAACTGGGAATAAAGTGCTCACTTTTTGGGTTTTTCCTTGGATTTTTCACGTAATTATCTGGTGTTTGCGTTTGATTTACAGTTTCATTTACAATTTGAGTGTGTAGATAAATTCCTCTGAGGAATTCACCTCTACAGAAAGGAAGATGGAAGAGAAGGAGGAAGATGGAAGAGAATTAGAGAACAACTTAAAAGGGCTACTGGGACTTTTAATTGAACAGATCAGGTTTTGAAACTCATCCAGAAGCTCTGCTCATGTATTTATTTGTCCACGTGTGCTTTATGGCCACCTAACCTTGTATGTGTAATCACCTAGAGGGGGGTGAATAGGTGACTAGCTAATCTAATGACAAATTAATGCGGAATTAAAACAATTTATGCAAACTAAAAACTATTAAGCTAAACACACCAAGTATAACACAAGAGTGTAGCCGAATTCCTTGTGAAGGGCTCTGGATTATCTCCTCAAGATTCCTCTAGATAAGAGTTGAGGTTCCGCTATGACTCTCTTGGTTGAATACAAGTGTGAACAAATAATCCCAAGCATATAACAATAGAGCACAAATATATCAAGCATATAAAGATATAAGCAATGTAAGCATGCAAGATATAAACACAAGTGAGAGATAGAGAGAGCAATCACAAACACGGGAGATTTGTTTTGAAGTTCAAACCCCTTGCTCTACATCCCCGCCTTCAACACTATGAGGGATTTACGTTAAAAACGATCCCACCGGATCACTCAGTGCTGCAATACGTACAACGAGTTCACACTAGAACTCCTTTGACTCACTAGTCTCTCTCTTGTTATCGCAAGAATAACACACACAAGCACACTAACTTTTCGAGGCCGCATCTCTACACCGAGCTCCCACAAGAACTCGAAACAACACAAACCCGCAAGTTCGCCTCCTCAAATACAAGATGAAACACTTTGATAATCTCAACACTTTGATCACCTAAAAACACTCTCACAACAACTCTCCTATAGGATGGATATAGCAATGGAAAGCTCAAGTATGTTTGAGAAAACTAGGATTGATTTGGTAGTGAAAAACTCAAGAAATCACTTTTGCAAAACACTCTTGAAAAACTCTCCTTTTGATATGGAAGTATTTGCTCTAAAATAAGTAAAGATAAACACTTAGATAGGTAGAAAAAACTAGCCCAAAACTCTCTTAAAATCCTATATTTAACAGTCCAAAACAACCCCAATTTATAGGCCTCAAAATATAGCCGTTGGGGTCCAATTCAGCAGGAAATCTTGCTGTCGGTCGACCGGCCGGTCGATTGCCAACTGTCAGATTTTCGACCGTTGTGCCACCGGTCGACCGAGGCCTAGATACAAAGAGCAGAAGCTCTCTGCCGGTCGACCGCCTGGTCGACCGGGCCAAATCCAGAGAACAGAGATCTCTGGCGGTCGACCGGGTCGGTCGACCGGCCCACCAGCCAAAGTGGCTGTGCACGTTTGTGCACATTGGTCGACCGTCTCGGTCGACCGATTTCTGTCTTGGTCGACCGGCAGAAGGCCTGATTACATCTTTTAAGGGATAAATTTGGACTTTTTACCTTCAATAAAATCTCATAAATTCTCATAAATTTTACAAAAATAAGTTCATTGATATACTTTGATACATAAACATGTTTGATTAGAAATAAAAACATATTACAGACATTTTGAACTATTTTTGTAATATAGAAATTTTGGCTTTGAACAAAAATTGTATTTTTCAAAAACAATCTCCAAATTGAAAAACGATTTTTTTAAAATTTCTCCAAATACAAAAATAAGATATTTTAAGCACTTTTGAAGTTTAGTATGTATGGATATGATCCACTACACATATATGATGAAATATCTATGTTTTTGACATTAAGCTCTAAAATAAGTTTTGAGAAAACACATGTATATTTTGAAACTTAAAAACAAAATGGTATTTTCTAAACAAAAACTCTTTTATGAAAACACATATAAATCTTGTGTGTGAGTGTATATGAACTTGAGAAATCCATCAACTAATTTATCCTTTACATTTTATCTAAAAATAAATCTTAACAATTACAAACATGACACAAGTCTTCTTGAAATCTTCTCCTAAAAATCTTCTTCTCTTTCTTGACTTGGTCCAAACCTTTATCCAATGAGTTAGACTCCTCTTGAGTACTTGATGCGATTTTGATACGCGAGCTCTTGAATCAATACGTGCTAGCTCCAAAACTTGATTTCACATCCTTTGTTGAAGCTAAACACCCACTAAGATCTTGATCAAATATCTGAGACTAACTAAACACAAGAGCATTAGTACTATAACTACATGAGTTAATCATCATCAAAATTAGAGTGACGGGCCTCTGGGCCAACAGTATGCTCATTTTCAAAGGTCATATGTGCATAATCTTGCACTTTGCAAAAATATCTCACTCTGGAAATTTCAGAATGTCACGCCCCGCTTCCCAAAATATGCGGAAAATGAGGCGCGACGAGAGTCGGCGACGTATATACGCAAGGAAAATACCCGCGTATACACGCTAAGCCTAAATTAGCCTGAACAAGTTATAAATCAGAAGCATAATAATAAATAATCACTGCAATAATACATATAATGACAATCACAAGGATAGCAGATAAATGATGGCAAGAAAACAGCAGCTGAAAGCGATAAAAGTAGAATCAAGAAATGACAGGAATATAAAAGAGATGAGGATACCAGAACAGAAGAAAGAGCGTCCAGTTCCTCGCAAGACGAACAGTCTCAATCGAACACCTGCACATTAGAACAATCGTCCAATATCTGGACGTGCAAATCCAGGGTCGTCAGAACGCGACCATGGTGAGTGTGTGTGTAAAGGGGAAAGAGCTCGTGCAGAAGAAACAATGTGCATAAATAATAATAAGAACAACTGCAGATATAAGATAATCAAATAACATGATACCTAAGCAACTGGATAACAATAGCAAGAATAAGAAAACAGGTACAAGACAAGTAAAACAACTGTAACAAACAACAGATGTCTAGGTGTATATCCTAGCAATATCACTAACCTAGTACATAATCTGGTCCTGGTTACAATCATGTGTCTAATCATAATGATTTATATAGATATACAATCAGGTAATTACAGTCAGTCACAATACATCAACAGTTTATATTAATTATGTCAGCGAACACCAATTGTCACATGTAATAGACGCATCCCATACTACGCCCACCACACATGCCAATCGATGTCCTCAGTTATTGAAACTGATCGGTTGGAGACATTGTCCATATTTTAGGTGGGTCCCGTGCATACTCGGGACCACGGCCCAGACTCCTGGCGCTGAACCAGGACCTACCGCAAGGTAGTCAGAACATGTAAACAGGAAACAGGTACATGTATAACATGTATAACAGGAAACATGACGGGGTGCCAGTCACCCCACGGGAACCCTGCAGTGGAACCCTCTTTCGGCTGCGCAACCTAAATCCTAGGTCCACCCAAAATACGGACGTTGTCTCCTCCGTCAATTTCCCCAATCCCAGTGTAAGTTGTCCATTTACATTATTATTCATTCAATTCAGTTAAATCAGTCAATGTCAATATTATCTAGAATACTGGGACGATACGGTAACAGTAACAATAACAGTACAGTAACAGTCAATCAGTGATCGTATACACGGTAAAAAATATCAGTAACAGTGAACAGTAACGGTAACCGTGTATACGATGAACAATAGGACTGTACCGGGGTTACGGTCAACAATCTTGTCCCAGAAACTTTCAGTAATATGCATAGTATTGTTATCAGTTAGATGTCATATAGTTAGTCAAGTTATCTAAATAGTATCAGGATATTTATTCTGAATCAGCAATGTGGTCTTCCGGGTTTGTTGATTATGTATTTAATACGTGAATGTGAACATGAGCAATAATTGACATGCATAAACAGTAATTAAATAGGAACACTGTTTAAACATAATAACGTATATAGGAACCAGTTAAAAGCACTCATATAAAATAATATCAAAATACTCAATAAGAAAACAAGGAACACTCACATGAAATGATACGGTTTCGGAACCGAATCGCCGTCTGATCTTCACTGCACGAACCAGTACTGATTTACGGCTCATCCCATAGATCGGTCTTCAAATTGCCTGTGTATCGGGTCCACACGAGCACGAATCCACATCGGGTCCGGGTCTCCTGCAACGGTCCGGATCTCCCCAATGAATCCGAAACACTGTAACACGTAACCCTACTCATGAACTCACACGAACATACACCCGTGTACATATACACATACACATATATATATAGCTACCAAATTCAACTTCATGTTTCAGAGCTAAATCAAATTAATGAATGTTAGAGAGCTATACCCAATTCAAGATCTAATATACATTAAAGTTTTAGGAGTTTCATGATACAAAAAGTACAGCAATACATGCAATTCAAAAAATCAGTCTGACTCTCATGTTTCATAAAGCTACGTTATACCCAAAGATTTCAAACATTACACATTTAAAGTCCTTCAAGCACAAGATTAAAGGCAGATCTCTCTTTGGCATCTTCATTGAAACCCTTGAACCAATTCAAATTCGCCAAGAAACAATACAGGGAAATAACACTTCAGACACCTAATAATAGCTATATCATCCAAGAATATCTGATTAGGAAGAAGGTGATAATAGATCTCGCCCAACCAATTTACCATCATAAACCCTCACATCTAGTTTAAACCAAACGTCTCTTATACCAGAATCTTATTCTCAGAATAACACGAGATGAGGGCAAGGTTCACTTCCAGAAGCCCATCTCACAAAATAACACATGCCTACATAATTGATTGAGCTGAATTCTCCATTCCACAAAATTACATATGCCCATATCACCAATCTTCCCAAATCACAACTTTACAGGACATGGAAGGATGATGAAAAAGCAGTTTAATCAAATCCACCATGATCTCAGCTTTAGCTGAGAAGAAGTCCCCTTTCTCCAAATAAGCCCAAGATCTCAGCTTCAAGGAGGAAAAAGTATTACTAGCAACAAAGAAGGCAAAGAGGAGATGAAAGAGGAAAAGGAGAGTTTGTATAACTATCTCCAAAATCACACTTCACTTAGAAGACTCGGACTGAAAAATTAGCACTTTACAATCCTCCGTTCTTCAAACTAACACATAACCAGATCATCAAATAGTCCCAAAATCTCATATTTCATAAAATTCTTACAAGAACCACTATCAGAGAGAAGTTCAGATGTATGGCTCATAGATTGCAATGAGACCTGTGCAGGAAAGGAATTCATCATTTGCTTAAGGTTCTAATGGTGCCTTTATAGATCCCACTGCATAGTTTTAAGTGATATGGAGGCACTAATCCACTTTATTCAAAATGCCTAACTTCCCTCCTTTATCCCATTTATTGAATAAATTAAAGTAGATCACAAATAAGTGGAGTAATGTTTCATGTTTCTAAATATCAATAGAAAGAAAGGGGGGAATGGAAATGATATCAAAACAATACCTGTCGTGCTCCGCGAGGCAACTTTGCTGTGGATGTAGACATCAGTCTCATACTTGTAGAATTGATTGCGACCTCAGAAACCGAATAATGTGATGCCGACTCGCCGGCATTCTGATCAAGAATGCTGCTGATTATGCATGAACATGTCAGGATACTTCGATGGCTGAATCCTCCATTTGTTGCTGTGGGGTAAATTCGATAGCTCCGGGGGACAGATGGGAGCTGTTGATTCACACTATCGATGGAGGCGACGGATCAATTGGAATCAGCTAACACCATTGATCCGGATCATAGCAGAGATTGAGAGAGGGGATCCGGTGCGGTTTGCGGAGGCCGAGGATAGGAAGAGTTGGTCTTGATGGTGGAGTGACGGTGGGAAGATGGTGGAGGGAAACACGGGGATCTGGCCATTGCGGCTGCTGTTGATGATGGGGAGAAGGAGATTAGGTTAAGCGGTTTATTAGATAGGTTTGTTAGGATTTTATTTAGTTGTTAGGATTTGATTTGGATTTTGTTTTAGATTATAAGAAGTTGAGTCAACGAGAGAGAGAATATGCGGGTGAGGGATGAGAGAAACGTGGCAGAGAGAAAGGGAACAGGTGCAGCGGTTGTTATGGGGAGAAAAAGATGGGAATATTAAACATTTAATATATGTGTGGCCTTTAGCATAAAGCCAAAGTGGCCAAGTGGTTTGTGCTGTCAACGTGGGAAGGATTGTCACGGGTTCAAGGCTTGAAAGGAGCAGTCAGTTCTTTGATAAATATTTGGAAGAATAAAAAGATTAATAGAATGTGGGGGACCCCCTTCGTTCAAGAACCCATAAGGCTATAATGGTTGGGGCATGCTATTTGTTTGTGGGGCACCCGGGTTCGAAACCTGTCACTTGCGGTTTTCAATTTATTTATTATTTTTTGAAGGAATTGAACTTGGGCCTGCTATTGGGCTTAGACAAAAATAGAGAAAGGAGAAGAAAAGAATGAAAATAAGAAGTGGGCTTGGCTCATGTGGGCTTAGCATAAAAAGAAAATAAATTAAATGAAAGAGAGAATGGGCTAGGCTTATTGGGCTTGGAATGAAAATAATAATACTACCCATTAATAATAATTTAAAATAATTAAATATAAGCAATAAGAGTCTACAAGTCATACATAATACTAATACTAATACTGATAATAAATCAAGTTAGCAAATGATACTAAAATAACTAGTAAATAAAATAAATACTTGTAGAAAAATAAAAATACAGTATTATTAGATTAGGGATATTACACAGAAGCTAGAAAAGAAGGGTTAACCATTAAAAGCTTTGAGAGTTTTTTTTGTAGAGAAGTTTGAACAATTAACACTTTCATAGAGAAAACTCAAAGTCTGTAACTTTCCACATTAAACATTAGCAATTTCTTTAAGTGGCTGTCAGCGTGGTGCCTATCCTTTAGTTGGTAGTGAGTTCTTAGCCAAGAATTCTAGTAGGTAAGACCAATAGAGGTTTGTGAGGCCTAGCTGGTGCTTAATGATTGAATTTCAACGGTTCTCACAAGTCAGACATTCTGTAAACATACACAGATGATTCAGAGAAATATCAGATACACTGTCCTGTAATGTTTTGAAATCTAATACCGCTATGGTTGTATAATACAATTCTAATAAATTGAATTAGACGCACAATACAGAACGACAAATTAATGTTTAGTTGTGTGATTATTGTCAAGTCTGCTGAGTCCATCCAAGTTCTGTGAAGCATCTTGATAACAATGTTTATAGGTGTATTTGTAGTTATCTACATTGGATATTTGATAATCCTAATTTCTTAAGTCAATAGTGTTATTTGATGGATTTTGATGTGGGATCTCTAACAATCATATACTCTATTGTTGTAGTTTGAAGACAATATCCACGAGAAACTAACAAAACACGAGCTAATGAAGCCTTATGCAACTAAAGAGCTAGCATGGTTTATGGTATATATTTCTGTAGCTTTTATATTGCTACTTGTTGACCTTCTCTTGAATACAATTTGTTACATGAGCAGTGACAATGAATATTTGACATCTAAGATTTAAGTAATTTTTCAAATGCAGGCCTCTGCTTTGTTGGCATTCCCCATCTTCTTTCTGTACAGAGTCCTTGCAGCAGTTTTCTGGTAAGCTTAAGCCTTCTGGTATCCAAAAAATACACCTTGTGTGCTCTTCTGTCATCTTTTATGTCCCTTTCATGGATTTTTGACATTTATGCGTGTTATATTTAATGGCAATGTATGCTGCAGTAAAAAGGCAAAGAAGCCAAGACGAACTGCCCAAGCGAGTCACACACACCGGAGGCCTAAGCGCAGGCATGCTGAGAAGTAGGATGACATTAGATATCCGCACAAGTGCTATTTATATTCAAGGTAGTTTCTACCGCCTCCATTGTGTAGTATAATCTATTGTCACTGTTTTTTTTGTATTTCTCCAAACTAGTCATGTTAGATCAATTACATGTATCAAAACTAACTTAGACTAAGTCGCGGAGCTAGGGTGGGGCATGATTAGGCACATGAGCGACCTCAAAATTTCTCATCCTTTGACATACACCCATTGCATAATAGGCATGCCCCACTTGCCTCTCTACTTGCCCGCCTAATCAAGTGATTCTGGTCAAACTTTGTGCCTACTTTTTAGTTGCAAATAAAAGTAGACATGTGTTGTATAACCACTTTTAATACCTACACACTCAAATTCTCACCTTTATCAAATTTAAGAGGGACCCACTAGGTGAACTTTTGAAATTTGAAATAAATTAAAGTAAATAACCTAGTAGGCTTTCAATATGAGGAGAATATTGCAAAACCTCTTTTCTGGGAAAAAAAACAAAAAGAATAAATCCACCAAAATGCACACTCGACTCTCACCGAACCAAATATTAGAGGAGTCCCACTGAATAAACTTTGAAGTTTGAAATATATAAAGTAAATAATCTATGTTTTGGTTACAATTCGAGATGGAACATACAACACCCCCCCCCACCCCCCCCCCCCCCCCCCCCCCCACAACCACAAAAAAAAAAAAGGAATAATAAGGGAAGAGAATAGGGTGCAACCTTGCCTCATCCATTTTCCTTTATATTTCCTTTTTCCTCTTTTTAAAAATTTCGTACAAGGTGAGGAATGGGTGATTTTCTTTACTCGAATCGCGAGAAGACAAAGAAAGATCGGTTGCACATCTGACATATTATTTTATAGAACAAAGTTTTTGGTAATATTAAAATACTTTGTTCAAACTTAATATGATCAAATATAAAAAAACATAAACTTTTTATTGATATTTGATCTATTGTAAAAAAAAATTACTCTTTAAGAATTTAACAATGCATTATATTTAAATTCTTACATTAGTGTAAAGTTTGGATTTTTATTATCACAAAATAGTTTTTATTTATAATATTAAATATAGTTTTGACCTACCTGTCAAAATTTTCTAGCTCTGTGACTAAGTACTTCGTCATGCCCACCTACAAAACTACATTTTTTGTAATGAAATTAAACGATCTATTCCACGAACCTTAATCTATGTAAAAAAATAATACATTTTGAAAGTCTTTTACCTATTTTTTAGTGGTGACAAAATAAATGGTTTTTTTACAATTAGAAATTATTCATTTTGTAACCACTTAAGCAATTAGCCTTCAAAGCCTATGTTCTTTTTGTTTATAATCCTTTTAGAACATGTATGGATGGTTTCAAATATCAACCGAATTGGATATATATCGACAATATTGTATCGGGTTTTCAGGCACACATCACGATAATAATGCTATAATATATATCGATATTAGTGTTGATATTGTCGATATAGCTGGTGATATTGATGATTTTGATACTAAAAAATCATTGATCGTTATTGATATCGATACCGAGATTTTAAACATGTATGTAGAACAAGATAAACGGAGTAGATCGTTGTGCATGCTAACACACATTCAGTATATTTTGTGAATATAATTGAAGTAGTTATGACGATATCTGCATGAACTCGCTTGAAAGATTAACTTGCTAATACTTTGATGTTGGGGCTGAGGAGTAGCACTATTCTTTTGATGAATAAAAAAAAGAACTTTCTTTTCCTTATCCTCTCCTTTTTCCAGCGATTTAGTTATTACCTAAGAAACATGGACACGAATGCGGGACATGGGAATGACATGGACACGGAACACAATAAGTTCTTAAAAGTAAGACAAGGGACATGGCAACTCGACAATAGAAATATAAATATTATGTATAAATGATAAGAGGAAGTGAATATATACATGCCTGCACACATAGAGACATAAAATATGCTCTTTAACTTTGTATAGAGTAACTAAATGTATTACACTTCTTATATCCAAAGATATCTAAATTTGTCATAGCTAAATGCAAATCAATAGTATGGCCTTTGAGATTTACATGGAGGCTAGCTAAATAATTGAAACATGTAAGGGAAGAAAGAAGTGTATGCGAAATGTAAGAGACATGTTGAAGTTACAACAAGTATCTTGAACTACAAAACTATAGTATCTAATTAACAACATTTTAGAACTGTCCAAAAAAGTTTTAGAAGTGTCAAAAAAAAGTGTCGGTGTCCAACACAAGTGTCCGATTCCAGTATGACTCCATGGTAGAAATGTCCGTGCTATTATCACACATTGCACGAGTTTTGGTGGAATATACTTTATGTCAGTGTTAGCATAGTTAGTTGAACAACATTTAGTATAAGGTTTAGTCTAGCACTTAAACTGAAAGTGAGATGACATTTCTATTTTATTTTCAGCAGAACAACATTTAGTATAAGATGTAGTTTGGCACTTCAAATGAAGGTGAGATGACATTTCTAGTTTTATTTTCTTTTTCAAATGAATATCCTCTCTCTCTACCTACTTGGCTTGGGTTTTTTCTCATGGGGGTTATCTGGCTTTTATGGCCATCCACGTTAGTATCACCTAAACATGGCTCTCTCTCGTGTGAGCGCCGGCATTGTAAGTGTCATTGTTCTTTTAGGGCCTTGGATGCCAGTAGCACCCTGATTTTGCTACTATTTGTCAAAGCTATGTTTGCACTAATATGAGATATGGATATGACATGATACAACTATGCAGATATGATAATCCACAAAAAATTAAGTTGTGATATGTCATGGATACTTTGATAATAAAATTATATATGCGCATGAGTGAAATGTTTTATCTATTAATATGAATATGCAAAACCATTAACATTAAAGAAGCACACCAACCCATCTTTTATAAAACATTTTCAAGGTATATAGTATATACATCAATAATTGCCTGATCAATAAAAAATATTATATCCAGAAATTGAACAGATAATATAAATGCATATGCAAATCAAACGAAAATGTGAGTCCATCAATGAATTATAATTTCAACTTTCTAGACATCTTTTTGATAGTTCTAGAACACGTTAAAAGAAGTATTCAACAAGTATCATCTAGGTATATATACTTGCATGATCAATAAAAAATTGATATCAAGAAATTGGACTGATAATATAAATGCTTATGCAAATAAAATGAAATGTGAGTGTATCAATGAATTATAATTTTAACTTTCTAGTCTCAGAGACACCTTTGATGCTTCTAGGACACGTTAGAAGAAGTATTCAACAAGTATCATCAAGGTATATACATCAATAATTGCCTAATCAATCAAAAATTGATATCAAGAAACTGGACTTAAAATATAAATGCATATGCAAATCAACTGAAAATGTGAGTCCATCAATGAATTATAATTTTAACTTTCTAGTCCCCGAGACATCTTTGATAGTTCTAGGAGACTTCGAAAGAAGTATTCAACAAGTATCATCAAGCATTTAAGTATTCAAGTATCGGATATCCAATGGACCAATATGGGTATGGTGCCTTAATAAAAGTATATCTACAAGATATCTTTTTCAAACCCGTGCTCTGTCTATTGTTAGATATAAATGCTGTTGTCTTATGTTTTATGCCTATGTGGCAAGCTGGCAACTGAATTAGTTGCTTTGTAATTTCCATAGCAGTCACCTTTTGATTTTCCTAAATACTCAAATCGCATTTAGACTTGAGTAAGCAGAATGTCAAATAAATGGTGGTATGCCAAATTTCGAGGGACAGAATTAGAAACCTAGTTTAACATGCAAATCATCAGCATACAGAAACTGTTTTATAAGTATAAACTGACCAGTATGTTCATCTTCATTAGTGTTATTTCACCTTTTTCTTTTTACAAAAACAAAACTTGCTGTTCATTTATCAGTTGATATTCTTGAACTGTATTACTTCTAACCTAATTTAGTTAGAGAAATACTGAATGGTTTGGTTCCGCACAGGTAGTTACAGTTTGGCTGTATATTTTTGGGGCTTCAGGGTCTCAAACTTTGATGGTAGCACCCTCTTGGATTCCACAATCACTTCTTTGGAAAATGCTGGAATGAGCATTGCCACGCCAAGGTTTCCATTTGATTACCGCTTTTGGTCTGAGATGTTGTAGTCCATTGTGACAATTCTAAATATCAATAGGACTGGTGTATTTTCCCTCTTTTTTTTCTCGTTTATTTTAGTTTACATCTAGCTGTGCAATCTGTGTTGTTGGTAATAGAAACAATTGGTATTACGTGGATGACTCCAAGATGTAGTGCGGATGATGCCTGGAGTTATTATCGTGATATTGGTTTCATAGACCTATTCTTGAATCAGATCTGTATCAAGATAAAAGAAATTATGGTGCTTCTTGTTAGTTAGCCTGCTGAATTGCTGCATATTTTATCATTCTAATGCTGGGATCTCACTACAAATTCATTACACTTCTCAACTGGCATGAGAACAGTCTATCTGCCAATCGCTACAAGGTGATGGTTCCAGCAGGCAACAATATGCTTGCTATGTAAAAGAAAGGAAAATGATACAAACAGTTAAATGCGCTCAGTGAACTTTCAGATACTTTATCCGCCAACGTCTTCAGTAAGCAGGCCAGTAGCCCTCAAGGTCCACACAGGGCTCTACATGCTGGAACCTTGCACCAGCTGCTGTGTTGTTGACGTTCCCATTGAAGCCTCCATCTGCTGCAAGCACGCAGTTTGTCAGCACCGATGATGCCGAAGCTGGCTGGGCGACCACATGCTGCTGCTGGGTCATCGGGACTGGCATTGGCCTGAGCACTTGCTGTTGCTGGGCTCCAACGTTTAGGTTCAGCCCGGAGAGAGTGAAGTTCCCGGGGAAGTTGAGTGGCGGTTGGATCGGTAGGTTGAAGCCCGGCTGCCCCTTTGCGAACCTTGCTAACTCGCCAAGTTCGGCAGGGGTCAGATGGTGGTTCCTCCCGATGCCGAAGTGGTGGTGGTGGTATGGGTCGGCAGCGGCGGCCTGTAGTAGAGAGGGTATCATTGCGGGGCCCATGTCGATGGTGTAGGGATTGGTTGCCCGGGGCTGGTTCGAGGGGTACTTCTTCCCGCCGGAGCTCTTCATGAAGACGCGGCAGACCACCCATTCATCCTGTTTATGCCAACAAGAACAAGCCATTGTCACATATGGAACACTTTGGATTTCTAGTACTAATTTAGGTAAGTTTTTCTATCATTTTGTTTGGTGAAAGTCTACCAGTTTAATAGATTTATATTATTTAAGGCCAATGAGATATGAACTCCAATAAATCATAAAAAAAAAAAGTTCATGCATAAAACCTACCTTTAACTTGTTTACTGGTATTTTATCTTCCCATAAAATGAAAATGTTTCAAAGTGCAGTGAGTGAGTGTGGAGTGTAGAAAGACTAGGAATTGCGTGATTTTTTATTAATAATCTAATTAGAATATGTAAATTAAGACGAATGGTTTGGATCATTCACGGGGTGGCTCATTGTGAAATTCACACAAAGGTTCTCACTAGAATATTTCTGGCTCTCTCTCTCTCTCTGTGTGTGTGTGTGTGTGTGGGGGTGTTGGGGGGGGGGGGGGGGGGGGGGGGCGGGGGGGGGTGGGGTGGGGTGGAGAACGGACCTTGTTTGCTTTTAAGGTAGGTTTGGATTGAAGGCGGTATTCATGCATGACCCAGTTGGTCTTCTCCCCTCTGGGGGCTCTCCCTTTGTAGAACACCAATGTCTTCTTCATCCCGACGAGCTCCGAGGTCTGGCTGTTGAAGATCTCTCTGTCTTTTCCGGTGGTCTTCCAGTAGCCGGCGCTGGTTGCTCGGTTGGTTCGGACGCCGGTCGGGTACTTTCGGTCCCTCAGACTGAAGAAATACCACTCTTTTTCTCCCATCTTCGCCTTACCTAATGAACACCGGCATATTTAGTTAGTTAACAAGCTTTGTTAATGTCCATCCCAGCAATCATGAGTAATTTTGCAGTACTAATACACGTAGCTGGAGATAGGGGGTTTGTTGAAACTTGTATCATAATCATAAGGGTTTCTTGTGATGAGACAAATGAGGGAGAATCTTTAGTGTACAACACTCCAACCTGCAAGGCTTAAAGAAGGAATTTGCCTAAGGGTATATATTGCACAGGTGGACACTCACAGTGCACGAAACTTGGAAGTTTTCTCTTCATATGTACCTACAAGAACTCTCTCTCTCTCTCTCTCTCTCTCTCTCTCAACCACACACACACACACACACACACACACACGTCATACACTTTGTTGTAATTATTGCAGTACAGCAACATTTGTCAAGAAACAAAATTGATCTTTGCAATTATTCAATGTGAAATCAGAATTTTTACGTGAATATTCATTGCATGTGAAACCTGAAAACACGAGCTTGTAGAAAGGCCACAATTAGCGACAAATAAATTAAAAAAACTATATGTTCATTGCATGTGAAAACAAACAGGAAAACGGAAGAAACAACAAGAGACAAAGATAATAATGAACATCTTCATCAATAATATTTTACTAAAATACTTAAAATATACAGATATCTAATATTAATAAATACATATAATAAATAGAAAACAGTATATGATGCATACTTTAGTGCTGTACATGAATCAATTAATCATTTTTGAATAGTTTAATTTAATATGGATTAACATTCACAAATAGCTCATGACTTCTTTTGAAAAATTCCCTAAGAATTGTGTTTTATGCACCAGCTAATAACTGAAAACTTAACTTTTCAAGAAACTAAAGCTATTAATCATGCAAGGAATTGAGCAAAAGCTATTAAACTTTCTAATTTTGCATTTTACGCAGGAAAAAGTTTGAAATAGGGAAGTCATAAAATAAGAATTATACCGGGTAGATCCCATGGTTCACACTTATTGAGATCGACATCTGCAATTGCCCTTGCACTGAAATTGGACTCAGAGATCCTCTGTGTGAGATAGTAAACGATCAACTCTTCATCAGTGGGATGGAATCGAAAGCCTGGAGGCAAACTCTCACCCTCTTTAGTTGCTCCTTCCATCTTATATATCCTTCTTTTCTTCGCTTGCTTTACCACAAACCCTAATGATATACTCAACACAGTCTCTCAGGCCACCAACTTGATCTTGTCGTAGATAAACTCCAAGCTCGATGCTAACCAAATCTGGAACCTACATAAAATATAAGGACGATGCTAACCAAATCTCGAACCTACATAAAATGTAAGGGCATATACTGGTATGACTAACTTTGATCCCTGAGCATGCAATCTAGATGAAGGAAGAAAGCAAGAGAAAGAAATAAACTATGGTTACCGAAGTACAACGATAGATATAAACAGGGAGACAAGGTTGGCGTTTGGAGAGGAGCACACGGCAGCTTCTCGGCCGTGTCAGCTTGAATTATATCTTTTCAGTGAGGCTATGAGTTATGCGTTTCTTCTTCCAGCACTACCCCAAGAAGATTGAGATTTAAGCTGTTGGGGAGAGGGAGAATGAGTGTTGGTGAAGCTTTTACCAACTAAGGGTCTTCACTCTCAAGATGCTTAATTAATGACTAACATGTCATGGACTTAATGGCCTATGAAAATAATTAAGATAAGAGTGTGTAGGGTAATAATTGTCCCTTCTTGCATATTGAAATTGCATCTTTACCCTGGTTTGATTTTTTCCTTCACAAATTAGTACATGATACATGCTGTTACCTAAATCTTAGATAATATTGATGATAATGGCACTGAGTGTAGGCTAGCTAAGAACATGCAGTTCTCAACCGTGTGATCTCTTGCTATCTACTTCATTGCTTAACAAAAAATGGAAAAGAAAAGAAGAAGAAAATTAACCTATTCACAATTTCTGTTTCTTGAGTTGTTATGTAAAACATGGCTTTTGCAAAAAAAAATTCCATGTGATTTAAGTGAAACCTATACCCTCCACAGAGGTGGGGTGGGGTTGGGGGGGGGGGGGGGGGGGGGGATGGATAAAAAGAAGCAATGATACAATTTGTGAATTTCCCCCCTGATTAGTATATAAGCAAAAAATGTTGATAAATATTTATAGAATTTACATTTGTAAATTATTCATGGCTTATTCATAATCTGGTGAATAATTAGTATCATTCAATTTTATTGACCACCAATGTGTTCCATCGATACATGTTATTAATTACATTCACTTAATTTTTTTTTTTAGAGGGGAAAATTACATTCACTTGTTATATCTATTAATCATCACTGTGATCAATGCACATTGTTCAGAACTTTTTTGCTTTGCGCGAAAATAATGATAACAATGAGGAATCATTTTCACAGGAATATAAAAGAGCAGATCAGAAAGGATCCTTTTGTTTTAATTTTTGAATACACCTGTGAAATTACTTTTTCTACTACCACTATAAAAATTAAAATAAATAAATTAATGGGGACAAAATGACTTGAACGATAGGTTATTTTAGTAAATTTCACCAAAAGAGTCTTCAAGCTGAGACAAAATGAGCCGAAAATGCTATGCCCTAGATTCTGCCCAACAAAAGCCCATGAAGCGAGCGAGTCAGCAGCAACACACGTGCAGCGGGCCCCACGTATCTTCCTCGATCACAGCTGGTTCCTTCCAGTAGCTTTCCTCCACGTCACCACCGGGCCCACCTACGGGACCCACCCCCGTTTGACCAGGGGGCAGTCGGGCAGGTGAGGGGGGTCGGGGTTCCCTCTCTCGCTAACCATTTCTATTCTACGTGCTCAAAATTAGGGTTCTGTGGGGCTGACCCTCTAGGGTTTTTTTATTCCATTTCTCTTAAGATTTCATGCTAGTTTTTGTCCTCATGCTGTGATTTTGAAGTTTTTTTTTTTTTTTTTTTTTGATGAAGTATTATTACAATTTACAAATGTGCCTTATTTTTGCTCACTACTGTCCATTGGTGAAGACAATGATAGTTGAGCGCTTTTGAATCTTTTTGTTCATTTGTTAATTAGCTAGGGTTTCTCATCACATGACCACATTGATATTTTTTTTTTTGTTTCTATTTTTTTAGACGAGTACTAATTTGATTTTGAGTTGTGAAGGAAACTAGCTGCAGGGTTTATTCTTTTTTTTACCCTTAATTAAATTGCAACTTGTCAAAATAATGGGGAGAAAATTTTGGGTATGATTTCTAGCCCAAACCACCTGTCTAATATATTCGTTTCTTGAAGAAAAATATTCTCTGATTTCACAAATTTTGAAAATAATGTACATGCTCATGAATTTGTTTTATTTATGAATATTATAGAAATGGGCCACTGGGGTAGCATTATTGAGTGCTACAGACATGGACAGTGGAGTGTTCTTCATCTTTTTGTTTCACGTGCTAATTTAAATAACTAGGGTTTCTCATGACCCTCATGACCATTCATCTGTCTGTATGTAAGGCTACTTAATTGTTAATAATATTATTATATTTATTTACAACACCCCACACCCCCCTACACCCTCCCTCCCCCCACCCCCCACCCTCGCGTCTCCTTTCGTTTCATTTGTTTTAGGATGTATATCCTTAGTGATAAACATTGAAAGTGAAGTATGCTTAATTTGGTTTCTTATATACACATCATTATGTGATTGAAATATAGATTTCAATCATTTGATGAGTAATATTATTGCGAATTGTGAAGAAGGGAAAATTGCTGCAAGGTTTGCTGTTCTTATTTGGTGGTATATTGCAACTTAATCAAAATATCTAGGTAGAAAGTTTCTCTTGTTTCACATTTTTTGCAAGTATAGTGCTATATTATGAGTTTCTTTCCAACAACATCACATATAGTTAGCTTGTGTTGCATGGTCTAGTGTTAATTACTCCGGTATTTAGCATAAAAGAGAAATTAGGGGCTTGAAGCATGAGAAAAAATTATATACTTATTATATGGTTAGTATTATTTGATTAGTGTGCATACATTTTGTGGATATGGTATGCGTAAATACTGGAAAGAATGTCTCCATGAATGTCTTAGAATTTAGTGTTGCATTGCGTGGAAAGGAAGCACACAAGAGCAATGTGCGTGTCAGTGTACATGACACACACACACACACACACACACACACACACACACACATCCCTTATATACATCTGACCTCAAAAAATTCATGAAAGAACTTAGTAAGTTGATGAATAAGCTTTGAGAAATTTAACAATTTCACTACAATATTCACATTTCCCTTTCTTTAGGTTAACTTATCAAACACTTCAAAGTTATATATTTCACATAAGTTTAGATCATGTCCTTGTGGCCTCACCCACCATCTAACCTTGATTAATAACGCATTGAAGTGATGTAGATATTGAGAGTCATTATCAGAACCAACACTACATATAACTACGTGATCAGCAATTGCTCACCTAAAAGGGGTTATATTCAGATATAAAAGTTTGACTGATAGCCTTGATTGTTATATCTCTGCAGTTGTTTTGGATCAATATCACAAATTTATATTTTTTCAGCATTAGGTATATAATGTCCATCAATGCATGCATCTGTTACTTGTGATGATGAGTGCATCACGTTGGCATGGGACATACTCATTCCAGTAACATATATTTTGCTCATTTTAGTTTCTAGCATAAGTTTGTTTTGGAAATGCCAGTTCATATATCTGAAAAAATGTGTTTTCGCACAGTTAAACTAATTAATTAGTTCAAACTTATATGAATTGAAGGTTTGTCAATTATTTCTTGCATTTCTTACGAGACTAAATATATAATTATTCCTAATTAAAGCTATCAAAAGACAGAAATCAGAGAACATTAAAACTAAATCTGAAAGGCAAACTTCATAATTTTCCTAAAGATGTCAAGAAAACTAATGATAAATTCATAACACATGCCTGCAACTAAATTCAAGAAGCTAAGTTTCTTTCTTCAAGCGCGCGCACACAAACACATTCACCATCTACTTTTATATTTAATATCGCCATCTTGATAGTTTATTTCCCCATTTGACAGATTAATTCTGTTTAACACAGAAGTGGTTAAACGACTAACTTCATCATGAACACTTTGTTTCTTTTCTTTGGAATAAAAAAAAACCTTGGAGTGAACCTATGATTTGTGTCTGAAATTGAAGGAGGGAATTTATATAGGTTATGTTTAATACACTACCCGCAGATTTAGATGTTTTAGGACTAATATGTCAGATGTTATAGGTAATTAGTTGTGGGTTTACAGGATTCAAATTAGTATTGGACAAGGATCTTGAATTTAATTACTTTTTACAATTACTTGTCTAGCACTTCAAAGTAAGAAATTTCATTGAAGGTGCAATCTCATCGTTATGTTTTTCAATGAGACTTTAAAAATGTTGCATCAAACCTAACTATTAAGGCAAAATAAATATATTAGTGTTGTTAGCATGTGGTTTCAAACTTATAGGAATGTAACAATATTTGTGGTACAATGCTAAAGGAAGTAAAACTTGTCATGTAAGATCTGAAGTGAAAACAACTCGTCTAGGGAACAGACTATAATAACATAAGTTTAATTTATAATCTGATGAAAAGTGGTTGCCTTTCAGACTGATTGGATTTCATCCAAAGTTGTTCAAATTTCTAGATTTCATCGAATATGTTCAAAAGTTTCGAAGATTGTGTTCAGATTGAAGAGGTTATTTCATCAATCATCTTTTAAAATTCATCTTCTGGGACTATTTATTTATAGAAGCATGATCAAAACACGCAAGCTAGATACATAATTTGATACATAAAATCACCACACGGAAACTCACGCGTCATCTATTCGTTGAGAACAATAAATTGCCATGGGCATCAAGTTGTTAAGTGTCCCTGTGCTAACAACACTTAACAAAGATCTTTAGCTTGCATGTCTGATTTTCCTAATTTTAGTTTTGATCATGATATGAAGCATTTAGGATTGCAAGGGCTTTATCAATTTACATTCAAATAATGGCTTTTGTGCATGTCACACATTTTATCTACTACTTTATCTATGATAATCAAATGATGAAAACCGTATAGGATTAATGCTTCCATATTGTTTAGGAACTATATGTCAAATTATATCAGGGAAGTAACAACAATTTACTCCAATTTGTTTTCTATTTTCTCACACATTAGGGCTTATCAATATACTCCATGACGATTCTTGGTCAATATTTATCTAGATAAGATGACATAGGGATGACTTGGCTGCACAAGAAATTCTTTCAATTATGGCATTGTTTATTTGTTTTCTGTTTACACGCTTAATTAGATATAAGTATTATATTTCATTATCACTTATAATTTCCATTAGATGCAAATTATGAATCGACATTGATTTTTTTTAATTTGAATGATCTTGTCAAGATTTGCGGGAGAAAACGTGTTATTCATGAAAGTAAAAGATGAAGAAGCTGCGATGTTGTCCTTTTGGTTTTCTTGTCAAATACTTCAAAAATAAGAAATTTTATTGAGATTTCAATTGCTTTCACCACGTTATCTCAGTGGACCTTCTGGCTGCCGAGAACTACAAATTGTGGATTAGTTGTGCATCTTTACTGACTGTTAGGGAATGAGGAAGAAATCCAATTGGAAATAAGTAAGTGAAACTGACCCGAAAACTACTGGTATGTGTTATCAACTAATTTCATGAGGAAAAAGTTATTTAAAGAGTTGTTATTGGAATGGTTTCTAGCTTTCTTCTATACCTATGATGTTCAAATATATGGTTCCAAATAACCACCAGCTTTAAAGGCAATGTGTTTCTGTCGAAGTAGTTTATTAGAAAGATATACACTCAATCCTTTGCATTAGAACATCTTTATGCCTGAATATTCTATCCATGAAAATTTTCTTCTATTCTTGAGATGAAAAGACCCACTTAATTAATGTATTTATATATAGTTAAACCCAAGTTTTACATAAATTACCTCAAACTTTTTTTTTCTCTTAGAAGATAAATTACCTTAAACTATAAGTTTACATAAATTATCTCAAGCGTGTAGGCCAGACTATATTGCAATCACATAGTGCTGAACTGTAAAAGAAAACATTTTTTTCTCCTTGAAGTAATTCGTAGACTTCTCTGGAGAACAATTTGCTCGAGATAGCTAATACTTCATTTTTGTTTTCAGAGGGGAATTAGCTAATTATTCATGCAACCAAGTTAATTTGCATTCCAGAGCTTTGATGAAGAACTCTGACTTTCATCTGTTGTCACATGTTAAAGATTTTGATGTGGTATTCCTAGCTGTCTAATTTCTCTGCATCTATATATCACGATGCTTTCATGCGCGCGCGAGCGCGCACACACACACACACTCTGGAGGTTTTTGGGGTAAGAGACGGATCACATGTTTGTTTCATTCAACTTTAGCATTTCAAATAGTTGTTGTGGTGATTCTTAGGTGAGATATAGGAGCAATCCAAGTTTGCTCAACCAAGCAAAGAATGAATATAAGTTCACTGATCTCTCAGAAGCTCACTGTCACTAAAGGAAGTACATCCAACAACATAGCTAGACTGAAGAATAGTTAATAGGTGAGAGAGCCGTGTATTTTCATGTCAGCAAGATTGGTGGGGATAGCCCCCTGGAAGAGTGATAAGTGCTGCAGTACTAAATTGAAGAGCATTGCTTTCAAGCATCCCTAATACAGATCATAAATTCGTGAAACACTTCAAATATGTCTTTCTTTACTGCATGCATATATATTATGTCCTTGTACACTGACCATACAAATAGTCCTATTAAACTAAGGAGGCATGGGTAAATAAAAATCTCGGCACCTCCATCAGTTTCATGATTGCTAATCATAACTAAGTTTCGTGTGATATAGCTTGCTGGGTTCATAATCCTCATGTAATTCAAAATATTAACTCCAATTTTTGTAGTATTGTCTTCTCGATCAAGGTAGTATATATTTATTCTCATCAGTTAAACCTTGAAATTCGCAGCTTTGCCTGGTTACATGTTAGAGAACCAAGTCAGGAAATCGAAATAAAATATATGAAATTGCTGGTATAACTAATTAAACTCAGTTTATCTCGGAGCAGCAGTTGAGAACTGCAAAGAAAACGTTAGGAAGAAATAACATACATAATGTTATTCTTGGGAGCGATCAAGAGTAATTTGAGAGAATATTTTGTTGTTATTTCTTTTACTTTGAGTTAATTTGTTTAATTTTGATCAACCGATTTGGAGTTATCATTAGTTTATACTGTTTTCTTCTTGTCAAAAAGTATATGATTTCTCTAAAAGAAGAAGAAGAAAAAATAGTTTATGGTTCTTGTATAGTTCTTTATTATTATTATTATTATTATTGAAAAGATATGATTCTTGTATATTTAGTATATATTGGTCTTTATCACTAAAAATACTTGTACATCTTGTGTGCTTTAAAAGAAAGGCGAAGAAAGAAAAATAGATGCACCAAGTCCATGTTAAGGAGGAATAAGATTTAATAAATTCTTCGTCATCATTTAACTCAATTTTTATTAATCTATAGAAATTGTTTATCCCAAAATTTATTTCTTTAACTATATATTAGGTGAATTACATTTATCCCTCTCAAAATTTACTTTGCTAACACATAGGAGCTCTATATATTCCTTTGTTGTTCTCTTTTCCCAACATTTTTCCCTCCCAGAGTTTATACCTTTAGCATTCTGATCCTGCCATCCAAAAATTGTCATCCGTTGGTCACACGACTCATTTAATTAAGATGAAGTACCTATATACCCTAACAAAATAGCTCTCTTATAGTGTACAAACAAAAGAATAAGTTACCAAAAAGAAACTAAAAAAATTAAACTACATTAATAATTAAAACATAATTATTAAAATCCCTTTGCCTATTGTTAAAATCAAAATTTGAAACACTGCATTAAACCCATTCTATTCCCATACTTATTTAACTTGATCTTAATTCTAACTATATGTTAACGTAGATCATCTTTATCAATCCTAAACTTTACCATGTACAATAGTTCATTTTAGTAATTTAGGAGTATGCTAAGGTTAAGGTGTGGGTTCAGATTAGGGTTTGAGTTAAAGCTATGCTAGAAATAAGGACACAATGAGACCTAGAGTTTAGGTTATAGAGCTAAGGTTTGGGTTTAGAGTTTGAAACACGATTTGCGCTAGCAATATTATGGCTGTGTTTGGTTCGAGGGAGTGAGAGAAAAGAAAAGAAAACAATAAAGCAAATTGTTTGGGAAATTTTACGCACCTCCCCCTTTTACTGTCTACACTCATCCCTCAAATGATTTTTTGAATTACAGTCTTACCCATAGATGAAAAGTTTTTAATACCCTATATTTTTAAATTGTGTATCCTCCTCAGCATACTCCATTCGTATTGCGTCTCCTAGAAATTATCTCGTGAACCCAACATCAAGAGAGTGGATTGATCTCCCCTCATATTGAGGGTTGCATTAGGGGTTCGACGGGCCCGACCCAGCCTGCCTACCCGCACAAAACTGGCTCAGGCTGGTCACCCGGGCCTAGTCTCGGCCCGCGTCCACCCCTAAACACGGGGCGTGCTCGGGTTGGTCGGGCGCGTGCCGAACCCGGGCCCGGGCCGAGACAAAACCCCCAACGACTATTTTTATAGCCGTTGGGGCAGGGGGGAGAGGGTTATAAATTTTGTTTTGTAAAATACCCCCAACGGCTATAATTGCCCAAGATTATGGCCCTTGTGGGTTTTTTGTAAATATTTTTATGCAAATACCCTCTCAACGGCTCTATTGAGTCCAAATTATTTTTTTGCAAAAAAAAATACATTATAATGCTCTCTTTCCCTCTATAAATACCACTCTCTTGAAAATCACCTAGAGGGTGGTGAATAGGTGATAATGGTAATCAAATGCGGAATGCAACAACTTAAACAAACAATCCAAACAGTAAACTCAAAGGAAAAAGTGAAGCCGGATTCCCAATTAAGAGCTCTAAAACTTCTCCTCTTAATTCTTCTAAATAAGAGTTGAAGTGCACAATTGCCTTCTTGCTTATGTGAGGATAAATCAATAATTCAATAAGCAGTAGATATAGAGTAATATAGTAACACAAACACAATATGATTGCAAGAATATAAAGAGCAAGTATGAGCACAAATAGAGCAATAAGAGTAGAGGTAAGAGTGAGAGACAAGGCAAGTGCAAACACAAGATGTTTATTTCAAGGTTCGAGCAACTTGCTCTATGTCCCCATGTAATATCCCCTATTTAATAATACTATATTATTATTTTTAATATTTACCTGATTCTACCTATTATCTTATTATTATTAATTAACTTGATTTAGTATCATTATTAGTATTATTATTATTATTATTTATGACTTGTAAACTCTTATGCTTATATTTATTTAAATAATTTTATATTAGGAGGTTAAATAAATTTACATGTAAGTTATTACCATAAACTGTTATTTTAATTGTTAATATTTGTTTACATAAAGTTGTATTAAGAGATTAATTATCATTGGTGTGGGTTACCTTTCCAAATTGTCATTAATCTCCATTATCATTAGTTATTTTAAATTATTATTATTAGGTAGTTGTTCTTGATTACAATTATTACTATTGTTCTTCTTCTTATTAGTATTATTGTCACGCCCGCTTCCCAAAATACGTGGAAAAGGAGTCGCAACGAAGGTCGGCGACGTATATACGCGAGGAAATACCCCACGCATACACGCTAAGCCTAAAGTAACCTGACCAAGCTACAAAATCTACTATGATAAATTAATATCACTGCAATATGACATATAAACATCTAACACAATGATAACAGATGAATAAAGGAAAGAAAATGACAACTGGATGCGATAAAGATAGAATCAGAAATAACATGAATAAAATAACAAGAATACTTATAATCAAGAAAAGAGAGACTCCAGCTTCACGTAACGCGTACGAGCTCAATGAAACCTGAACAATATAAGAAAATGTCCAATACCCTGGACGTGCGAATCCGGGGTCGTCAGAAGCGACCTAATGAGTGTGTGTAAAGAGAAAAGTGCTCGTGCATAAAAAATAATGTAAGCAATAACATGATAATCTAAAAATAAAAGGTAACAAAATAATCAATATCAATAGTAAACTATGAACGATATATAACTGATAACATGACAACAAGGAACAACTAATGTCAAAATGTATAACCTAGCATATGTCACTAGTTTGATGTACAATCCTATATCTATCATACTTTATACATGTATATACAGTCGGGTGATCACGGTTAGTCACAATACATTAACAGTTTATCATTATTAATTATGTCACCGAACATCAATTGCCACATGTAATAGACGCATCCCATACTACGCCTACCACACATGCCAATCGAGGTCCTCAGTTATTGAAACTAATCGGTTGGAGACGTTGTCTGTGTTTTAGGTGGGTCCCGTGCATACCCGGGACCACAGTCCAGACTCCGGCGCTGAACCAGGACCTACCGCAAGGTAGTCAGGAACATGTATAATAAGAACAGGTACATGTATAACATGTATAACAGGAACAGGAAATAGGACGGGGTGCCAGTCACCCCACGGGAACCCTGCAGTGGAACCCTCTTTCGGCTGCGCAACCTAAATTCTAGGTCCACCCAAAATACAGACGCTGTCTCCTCGATCAATCTCCCCAATCCCAGTGTAAGTTGTTTAATAGCATGTTATTAGTTTATCAAGATTACTTAATGTGCATGTTACTTGAATCACTGGGATAACTCGGTGGTAGTCACGGTAACAATATCAATATGTGTAATCAGGATACCGGTATAACATGTGTTGGAAATATAATAGATTTAATGCGGAATAATAGCCATGGATCAAGAATCATATACATCTCAAGGGAATTAAATTCATGTAAATAACTTAATACATGATACATACCTGAAGCCATTGATTGAGATGAAGGTTGAAGATCCTTGTGATGAATGGAAGAAGAAGCCCCTTGTCCTTTACTTTGATTCCTGCAAACCCTAAATGCAAAGGATCCTCTTTTCTCTATCTCCTTTTCTTTTCACAAAACCCACAGTTTCTTTTCTGATGGAGAATCTCACAAAACAAAAATGAGCGTAAGTTTTGTTTTCTTTACAGGAGGAGAAAAGTGGGTCACACATTTGCACATAAGTCCCTTGAAATAAACCTTTCCATCATGGTACCCTTTATATTTCAAGAGACCATATAACTATATAAATGTGACTATAATATGGGCATCCTTAATATCAGTCAACTTTAATAGGAATCCAATGCAAAGAATCAAGGTTAAGTGGGCCACCTTTATATGAGATTAACATTCTCCCACTTGGACCACTAACCGATTAGGTTAAACTTTAGAAAACAAATAAAAGAAAAGACTCATTTGAAAATCATTTTGACTCCATTGGATTTCATACTGAAAAACCTTGACACGTGCACGAATTTTAAAAAACAACAACTGATAAGCCCAAATATGAAATACCGTAATACTGCAATTAGTTTGGACTACCAATGCGAGTCATAGCGGTTATACAACATCCACGTCATACTCCCTTCTATGTACCACAACATTGATAACCCTTACTAATTGAGTCCATAACCAAAATGACCCCTGTAATTGTCTTGTAAAGACATTTCCTGTTTAACAAACATCCATACATAATATGTGCACACATAATTGGATAACAGGAAACACAGAAACAGAACTTTTATTTGTACAATAATGTCAATTACATAAGTACCAAAATACACATTTACAGATTGCCCAAAAGACCCATTCTTATAACATGTTCCTTGAATGTCTTTGGAGGCAATCCCTTTGTCATTGGATCAGCAACCATTAAAGTGGTACTTAAACTTACAATTGACACTTTCTGTTTCTCTACTCTTTCTCTAACCACCAAGTACTTAAGTTCTATATGTCTAGAACCATTAGAGTACTTACCATTCTTAGAGAAGAATACGGCTGCTGTATTGTCACAATATATCGTCAGCGGCCTGGCAATAGAGTCAACTACACCAAGCGCTGAGATAAAATTCCTTAGCCATAATGCATGATTTGTGGCCTCAAAACAAGCTATGAACTCAGCCTCCATCGTGGATGAAGCAATAATGGACTGCTTCACACTCTTCCACGAGATTGCCCCACTGCTAGCAAGAAAATAAATCCTGAGGTAGACTTCCTGCTATCTGGGCAACCACCAAAATCTGAGTCTGAATAGCCGATCACCTCCAACTGATCTGATCTCCTGTATGTGAGCATATAGTCCTTTGTCCCTTGAAGATACCGCATAACTTTCTTAGCCAACTTCCAGTGCTCCATTCCTGGATTGCTTTGGTATCTTCCCAATATCCCAACAGCAAAGCTGATATCTGGCCTGGTACAATGCTTGCATACATCAAGCTCCCAACAGCTGATGCATACGGAACTTTCTGCATTTGACCCTTTTCTAAGTCATTTCTGGGACATTGGCTACCACTTAATCTGTCACCCTTCTGAATGGGTGCAGGACTGACTGAACACATTTCCATATGAAATCTTTCCAAGACTCGATTGATATACCCTTTCTGAGACAATCCTAGCAATCCTTGATATCTATCCCTGAAGATCTCTATGCCAATAACATAATTTGCCTCACCCATATCAACCATCTGAAAATTCTTGGTAAGATAGCTTTTAGTTTCATACAGCAAACCAAGATCACTACTGGCTAACAAGATGTCATCTCATACAGAACCAGAAAAATAAACTTGCTCCCACTGATCTTTAGATATATACACTGATCAACAGTGTTTTCTGTAAATCCAAAAGAGGTAATGGTATCGTTAAACTTTATATACCATTGCATGGAAGCTTGTTTAAGTCCATATATAGATTTCTTTAATTTGCAAGCCAAGTGTTCTTGTTCTTTAATTGCGAACCCTTCAGGTTGCTCCATGTAGATATCCTCATCCAAATTTTCATTTAGAAAAGCAGTTTTCACATCCATTTGATGTAACTCCAAATCATAATGAGCTACAAGTGCCATAATGATTCTAAGAGAATCCTTCTTTGATACTGGAGAGAAGGTCTCTGTATAGTCAATGCCTTCTTTTTGAGTGAAACCTTTGGCCACAAGTCTAGCCTTATATCGTTCGATATTGCCTTTAGAGTCGCGCTTGGTCTTAAAGACCCATTTACACCCGACTTTCTTACAGTTATAAGGCAATTCAACGAGATCCCAGACTTGGTTTTGGTCCATAGATTTTAACTCATCTTTCATAGCATCAACCCATTTACTAGAATCATTGCATTCTATGGCTTGTGAAAATGAAACTGGATCTTTATTAATCCCAATATCATAGTCAGATTCCTGTAGATATACCACATAATCATCTGAAATGGCAGATCTTCTTTCCCTTTGAGATCTTCTCAAAGCTGCCGGTTGTGGTGGTTCTACAATATTTTCAATGGGAATATCCTCATGGAGTGGTGAACCAACATTAACTTATTGTTCTGGTATCTCAACTTGATGATCAAGCTGAGGGACAACAATTTCTCTTGAAGGAAAGGGTATTGGGATATTTACCCTTACCACTTCAAGATCTACCTTTCTTGGTTCAGCACACCCACTAACTTCACCATTTTCCAGGAATCTGGCATTACCAGTTTCAACTATTCTTGTACTATGGTTAGGACAATAAAATTTGTATCCCTTACACTTATCTGGATAACCAATGAAATACCCAGATATTATTTTTAAGTCTAATTTCTTTTCTTGTGGATTATATATTCTAGCCTCTGCTGGACAACCCCAAACATGTAAATGTCTTAAACTGGGTTTCCTACCAGTCCACAACTCGAAAGGAGTTGTTGGGACAGCCTTACTAGGAACCCTGTTTAAGATATACATAGCAGTCTTTAAGGCTTCATTCCATAATGAAATGGGTACATTAGAGAAGCTCATCATGCTCCTAACCATATCCATAAGTGTTCGGTTCCGCCTTTCAGCAACACCGTTCTGCTGAGGCGTACCTGGCATTGTGTATTGAGCACAAATGCCATGCTTTTCTAGAAATTTGACAAATGGACCAGGATGTTGTCCTGACTCATCATATCTACCATAAAATTCACCACCTCGATCTGATCTTATGATTTTAACCTTTCTATCTAATTGTCTCTCGACTTCTGTAATGAACACCTCTAGGATGTTAACAGTCTGAGACTTTTCATTAATTAGATACACATAACCATAACGTGACAGATCATCTATAAAGGTAATGAAATATCTCTCTCCAGTAAAACATGGAATGGAGAGTGGTCCGCAAATATCTGTATGAATTATTTCCAGGAGTTCTTTACTTCTTGTGGCACCTTTCTTAGTGTGTTTGGTTTGCTTTCCTTTTATGCAATCCACACACACATCAAAATCAGTGAAGTCTAGGTTATCCAAAATCCCAGTCTTCACTAATCTTATAATTCTATCCCTGGAGATATGCCCCAGTCGTCTATGCCACAAGATTGAGGATTTTTCATTTATTAAGCCACGTTTTTATACCAACATTCGAATGCAGAGATAATAAAGATTGTGCAAACTCATCATTCAATGAAATTTATATAAACCATCACATAAAATTCCATGTCCAATCGGAATTGAATTATACATTAAAGAGAGTTTTCCACAACTAAACAAAACAGAATATCCAAAAATATCTAATTTGGATAATGACATTAAGTTTCTTGAAATCGAAGGTACATAAAAAGTATCCTCAAGATCCATCTGATGACCCGTCTCCAAGAGTAGTCGATAAACACCAACATATTCGACCTCCACTTTGAGACGGTTCCCCATAAAGACGAATCTCTCACTTTCCTTCGGTTTCCTGGTTGTAAGGAATCCCTGTATTGAATTAGTTATATGAGTTGTGGCTCCAGAGTCTATCCACCAAGTATTAGAAGGAACTTCAGTAAGATTTGATTCATAACATACAAAGAAAGATTTGTACCTTTCTTTTCGAACCAAGCTTTCCTCTTGTTGCAGTCCTTCTTCACATGTCCTTTTCTGCCACAGAAGTAGCATTTGACAGTGAAAACTTTTCTATGACCTTGGCTACTTTCCCCATGGTCATTTCCTTTCTTTGATGGAAATCTCTTACCTCTTCATATTTACTTTTCTTATGGATACCTCCTGAAGTTACTGCCAACACTGAGTGCTGTCTTTCTTGCCTCAGTCTCACTTCCTCTTGAACACACATACCAGTTAGCTCATTCAAGTTCCACTTATCCTTATGAGTATTGTAGTGGATCTTGAATGGCCCAAACTGAGAAGGAAGCGAGTTGAGGATAAACTGTACCAAGAAGGACTCATCCACTTTCATTCCCAGTGATCCTAGCTTAGCAGCCTTATCAGTCATATTTAAAATGTGTTGTTGAACTCCTCTATTACCATCATATTTCATGGTGGTAAGTTCAGCCATGAGGGTGCCAGCTAATGACTTATCTGCAGACTTAAAACGGTCTTTAACCGCACTTAATAGTTCAGATGCATTAGTTGTAGGAGGGAGTGAAGTCTTGATGTTATTAGCTATGGTCATCTTTATGAACATGAGACTGAGCCTATTAGACCTTTCCCAAGCTTTGGCATGACTGACCTGTTCTGCTGTACTCTAAACAGTCACCTCATCAGGTTTGTCAACTGTTAGAGCCATGTCTAGGTCCAAAACACCCAGTGTAAACTGTACATGTTCAAACCATTCTGAAAAGTTGGTACCATCCAAGGCTGGAATGCTAGTGGCATGAGTGTGAAGGGAAGTAGGGACGTTCACTGAAACATAATAGGACATTGCTCACATTAGGGCCACTAATCAATACATCAACTTTAAATTAATTAAGATGAACTATTGATATCACTTTGATTTCTCCTTTGGGCGAAACCTAAGCATATCTAGTGTTCACTCTTTAGGTGAGAACTTTTATCACCTATGTAGGTCTAATATATTTATGTCACTTAGTTAGTAAGTCATGTTACCTTTGGGTATCCAATTCCACACCACTAAGTTACATAAATTACACTATCCTACCCCGGTTCATAATTATTTGAAAGAGACTTTCCTTTGGGCCAGTCCCAATCTCCTAACTAGAACCGCCATCGAGAATATTATTGTCTTTTATGTCTACCTCATTGACAAGTCTTTTATGTAGTTGTATATTCATAAGGTTTACTAATATAGGTCACTTTGGCAACTACTAAATCAATAAGCCTTATGAATACAAAACTAACCAATAATATTCTCTAATCTTTTATTTGAGTAAAGCCATAATACCTCAATACATTACTTGACCAAGCATCAATCAATATTACACAACAACTTAAATGTGTAATATACATTAATGATTGAATATTAACAAGTATTAGTCGACTACAAGGAAAGATTAGTCGACTTGGGTCAAGTCAAGTCGACTACACATTAGGTCTAGTCGACTAGTGCAAAAGAAAATTAGTCGACTATACCCATATTATTAGTCGACTACAAACTTTATTAGTCGACTTCACATTTAATTAGTCGACTCCTGAATCCAACAGAAAGTTCTCAATTTTCGGGTCACCGAATTAGTCGACTTGGAAATATGATTAGTCGACTATACCCTAATTAGTCGACTAGTCATAAAATCAACTAAAAATCTAGTCGACTCCTGCGGCAAACAGAGACTTTAAAACTTTCTGGAAAAGGGAATTAGTCGACTATACGATGGGAGTAGTCGACTAATAGTCGACGAAACAGTTTTTCAAAGGCAGTTTCTGCTTAGTCGATTTTAATCCCAAAATTATCAAAAATTAGGGTTTTCAATTCCTTTGATTTTGATCCAAATTTAATTGCATAATTAGAGGAATATGAACATGATATTAGGGCTATTAAATCCTCTACAAATTCTACAATTAAAAGATCAAAAATTCGATTTTATGAATTGTTAATCAAAACCCTAACTTTTCATAATTCCTAAATCCAAGATGTATTGATTCTTTAAACACGGCTCTGATACCAAATGTTGGAAATATAATAGATTTAATGCGGAATAATAGCCATGGATCAAGAATCATATACATCTCAAGGGAATTAAATTCATGTAAATAACTTAATACATGATACATACCTGAAGCCATTGATTGAGATGAAGGTTGAAGATCCTTGTGATGAATGGAAGAAGAAGCCCCTTGTCCTTTACTTTGATTCTTGCAAACCCTAAATGTAAAGGATCCTCTTTTCTCTATCTCCTTTTCTTTTCACAAAACCCACAGTTTCTTTTCTGATGGAGAATCTCACAAAAAAAAAATGAGCGTACGTTTTGTTTTCTTTACAGGAGGAGAAAAGTGGGTCGCACATTTGCACATAAGTCCCTTGAAATAAACCTTTTCATCATGGTACCCTTTATATTTCAAGAGACCATATAACTATATAAATGTGACTATAATATGGGCATCCTTAATATCAGTCAACTTTAATAGGAATCCAATGCAAATAATCAAGGTTAAGTGGGCCACCTTTATATGAGATTAACAACATGAATATATAATATCAGTGAACAGGATACCGGTATAACAGGAATATGTAACAAGTAACATGAAAGTGTTGTTACCGTGTAATAATATTTTCCCAGCAATTAATGGTAACATGGACATGATAGTTATTAGGCAGATACCAAGTATAATCAGTCAAGTTTCTCAGGTAAATTAAGATATTCAGGGGAGTAATGACCTGCTGTCATGAATAGAATAATCCAGCAAAATATATAATCAACTCAGATCCTCAAAGTCATTGACATATCCATCCTCTAAATCACCGATATATCCGAATCTTAATAGCTTGCCATAAAACTCCGAACACATAATATGATCACCGATATCAATGAAATCACTCTCATAATAACTCTATCTCCATAAATGAATTGATCAATAACTAAATATGAAGCATATGGTATATCCTCGAGATCAATAAGTCAACAAATACTGAAATCATAATGAAGTAAAGAAATCATCCTCAAACAATATATGGTCTAGAATATCTACTTCTGATACTTAACATCAACAAAATATCATCTAAATAATCCCAAATACTCACAACTATAAATTCAGCTACGTCAATCTCATCTTAATGCAGACCAGGCTTCATTGTAAAGAACATAAATCTCAGATCAACTCTAACTCAAGATCAATCCAAACACAGTGCAACCTTCCTCAAAACTAAATCTGAATCCAGAAGGATAAATAACTAAATAAGAACTAGCAAGAATACTAATATCTTGGCGATAAAACATCGAGTCTAGAAATGTCTAACATCAATCACATCTGATCTATTATCTGTGGTATCTCTAAATTGTCTCATATCAATAAAGACGTCATATATACTTGTCCATAATATCTAAAAGAGTTCCTGTAGGCTGTCTAAAAATGACTAACAGACCAGCCATTAAAGAAGCAGAGTCTCAAGCTCTAGACGCAAGGAATCGATGCTCGCGTCTCAGCATCAAGGCGCGTCAGCTCTACACCCGCGTCTCAACGTCCAGACGCGTCGGCCCGAAGCCCGCGTCTCAGCATCAAGGCGCGTCGGCCCGACGCCCGCGCCTCAGCGTCCAGACGTGAAGGCCCGAAGCTCGCGTCTCAGCATTAAGGCGCGTTGGCTCGACGCCGCGTCTCAAACTTCAAGGCGCGTTTGGCTCAATGCCCACGTCTCAGTTGCAACTGCCCTGATTGCGGGGCCAGTCACCGCGCATGTAGCGGGTAGTGGCCCCTCATTCGGGAGCGTTTTCAGGAGGCACCTTCATCCCCTGAGACCCCTATAAATAGCCTTGTTTGCTATGAAGAGGGGATCGAAGCTTTTTTCAAAAAAGAGGGAGAGTTTTGAGAAGATCGAAGCTTTGGAAAGGTCGAGAATTAAGAAGGTCAAGACATCATCAAGATCGATCGAATCCAGGCAGGAGGATCATCAAGAGAGAAGCACGACTCTTCAGCGAGCTTACTGAGTACTAGCCGCTCTTCGCCTACCTCCTCTTTGAGAGTTTTGGTAGACTGAGCTGAGTTACTCTTTCTACCGACCGAAGAGAAGACCCCCGACGGTCCAGGACGGTCATCTGGTCAACGGAGAACAAGATTCACTCTCCATCGCCACACGAAGAACCCAGCCTTAAACAAAGGGAAGATTCAGACATCCTCCCTCCCTTGTAACTGGAAAAGAGGGAAGAGTAGTTCTTTTGGTTGTAATCGTTTCGCTTGAATCAAGGAAATCTTTTACAGCTAAAACCACTTTCTCCGACCCCAGATTTTCGGCCCCTACAAGAGATGGCGACTCCGCTGGGGACTACCTTCGTTACTGACGAGCGCACCGTGGTGCAAGATGACGTTCTCCGTAAGGGGAAAATGGTCGAATCACTCGTCGTCGAGTTCGACCAGGCGAAGTATGAAGAGTTCCTCTCTTCTGGCTCCAAGAGCCCAAAGACCCGCGTCTGCCGCAGGGTCTCAAGTGGACAGCCCCCTGAAGCCCAATCTGAGGCTCTGTCGGGTGCTCCTGCTGCCCACTGTGCCAAGTTTGGTTCACGCGCCGACGCCTCCCAGAAGGCCCGCGTAACCTCAGACACCTCTGCTGCGATCAACCGCGTCGCGCAGAACACACGCGCCAACGCCTCCCAGAAGGCCCGCGTGGTCCCAGGCACCACTGCTGCTGCGATCAACTGCGTCGCGCAGAATACCCGCGTCAACGTCTCTCAAGAGACCCGCGTGGTGAACACTCTTGGTTCTATAAACCAGGATGTTGTTGGTTTCTCTCCACCTCCACGGCGCAATCGGAATGCCGAGCGTCGACAGAGAAGACGCGCGCGTCAACACTCGGTCGGAACCGTTGGTTTTCTGACTGGGGTTGAACGCAGCGTACGATCCGATGCCTTGCCCGCACCTCGTCCAGTGCGAGAGGTCCGTGTTTGGCGACCCAAACGCGAGACTCCCCAAGTTGAGCCTTCTGAAGACCAACTTGCCAAACGCCAAAGCGAAGCTTCTGCGTCTTGTCAAACGCAGGAAGCACGCGCCCATAGGCGTGGGGCCCAGCAGCCCACTCTCTCCCAAGTCTCTCTGCTCCAACGCAGCAGACAGCAACGCGAAAGTCGCGTCTCATATCAACAGAGACGCCAGACGCGCGTGACGCAGCCGCGACGCAACAGCCGCGTTTCTGAAACCTGTGTCCAGGCTGAACAGCACATGACTGTCTCCCGTCGTCGACATTGCGAGACCAGTCTCTTTAATCCCCCTCCCACAGATTTGAGGGATTATTTGACAAGGAAAAGGAGTGCCAATCAGACCACTTCTCCATGCTGCTGTCAACAGCTCATCCAGATACTCTCTGGATGCCATTGCGAGTCAGGCGTGCACCAGCCGTCTTTAATTAGACAGCTGACCCTGATTCCCCCGTCAGCCAAGAGAAGACGCTCCCACAGGAGGAGAACCTTCTCAGATGTTGAATACCCGGAGCTTACTGCAAACATGACTAGCAGAAGCAAGGGAAAACAACTAATGGTCAACTCAGAGGAATCTGACTCTGAACCGGAGGGGGTGTATCAACACACTCGCACCCGGACAGGGGCCATTCCCCCAATTGACTATAATGCCTTAGCCCGCGGCATTAGAATGGGTGGTTCTCACTCCGCTATAGTGGAGTCGCAGGCTTCAAACTCTTCCGTCGAGAAGGAGGCTTCCGCCTACATGGCCGACACTCCTGAGGAGACGACCAGGCGTTTAGAGCAGACGCAGAAGCACCAGATGGATATAATCGCCTCTCAACAGAGATCCATTGACTCCCTTAAGCATATGCTTGAGAAATTGCTTGAAGAAAGAGCGAGATCTCCTCCTAGAAGGCCGAAGGGGAAAGGGAGAAAGGGAGGAAGCCCACCCTCCGAATCTTCTGACGAGACACGACGATCTACCTCGGATGTGTCCAAGCCCTCGTCGCAGGCAAGAAGCGACCAAGACCAGGAGAAGACTCATGCTAAGAGGGTGAGTCAATTGGAACGACGCCTCGAGGCCCTTGCCAATCGCAAAGACCTCCAAGAAGCAGGAGTGGTCCGGCCCTATCCGGCTGAGTGGGACTTAGTTCCATACCCTCCTAAGTTCAAGGCTCCAACCCTCCAAGCATTCGACGGGAAGGGGTCACCCAACCAGCATATCTACTACTTCAAATCACAGACCGGGAACGTGGTAGATAATGACGCCATCCTGGCGCGACTGTTCATCGGCACCCTGAAAGGGTTGGCTTTTGAGTGGTTTATGAAGCTCCCGGAGGGTTCTATCAAGAACTGGGGGGATCTAGAGAAGCTGTTCTTGACACGCTTCTTCGAAGACGACTCCGAAGTCACAATGCCTACCCTTTTAGCTACAAGACAGCGAAAGGGAGAGTCCGTCAAGTCTTTCGTAGAAAGATTTCGGAACATGGCACTCCGATGTCCAAGCGGCATGACCCAGGCCACCCTGGTGGAAACATGTCGCCATAATCTCCAAACCTCACTCCTTGCTCAAATAGGAGTTGCTGAAAGCCGCACCTGGAAACAATTAGTCCAGCAAGGTGAACAGGCTGAGGAGATTGTCGCCCGCGTCAGAGCGGAAGAAGGCAAGCCCAGGCCAGAGAGGTCGACAAGGCGTGCACCAGACACATCCCTCCAGACGAAGCGGAAGGATAATTTGGCGACGGAGACCAAATCTCCCACCAAACCTCAAACAGGCAGGGCAAGTGGCTCTTCAAGCCAGCCACGCCCCAACAAGCAGTATTCCTTCAAGGAGGAACACGTCGATTCGCTCTTCAAGCTACTCAACAAGAGCAATCGACTGAAGCTCCCTGAAATTAGGCGCCCGGAGGAAGTCGGCAAGACCGACAATCCCACCTACTGCTTATACCACAGGATGCTCGGACATCCTACCAAAAGCTGCTACGTCTTTAAGGACATCCTTCAAGCTCTGATTGACGCGGAGGTATTAAAACTCCGACCGGAGCAAAAGAAGATGACGCCAACATGACGTCGATTCTCCAGTTTGGGACACGACCCCCGACACCCGTGGGGGTGATCTCTGTCCCGAAAGGAGAACTGAGGGTGGTCAACACAGACCCTCATCAGCAGCGGGAGAAAGGCTTGGTACCCATCCCTACACCTCGAGGGGAAATCATGTGGGTCCACCCTGACCTCGTCGACGAGCAACAATGGACGACTGTGACCAACAGGAAGTCCAAAGGCAAAGGGAAGACTTCATCTTGCCATGTGATATGCGCTTCCTCTCGAGAAGCGGACACTGATGTTCCCTCGCTGACTGACTCAGAAGAGGAAACAATAGTCCTGGCCGCAGAGCCCAGCCAACCTACGGCGGGGACCCGTTCAGGACAGGCATACTTGAAGCAGTACGGCGAGACAGCAGCGGCTTCTCCGCAACCAGCCGTAGAACCAGCCAAGCCCTCCACGAAACCACCTGTGGAGAAACAGAAAGAAACTCGGTTTTCTCGGGCTCTTCTAAAAGGTGCAGCAGAAGGATCCTCGACACCTTACAATTTTGATGTCTTGGCTCAATTAGCCAACATCCCGGCACGCATTTCCTTGTATGAGCTCCTGAGGCTATCAAAGTCAACCAGAGAGGCTCTACAAGAAGCTTTGGCAAACGCTGAGGTCTTCATGACTCGTGTGCCAAGGGAGGAAGATGTAGAGGATTGCCTCCACGCCTCCCCAAATGCTCCCTGCATCACCTTCACAACAGACGACATGCAGGTTAAAGGGAAGCATGACCGACCCCTATACTTCACAGGGTACATTGGGTCATCCGAGGTGAACCGCATCCAGGTAGACCCAGGGTCTGCGCTAAGCATCATACCTCGCCGGGTTATGCAGTTTCTAGGCATTCCTACCCATCGTCTGAGCCCTACCCAGACGACTATTTACGGGTTCAATGCCAACAGCTCCCGCCCGATGGGGAAGATCAAGCTCAAATGCCAGATCGGGAGCCTCAAGTCGGAAGTGACGTGTTACGTCATCGACGCGGACACTTCCTACAACCTGTTGCTGGGACGACCATGGATTCACCGCAATTCCATCGTTCCCTCTACTCTCCACCAAGTCATGAAATACATTGACGAGAGTGGACAGGTCCGAACGTTGATTGCCGAAAGGCATCCGTTTAAAGGGGTTGAAAATTATTTCACGGACTCCCTCTTATATCAGGATCCGGAGGAGACTAATGAAACCCCACAACCAGAGGAGCCAGACTCTGGTAATGAAGCTGACATTGAGCCTGAGAAAGAAGAGTGCCTGTGGGAGTTGGAACCACTTGTAAAGAGCACTAATAAGCTCGATGTTGATACCACCGACGATGCGGGTGGTTGGTACATTAATGAAGATTTAGATTTTGCGTATTTTCCTGTGTATGTTTCCGATTCAATACCGTCGGATACCACTACCGACGTGGACGATGACCTCTGGTCGGCAATAGATGCTTTGACATCTTTGCATGTACCAGAAATCATCCTTCGGGACGTACCAGGATAATGGAGACGCGCAAGAGTCTGTATTCATGGTTCCAGCCAGACGAAAAGGCCAAAGACCAATACTTTTTGGGCGAATCGCATCTGAACCAATGCCCCACGAAGAATCGGAAGGTGAGGATGAATCCCCTCAGTTCGATCATTATGAACCGAAAACGCTCAAGATGATGAAGCGCATGGGGTATGATCTAACCAACAGGCCTGGGTTGAACTTCGGAAAAGGAAGAAGAACACTGCTTCGATCCTTTGTACCGAAAGGGAAAACCCCTGATTACTATCATCAGACGCGCCGGGGGTGGGCTATATATCAACCCCAGTGCCATCAGCCTCTGATTCGGAGAGACTGTCAAGTCATGACTGCTCATCAGACACGTCGTCGTGGGAATCAGATGTCAGTGTCGGCAACATCTTCAAAGGGCTGTCAGTAAATATGGTTTCGACAAGCCATATGGAGGATGAAGATGAAGAAATGATCCAATCTGATACAGACCCTTGGATCAAACATTTGAATGCTCTTTGGGATATCCGCTTTGAACAGCGTGAGCCACCCACAGAAGACAAGGTTGTTCAAGTCAACCTAGGAGATGAAGCCAATCCTAAACCCATCTTCATAAGTGACGGCCTGTCACCTTCGGGAAGAAGGATTTAATATCTCTTGTACAAGAGTATATAGATGTCTTCGCCTGGAATTATGAGGACATGCCTGGACTTGATCCTCAAGTGGCTATGCATCGCCTCAACATCAATCCGGACATGAAGCCTGTTAAACAACAGCAGCGACGGTTCCGTCCAGAGATAATGGAGGCAATCCAATCAGAAGTTAGAAAGCTCATCGATTCCGGCTTCATCCGGGAAGAACAACATCCCGACTGGGTAGCCAACATCGTCCCCGTCGCCAAGAAGAACGGGAAGATCCGGATCTGCATCGACTTCCGTGATCTAAACGAGGCCTGCCCCAAAGACGAATTCCCATTGCCAATCACAGATGTCATGATTGACAATACTTGTGGATTCGAGCGAATGTCCTTTATGGACGGGTTCTCAGGATATAATCAAATCAAGATGTATCCCGATGACGAAAAGCACACCTCCTTCAGGACACCTCTAGGGGTATATTGCTACACCGTCATGCCCTTCGGTCTGAAAAATGCGGGGGCAACCTACCAAAGGGCCATGAATGCCATTTTCCATCGGCAGATACGCAAAACGGTGGAATGTTATGTCGACGACATCGCGGTGAAAAGCCGCACTAAAGGTGATCACATAGCAGACCTGAGGGTGGTCTTCGACATCATGCGGGCTCATCAATTGAAGATGAACCCCACCAAGTCCTTCCTGGGGGTAGCCAGTGGCAAATTCCTAGGGTTGTTGTGACTTCCACAGGAATCCATTTGGATCCGGAGAAAGTCCGTGCTATCCAAGAGATGCAACCCCCCAGAAGCCTCAAGGAGCTCAGAGGATTACAAGGACGATTGGCATACATCCGCAGATTCATTTCAAATCTCTCCGGGAGATGCCAACCCTTCGCTAAGCTGATGAAGAAGGGCGTTTCGTTCATTTGGGACGACGCTTGCCAGCAAGCATTTGAGGAGATCAAGCACTACCTCACCCAACCACCAGTCCTGGCAGCTCCGGTATCCGGAAAGCCTTTCCTGGTGTACGTCCGATCAATGGATCATTCTTTGGGAGCTCTACTAGCTCAGAATGATGACCAGGGGCGAGAACAAGCAATCTACTACCTAAGTAGAACGATGATCGGAGCCGAACATCGGTATAACCCGATCGAGAAGGAATGTTTGGCACTGGTGTTCGCCATTCAGAAAATGCGACACTATCTGGTAGGCCAGACTATAAATGTCATATCAAAAGTCAACCCCCTGAGGTTACTCATGACAAAGCCTTCTTCACTAAATGGCCGGCTGGCAAAATGGGCCATATTGCTCTCTCAATACGAGATGCACTTCCTACCCCAAAAGCCATTAAAGGACAAGCGGTGGCGGACTTCCTAGCTGAACACCCAGATCCCAGGGCAGCCAAACTCTACGAGGATCTCCCAGATGAGGTCGCCGAAGTCTGCCTAGCTCAGACGTCGTTCGAAAGTCAAGTATGGCAACTTTTCTTCGACGGTGCATCAAGGACAAGCTCGAAGGGACACACAGTAGCGGGGGTAGGAGTGGTACTCGTCTCCCCACAAAATTACGTGATTCCCCGAGCTATCTCGTTAACCGAGCCCTGTTCCAACAATGTGGCGGAATACAACGCTCTTTTGATTGGGATGCAATTCGCCGATGAGATTGGCGTTAAAAATCTCGAGGCATACGGTGATTCTAAACTCATCGTCAGCCAAGTTCGCGGAGAGTATGAGGTCAGGCATGAAGATCTAGTACCCTACTACAACGCGACAATCCACATGGCCGAGAGGTTTTCAAACTTCTACATCGACCATGTACCGCGCAAGCAAAATGCGCATGCAGATGCACTTGCATCCCTTGCTGCCTCCTTAGCTCTTCCAGCCGGAGCAATGGAGAAGGTATTCGTCTATAGCCACGACCTATACTGCCCAAAAAGTCCCCTCGGAGACTACCAGAGGTCAACGGGAGATCGTCGCGATAAGGAAACACTTGAAGTGTCGACCGATCTAGAGCTTAAAGACTGGCGATTCCCCTACATTGATTTTGTCTTGTACGGCATCTTGCCCGAAGACACCAGGGAGGCGGCTGCCATCCGAAGGAAAGCCTCCAAATTCTACTACAATGCGATTTCGCGAACATTGTATCGTAGATCGCATGACGGGATCCTGCTCCGGTGCCTCTCATCAAAAGAAGCCCACGAAGTGTTGAAAGAAGCCCACGATGGTACGTGTGGAGCTCATCAACCTGGCCCGAAGCTGGCAAACCGACTCCAAAGATTGGGTTACTACTGGCCCAAGATGGTTGCCGATGCTGTTGCCTATGCCAAAAGATGTCACGCCTGTCAAATACATGGCGATTTCATCCATCAAGCACCAGGATACCTCCACTCTACGACCTCTACCTGGCCGTTCGAAATGTGGGGGATGGACGTGGTTGGTCCTATCAGCCCACCATCATCAAAGGGACATCGGTTCATCCTAGCGATAACCGATTACTTCTCAAAGTGGGCCGAAGCTATCCCTTTGAAAGAGGTGAAATCTTCTAACGTGATCAAGTTCGTGAAACATCACGTTATTTACCGCTTCGGTGTGCCTCGGCGGATTGTCCATGACAATGGACCCCAGTTCATCAGCCAGGCTTTTCAGAGATTCTGCGCCAAGTTCAGAATCCAGAGTGTGTCATCAACGGCATACTATCCGCCCGCTAACGGCCTCGCAGAAGCTTTCAATAAGACTATTGGCAAGCTTCTCAAGAAATTCGTCTCGAAAAGTCAACGAGACTGGGACGATAAGTTGGGCGAATGCTTATGGGCCTATCGCACGACTGTGCGAACCCCAACTAAAGCCACGCCATTTTCCTTGGTGTACGGATGCGAAGCCGTCCTTCCACTGGAAATCCAAATTCCATCTCTTCGCGTCGCCTTGACAGCGGAAATGACAACAGAGGAGAAGCATCGACAGCGACTCCAAGAATTGGAAGCCTTGGATGACAAGCGTCTGCAGGCCCAACAACAAATCGAGCTTTATCAAGCTCGTATCACCAGAGCCTTCAACAAGAAAGTCAAATCGCGAACTTTCAGGAAAGGCGACCTCGTCTTAGCCGTCCGAAGACCCATGGTCATGACACACAAGACGAAAGGAAAATTCCAACCCAAATGGGAAGGACCATTTGTGGTAGAGTCAGTCTACTCAAATGGATCGTATCGCCTCATAACCTCAAATGGCGATACACTCATGATGCCAATCAATGGCAAATTCCTGAAGAAATACTATCCCTAGATGGCATTCTTCCACCGATCAAGTTAAAAATACACCTCTGATCAAAAACATCCAACGCCCTCCGACGGCTAAGGATAGAGGAAAATGTTGGCTTTTAAGTCCAACATAAGTCTTCGACAACTATCATGCTGAGGGGAATAGCATGGCTAGCCCAACTCAAACGGTAGTTGGTAAAGGCATGACAAACCCGTTGACAGCTGAGGATTTGCTAAAAATCCTAAGGGACACGTTCCCATTTGATCCGACGCCTCCGACGGCTAAGGATAGAGGAAAATGTTGGCTTTTAAGTCCAACATAAGTCTTCGACAACTCATCATGCTGAGGGGAATAGCATGGCTAGCCCAACTCAAACGGTAGTTGGTAAAGGCATCTCAAATCCGTTGATAGCTGAGGGTTTGCTAAAAATCCTAAGTGGACTTGATTCCACTCTTCCCTCCAAAAATCCCTTACCAATTCTCATCCATAGAATGGTAGGACCACAAAATGCAATCATTACTATGTTAACACTATACCTCTGGTAATGAATACTCTTTGTCAAGTATAAACCTTGCTTGTTAACTCTGCATAAAGTAACAAACTCTCGAATTTGCCAAGTTAACACTATACCTCTGGCACTTCAAATTCCACTTGTCAATTCTCATCAATAGAATGACAGGTCCTCAAATTGCTCCTATCGCAAGCAAATTCTTGTCAAGTTAATATCACACCTCTGACAAAACTACTGTTTAAAGTTAACATTACACCTCTAAGCGGTACCTCGAGTGCCTGTCAAGTTAATATCACACCTCTGACAGTCACCTTTCTTCAGACTTCCATATCGAAGCTGAGACGGACGATGCCAAGTTAACACTACACTTCTAGCATCCGAGTCATTGCTAAGTTCAACAATACACCTATGGCTATGACCTTTCCTCGACTTCTTTAAGCCGAGACGACTAATTCCAAGTTCAACATTACACCTCTAGCATTACTATCACTGTTAAGTTAAACATCACACCTATGACAGTGACACCTTCAGTTTTCCCAAATAAAACTGAGATGCTGATGAGTTAGGTTAATATCACACCTCTAACTCACATCCTTGTCAAGTTAACATTACACTTCTGACAAGACTACTTCTAAACCGTTAAGTTAATATCACACCTCTAACGGTAAAAATCCTACTAGATTCCCCACGAGTCTAGTTTCATTTGATATTCTCCCCAACCGAGTATCAAATTCATTTTGGAGGCAGTGTTGGTTAACATTACACCAATAAACAATGCTTCCATCAAAATCCCAGCTGATCTTAAATCAAGTTAATCCCAAATCCTTGATAAAAGTTCACCTTCTCTGGGGGTACGCGCTCCACTTGTCACTTTCTTTTATAAAGTGGCAGGTCCACCAAAATCATTCTTTTGCTTCTAAAACAAAACGTTCAAGACAACAGAAAGAGGCAAAAAGAAAAGTGTCACTTTTATTCATATCCAAACACATGAAAGTGATACAAAACGCTCTCTTATACAATAAGATTGAGTGTTACAATTAAGGAGTACAAAGAAGTCCCTCTCTCTCTCTGAGGCCGTACTCACTCCTTGAAACTGCATCTGATCCCAGGTGCACAATTGGAACCGGTTGCACTTTGATGCATGACGCCAACTTCGAAAGCGCCCTAGCTGACCAAGCCAAGAGCAATGGTGTTCTTGAGGTCCGGTGGCAACAGAAGGTCATGCAACCCTTCGTTCAGGCGCGCCTCTTTCCCTAGTAGACCATCCAACAAACATGGAGTCACTCTTGGGGTGAGAGCGGAAGTTTCGGAGTCATCACAAAGGATGCCACCCTCCACTAGGTCCAGCGGCAGCAGAGAGTCCTGCATTCATCACCATCCCTTTCCCCAGCAGGCCATCCAACGGAATGTCCTCGATGTCACTTCTGGAGTAGGGAGAGGAAGAGGATCCCTCCGCCACCGCAACCGCCGGACCACCCTCGCCGATACTCAGCCTATCCGTCTCTTGCACCAGATCTGAAGAGACCTTGGCGAGGGTTGGGTCCTCGTCAGAGATGTAATATACTCTCTTATAGGTGACGAGGACCATAATATATTCTCTCATAGGTGAACGTTGAACGAGTTCGCCGACCGAAGTATTCTTCCAAGGGCCCAGCAAACCTGCAAGGAACAAAAAGAGAGAATAAGAACAATCTGCAACTTAGTGTAAACAGAGAAAAACTAAGTCAGCAGAGGCGAACGCGGGAATGATCCGCGCAGTCAGCCAAACGCGGGAATGATCCATGCAGTCTGCCAAGACGCAGGAATGACACGCGCAGCAAGCCAAACTGTTGCGTCAGCAGAGACAAACGCGAATCAAAACGCGGTCCCATTCTGCGCCTAGGTCAAAGAGCACAAACGCCGAAAAGGCACAGACGCCGAAAATTGCCATCTCCATGAACAGGAGTTGCAAGGTGCGGGTCTGAAACCTTTTTTGGAATTTGTCCAAGGCATTGGCCATGAAATGCGCTAAGGCATAAGCCATAAAACGCGCCAACGCCAAGTGCCAAAGATTCCTGCACGCGCGTCCGGAGAAGTTCAGGTCTATGGTACAAATTCCAGAAGGAGTGCACCAATGCAGACTTCATGAGGGGGTCCAGATGACATGAAGCCAAGGTACAGGCCATGATAAATCTAAAATGTCATGGTGAAACGAACGGCATACCCGTGGAGACCTCTATCAAGAGTTGTACTCTCTGCACCAGGACGCAAACGCGGTCACAAGGCAAAGAGTTGTTTTCTCCTAAAGAGACCAAACAGGAGCTTAAAAGCCCTGGGTCATCTTCAGAGCCTTCCTCATCCATGGAGACAATTCGCTGAGGAAGATGAAGCTTCTCAAAGCGCTCTCTCTTTCAAAAAACAAAATAGTCCAAAGGCAGGATTGAAGGGAGAAGGGGCGCCCTATTTATAGGCAACTCCTGATAATAGCGATTAATGGCCCCGTAATCTGAACCGCCGGCATTAATAACTGCACAACTGCCAAGATCCAATAAGGGCCGGACGCGTGTAACGCTGCTTCGAGAACCGCCGCTGGCGCTGATCTCCAACCGCCCGCACTGATTTCTCGTTTAAGAGAATCAATACTCAAGCCCAATCAGCAGCCGACGCGTGGACAACTGCTTCGGGAAACAAAGCGGAAAATCCGCATCGGATATTTAAAGATCACACCAAATCCCTATGACAGGCTGTATGTAACGCCTGGGAGTTTACACTCAGACGCGGATTGAAGAACTATCCACACATCCGCGTCCCAGAAAGATGCCCGCGCGAGTCAAAGTCGCGTCCCCTCAGAGAGCACTTAATCCATTTTTGAATTAAGGGAAAGGCACAAGGCTGCGTCTCCCGCGTCTGCCTGATCCGCTTCCTTCTTCGCAGAAGCAGATCCGCGTTATTCAGAGCCGCGTCTCCCTGAATGAATGCCGCGTCTCATGAAGCAATGATGGCCGCGTCTCCCTATGGATTGATGCTGCGTCTTGTCAAAAGGACTTAGTCCTGCCTAAGTTCTCATGAACTAAGAACCGCGTCTCACCCTGTGATTGACGCTGCGTTCGGAGGTCGCGTTTTCACTCTATGCTGCGTCTCATCAAGAAGACTTAGAGCCGACGCCGCGTCTCATTAAAAGAACTTAGTCCTACCTAAGTTCAGTAATCACGACTAGTGATCAAGAGTTGGACTCATCCACAACAGGACAAAGAAATTGGGACAAAAGCTCTAAAGAAAACTTCTATTATATCAAGAAATGATAGAAGTGGATACAAACACTCTTAATAAATAGAGTGTCCCTTTTCTTTACAAAAAAAAAAAAAGAAAGAAGAAAAGAAGGCTAAATGTCCTGGTTCGCCAAGGAACGGATTTGTTCCCTAAGGCGGTGAATCTCATGCTGGCGCGTCCTCTCAGCCTCCATGATAGCCCGGTCCCGCAGCTCCGCCTCAGATAAGAAATTTCTGGCAGCCAGCTGCATCCGCAGAGATTCCACCCTGGAAGATTGTAGGGATAGACTCTCTTCAGCACGCGCCGTAGCAGCCCGTTGCTCCTCAAGCTCCTTTTTGAGGGAAACAAGTTTCTCCTCATTTAGCGCAAGAACAGCTTCCGCCTTGGCGATAATGTCCCGAGTTCTGAGGATGACTTGCTCCGTGCTCTGCACACTGAGCTCAGATTCTCTCGAATCTCCGGCTAATTTTTGAAATTCAGCCTTGGAATATTCAAGGTCACGGACCTCGGCAGTGATCTGTGCCTCCGCCTCCTGTCGCTCCCGTTCCTGAGCAGCTAGGAGCCTGGTCAGGATGGCCTGGGCCTCACCGGAAGAACCAGCATCTTCCAAAGATTCCAGCTCCCGCAGGTTATCTCCAAGTTGCTCTACCACCTGCAGGCATGCCCTGGCAAGTGAAGGGCCTCCCGCCAATTCGACGCTCATGGCCATATTTTCAAGAAGCCTCTGGGCGAACTGGAAGGTGCTGTGTCCACGGAAGATGAGAGCAATACATGATCCCATCGAGGTGAAGAATTGTTGCACCATCTGACGTGCCAGCTCCCCCATGTCTTCACCACCTAAGAAGCTTCCCGACCTTTTTCTGACACGGGATAAGGGATATAAGGCGGGTCTTCTCGCACAAGAGCCGTGCCGGCCGTCGATGTGGCAAGAGCAAGACTACCCACTGGCGCTTCCTGGAGCGCCGCCTCTGCAGGAGCCTCCACGACCAAGGAAGGAGTTGTAAGCACAACCTCTTCAGAAACTTCCACCGAGGATTGAGCTGTGCGGCCTTCTGGAAGGGTGCCGATTGTCGGAATCCCCACCTGAGCCCCCTCAGTCAGAGCTACCTTACTAGGTTCGAGGTCCAGAGGCGTTGAATCCTGTAGAATGGGAGTCTCCCCAGCTTCAGCAGTAGCCTTCTCCACCGGCGGAGTGAGAGCCTCCTCAGCCTCAATGATTGTTTCCCCTCCTGGCAAAGGGGAAGGCTCCCCAACTTCAACAGCTGCCCCCACTGAGGTTGTCTCGGCAACCGAAGCCTCAACTCCCTCGGGCTGAGCCCGGTACCTCCAGCTGACCCTGCATTACAAAAGAAGAATGTTAGAACATCCTCTTCAACATGAAAAGAGAATTAAACAGAAGGAGAAAAGAATACCTTCAGTGGGAGCAATTGTCACCAGTGACGATGGCGCCATCGAGGGCTCACCCTCATATTGTTCCTCCTCCGAGACGTCAAAGAATCCGCCCTGATCAGGAAGAGCGGGTTCATCGCCATAGTCGACTTTATCTTCAAGGTCACTTTCTCCCGATGACGAAGAAGACGATAGCGCCACGCGAGGAAGCTCCGCAACAGGAACCTTACCCCCAATCACCCCAGTGGTAGGACTAGGGTCGACTGCCCGAGGATTGGAAATAAAGACACTAGGAGACCCCGGCTGCTGTACCTCGTCTCTCCCTTCATGAGCAGAAGGAGACTCGCCCATTATGTCAACCTCCGGTGACTCGGTATCACCAGCAACAAGGGGTCGCTCAACGAGCTCCCCTTCTTCCACGGTCTCACTGCGTGACCTAGGAGCACGGACCAAGCTTGGAAAATCTTCATCTCCCAGCGGTTCCTCAACTCTAACAGGGACACCTTCAGGAGGAACATCAACTCCAGCAGAGATAGCTCTGGATTGAGAGACTTCAGCCGTTAAGTCCCTCCGAGCCTTCTTGGGGCAGGCTCAACCACAGAAGCAGAGCGTCGACGACGCTTCCTCGCCAATTGCTTCGACCTCCTTGCCGGTCGCGGTCCACTCTCATGGCTGGTGGCTCCGCCCTCGTCGCTTGTGGCTTTGCCCTTGCCGGTCGCGGTGCCGCCCTCACTACTGGGGGCTCCCTCCTCGATCGTTTCTCGACCTCCCTCTGAGCTTTCAGGTACTGGTCAAGGAGTTTAGTACGTTTACTGGATTCAGACCTCTCTTCGAGACTGGCATTGATACTCTCAAGACATGAAGACTCCAGAATAAGGTCTGGCGTCTGGCCGGCTTGGGAGTACCAAATACAGAAACTGAAGCTCATACGGCACTTAGGCGCCTCGTCGGGTAGATGGAACGTTGCTCCCGTCCCTCCAGCCACACTGTAATACCAAGCCCGAGCGCCTTCGAACAGGTTCCCGTCAAAGGCAAGTTGAGCATTGGGATTCCCGACGTAAAGCTGATCATAGCCAAATTGTCGGGCAAAACGACTTGGCATATACGGTTCGATAGTGCAGGAAGTTCCTTGGCGAAACAGCACATATCCTGGTCGTATATTGATCAACCACCAGAAGGCTCCGGCAGGCAATTGCGAGAAGTCATCCCGCCCAGCGACATCCGTGAACAGCTCCCCGGGGGCCGCACCTTGAACCTCTGGAAAACAACGGTTAAGCTGATAGTTCATGGCACAGGAAAGACGCTTCCTAATGTAATACAGGTAGGTGTCATGCCACTCCGAACGTTCCAGCCGCTGCACAAATGGGATATGATCCACGCTCCCACGCGCCGCCGTCATTAGAGATGGGCAATGCATCACGTACCAAGCCATGAGGTACGTGTAAGGCAGCTCAATCCGCGGGTTGGGGTGCATCACCGTCGGGTTCCCCTCTGAGTCGGTATACGGCTCCCCACGAGAATTAGCAGTCTTTGGGGGTTCGCAGAAGCTCTTGGTCAACACCCGCAGCCCGCTTTGAATACCAGCCACCACGGCGGGAAGAAGGGCTATGGGGTGGCCATGAGCCAAGAGTACCGCCGGGTACACCACATCTGCCACAATAACTTCATGTGGTAGCGTGGGCACCACACACCTCTTCAGCCACAACATCAGGAAACCCGCCAACAGCGCCTGATCAGAAATAGGGGTCCGGGCTTGATGATGAAAGCTCTCAAAGACCAAGTCAGGGTCGAAGCCGTCCTCGTTCGACTCCGTGGTGTAGAACTTGTCAGAAGCTGCGTCGATCCTGTCTTCAACTTCCCCACCAGAACTAGGAGCTAGTCGGATTACTGGGAGATCTTTATTGCTGACATTATTAAACAGATAATCAGCCCAGGATAGTTGCTTGACGCCTCCTGACCTCCAGGCAGTTGTCTGACCGCAGATGTAGAAATGGCACATCACCTCCCAGTAGGTCTCATACACTTGAGGAGATTCCTTTTCCAAAAGGCGCAGCTCCCTGGTGGTTGGGACAAATTCCTCGTAAGGAATATCCCCTGACGACAACCCGGAAACCTCATACAACTCGTGTAGGGCAAGGCCCATCTCTCCGACCGGAGTAAAGAATGTCCCCGTCCGAGGATTGTAGCGCTCCAGAATCCCAAAGAAGTTATGAGAACTCATCGGGACGCCCCACTGCACGGCCCTGACTGCTGGGTACAGCCCCACACGCTTCAGCGGCCCCTCAAGATTGGTAAGGACAAAACCCACCATCCTGCCCCACCAGTAATTCTCTGGAGAATGGACCCATCCATACGCACGGAAGTCGACAGGATAGTCACCCCCTGCTTCTATGAAGGAATTGAGGAAGGTGGTAGCAAGCTCCGGGATCTCTCCAATTGGGATTTCAGGCTTGGACGACGCAGGGAACAGTCCGACAACTGACCCGTCATGACCATCATGGCGGTCTACCTTCTGGAGGCCAAAGTCACCAAGGGCGATCTCAGGGATATACTGGGAAATGTCCCATTCCATCTTCCGGGGGACAGACATGTGTTGAAAGTAGGACATTGGGAACATCCTCTCCATGTCTGGAAGAAAGAATCTTCCGCCCTTTATCTCACGGAGCCACTTATAGGTCCCCTCAGACACACGACGGCCATCATCATAGATATGATCCCCAAAGAAGAAGGCAGGCTTCTCCAACCTGACGCCGTCATCCGTTTTGAGCGCGGCATCGGTCATAAGTGCCCGAAAGGTTCTCCTGTTAACATTAGAGAGCCTGCGATCCAGTAACTGGTCAGCAGTCACGGGGACACTCATCCTTTGCACAAAGGTCAAGCCCCGGTCGACACCACCCACGCGGCCAAAATGGTGCATCTTGGCAAGTGAACCTGAAACATGCGGCACTGCAAAAAGAAAAGGACACTTGGTCAGATACTTTGCCAAAAATAAGGGAAGACGCTAAGTGTTCATAATTCAAAACGCAGCCGAGACATTAGACGCAGGAGTTATCATCCGCGTCCAGACCTGCGAACTTGCACCAAAACGCAGAAGAGATACTGGACGCAGGAATTTTTCGAACCCGCGTCCAGACCTGCAAAGCCGCGTTCCGCAAACCAAGACTTATGAAAATTCTAAGTACTTGGACTCAAACTCCAGATTCTACAAAATCGGCGGTTGAAGACACAGAACGCAAGGATCAAATCCGCGTTCTGCAAACCAAGACTTGTGAAATTTCAAAGTGCTTGGACTCAGACGCCAGATTCATCAAATCGGCGCCTGATGGCACAAAACGCGGCACAGAACGCACGGATCAAATCCGCGTTCTGCAAATCGCGTCCAGAGACCTTCACAATTAGAAATATTCTAAGTGAAGGATCCAGAGTGCAGAGTTCACCAGCGTCGGATCATCAGGCCCGCGCCCCGGTTATCATCTCAAGGACAGCGTCCGAGAATCAAACACGATATTGTGTTAAAGGTCCTTAGGGTTCTATGAACATGTTTTAATGGCGGAACCCACACCGAAGGTGCATTTTTACCTCGGAAAACACCCTCCTGCGCAGAGGAAGCATCCCTCTCAGCTTCGGCGACGGTCGCCCTTGAGGTCGATGCAGTCGGTTTTGTCTTGGGAGCCATTGAAGATCAAGAAATCCGAGCGAGGAGATGAATAGTTGAACAGAGAAGTTCTTTTTCTCAGAGAATGCGTTCGTTCGGAGAAGAAGATACATCCCTCCAACTGTTGCCTTTTATAGGCACGGAGATTCGCGAAGATACGCAGCGTTTGGCCCAATAAACGCTGCAGCGAATCGCTGCCTGACGCGTGGAGCCAAATCATTGTTTGAACAGGGAAGATCATGCGTCGCGACCCCGCCACAAGTCAGAAGTTGACACGTGGAGCAGTTCATTTAATGAACCGGGAGATCCGCGCGCCAAAAGGCGAAATCTCGCCGTTTCCCCAGGCCAGCTGGCGGCGTAATCATGACATGGCACAGGTGCGCGCCTCAAAGTACGCGGCTCTTCGGTGGACATGCCCCGTCAGCATCATCATAAATGCACCCAGAAAATCGCGTCTGCATTTCAAGAGATGCGCCTCTCCAAAGTCCGCGTCCCCTCAAACAGGCCAAACATCGCGTCTCGCTAAGAAGTCGCGTCTTTAAAGCAGTCTCTGCTTTTTCAAAAAGGAACCTGCGTCCAGTCTCCTGCTTCTGCAAAGTCAGTTCAACAGTACACTGACGCAAACAGACAACCAACCACTCCCGGCCAAAAGCACACCCGTGACAGACTAAAAGCAATCGGGGAGGTCTAGACTGTGTATCTAGACACTCAACACGATCAACTCTGACGGCTTCAAAGAGTTCAACAGTACACTCACGAAGACCAATTCCAGATAAGATCAAGCCCGAAGCATCAACAGTCCAGTCATAAACGCGAACACGGCTAAGATCCAAAGTATTCCGAAATCCGTCCCATTCAACCGCGGAATATCAGAAACTTTGGAGGGGGTTCTGTAGGCTGTCTAAAAATGACTAACAGACCAGCCATTAAAGAAGCAGAGTCTCAAGCTCTAGACGCAAGGAATCGATGCTCGCGTCTCAGCATCAAGGCGCGTCAGCTCTACACCCGCGTCTCAACGTCCAGACGCGTCGGCCCGAAGCCCGCGTCTCAGCATCAAGGCGCGTCGGCCCGACGCCCGCGCCTCAGCGTCCAGACGTGAAGGCCCGAAGCTCGCGTCTCAGCATTAAGGCGCGTTGGCTCGACGCCCGCGTCTCAAACTTCAAGGCGCGTTTGGCTCAATGCCCACGTCTCAGTTGCAACTGCCCTGATTGCGGGGCCAGTCACCGCGCATGTAGCGGGTAGTGGCCCCTCATTCGGGAGCGTTTTCAGGAGGCACCTTCATCCCCTGAGACCCCTATAAATAGCCTTGTTTGCTATGAAGAGGGGATCGAAGCTTTTTTCAAAAAAGAGGGAGAGTTTTGAGAAGATCGAAGCTTTGGAAAGGTCGAGAATTAAGAAGGTCAAGGCATCATCAAGATCGATCGAATCCAGGCAGGAGGATCATCAAGAGAGAAGCACGACTCTTCAGCGAGCTTACTGAGTACTAGCCGCTCTTCGCCTACCTCCTCTTTGAGAGTTTTGGTAGACTGAGCTGAGTTACTCTTTCTACCGACCGAAGAGAAGACCCCCGACGGTCCAGGACGGTCATCTGGTCAACGGAGAACAAGATTCACTCTCCATCGCCACACGAAGAACCCAGCCTTAAACAAAGGGAAGATTCAGACATCCTCCCTCCCTTGTAACTGAAAAAGAGGGAAGAGTAGTTCTTTTGGTTGTAATCGTTTCGCTTGAATCAAGGAAATCTTTACAGCTAAAACCACTTTCTCCGACCACCAGATTTTCCGGCCCCTACAGTTCCGGTCAGAAATAATCACCAAATATATGAATATCAAATCTGATAACTAATACCAATTATATCAACCTCAAATCGAGCTGAGTCAAGTCACAGTCTAAGGTGTATCGAAACTAGGCCTAAGCCAAGAACGATAAACTATCAATACATGAAATGACACTGATACAAGCTCCTATCAACTACGTAAATAAAGTGAATAATCATGGATATCTCATGAAGTAGTACAAGTAATCAAACTGGTAAAATACAATAGAAAGTCACATGAAATGATAAGTGTAAGATGTAAATGCATACCGACAACGGTGAATAAGGAAACGCACAAGAACAAACACTCACAAAATAGAATTATAGAAGAAAAAGAAAACACTCAAAACAAAATTAAATAAAATTAAACAAAGAAGTGAAACACTCACAAAATAGAATTATAGAAGGAAAAGAAAACACTCACAAAATTCTTATTTACTTGAAGAAGAAAGAGAACGCTCACAAAATAGAATTATAGAAGGAAAAGAAAACACTCACAATAAAATTAAATAAAATTAAATAAGAAGTGAAACACTCACAAAATAGAATTATAAAAGTAAGAGAAAACACTCACAAAATTCTTATTTACCTGAAGAAGAAAGAGAACACTCACAAAATAGAATTATAGAAGGAAAAGAAAACACTCACAATAAAATTAAATAAAATTAAATAAAGAAGTAAGACACTCACCTGAGCTAGATCACAATCCAAATCACTGCAAATCCTAGAATCCCGGTAAATCTACATAAAGTATTTCAATAGAAATTGTTAGGATCTTTTAATTATTTAATCTTGATTAATTAACTTAAGGTTGGGAGTATGATTCTCAGGATTACATGAAATTAATAGATTTAATTTGACTAATTTTAAATCTTCTTTTATTGGGTTTTTAAAGGCTTTTTAACATTAAATTTCTTAACGGGTTCGAATTTACCATTTAACAAAACTGACTTTAAAGGGTAATTGATTTAATTTATGTTGTTATTCTTCTGAAAATTTTATCATGAAAAGTAGAAGTAGTGTAGATTGTTATTTATATTTTTCTCTATTTTTTGATATTTTTAACTAATTATTTTAATATGTCAATTCACCTTCTTTCTTTATCTCTTTCTTTCTTTCTTTCTTTTCTTTCTTTTTTTTTACACAATAGCCCAGGCTCTCAGGCCCAGGCCCAGTCCATGTCCAAGCTGGACCAGGCCGGACTAGGCCTGGTCCGAAATTTTCTTTCTTTCTTTTTTTTTTTATAAAACAGTGCAGGGGCCTGCCCTCTGCAGCCCAACCCAACCCGGACTAAGCCAGGCCCGACCAACCTGGTCAGGCCTTGGCCGGGCCAGCCAGGCTGGCATAGCCGGCGTGGCTCTACACAGACCCAAGCGGTCTGTGCAGCAGCTGGCAAAAATTTATTTTTTTTAACAATTTCAATTTTTCTAAATTGTAGAAATTTTTAAAAGGGTGTATAAATTTAGATATGTATTACCACATGCATTTTGTTTTGAATTTTTGAATTGAGTTTTGATGTATTGATAGATTAGCCCATGTGTCTAATTTAGATCGTTGGAATTAAGTACGAAAAATTTTCTTTTTGGAATAAAAAATTTTAATATGCAATTTATTAGATCCAAACCAATTCTTTTTTTTCTTCTTTTTAATATTCCAATTGGGTAATAATTTGTGACTTTTATATATTTTATATAAACAAAAGGTGATATTTTTAATGAAAGAAAATGATCCATGGAAAGAGTTAAATATTATAAATTATTTAAATTCTCGTTCCACAATTAATTTTTTTATTAGAGTTTAGACAAGAATTTTAGATGAAAATTTTATGGGAATATAAATCTAATCATGAACATTAAATCAAATTTTACTTCATAAAAGTTTGATTTTTTACTTAATTGAGTTGTTCCTCCTTACTTTCTTCTCAATTCTTATACCTCGAAACCCTTTTCGTTCACGATCCGCTTGAGGAGAAGGGAAAGATGGAAGTGGTGAGATTTTAGATTAGGGTTTTCTCTTGAGAAGAGAAAGAAAGAGTTTGGCTCTTTATACAGGATATAAGATATTTTAGAAACCTGAATTCTAATTAGGTTTAAATTACTTAATTTAGTAATCAAGATTAAGATGGGAGTTTGGATTAGAATTTGAATTATGATTATATATTTAGATTAGATTATAGATTTGAATTTGGATTAGGATTGTGATTGGATTTTGGGTTAATGGGTAAGAATCTCAATGGTAATGGGTTATAAATTGTTGGGCTTAAAGAAAATAGAAAAAGATGAAAATAAGAAAGTGGGCTTGGCACATATGGGCTTAGCATAAAAAGAAAAATAAAAAAAAAGGAAAAAGAGAATGGACTGAGCTTATTGGGCTTGTAATGAAAATAATAATATTACCCATTAATAATAATTTAAAATAATTAAATATAAGCAATAAGAGTCTACAAGTCATAAATAATAATAATATTAATAATGATACTAAATCAAGTTAATTAATAATAATAAAATAATAGGTAGGATCAAGTAAATTTTTAAAAATAATAATATGGTATTGTTAAATAGGGAATATTACAATTATTATTGTAATTATTGTTATTATTAACTATTATTATGGTATTGTTAATCACTATTGATAGTATTATTATTTTATTCCAAGCCCAACCAACTCAGCCTATTCTCTTTTTTCTTTCATTTCTTTTCTTTTTCATGCTAAGCCCACATGAGCCAAGCCCACTTTTTTATTTTTCATTCATTTTCTTCTTTTTTTTCTATTTTTTCTTAAAGCCCAAAACTAAGCCTACAAGCCCACTCTTTATTTTCTTATTCTTTATATTATTTGTTTCTTTTAACTAAAACCCAAATATAAACCTAAACCAAAGCTCAATCCTATTTCTTCTTTCTTTTCTTTTACATAAACCTGAGCCCAGTCGAATTCAAACCCGAGCCCACTTAACCCAACATCAAATTTTATCCATATAATCCTAATTCAAATCATATATTAACTAACATCAAATCCTAAATCATCTATCAAATCCTATAATCCTAACTAATCCTAATCTTATAACAAATCCTATCCATGTAATTCAAATTTATACCTAAGAATAATATCCTAATCTAAACTACCAAATCTTCCAGTTTAATCCTAACTGAAATTCAGATTCTAGAATCCCTAGTAATCTTTAATAAAAGCCTAAACTTTTTCTTCTTCTACCTCAAGGGAAAACCCTAACCCAAACTCTCCCCACTTACTTCTTCTCTTTCTCCTCAAGTGGATCGTGAACGGAAGGGATTTCGAAGTGCAGAGATTGAGGAGCAGGTTAGGGGAATCAAATTCAAGTAAGTAATCAGCTTTCCTATAATTAATTGGTATAAATATCCTATTTAATATCATGTCTATATAATGATTATCCATGAAATTTTCATACATCAAAACTCAATAAAAAATCTAACTAAAATATACATGAGAATGTACAAACCCACATCTTAATTTACATATTTTTTCTGAAATTTTACAACCAAGAATTTCACAAAAAAAATTTGTCGCTGCTCTCGCCGAGAGCAGCTCGACCACTGCACAGACCCAGGCGGTCTGTGCAGTACTAGGCCAGACCTGAACAAGGCCTGGCTTGCCGGGCCTAGCCTGGCCGGGCCTAGGCTGCAAAGGGGGCATGCCCCTGTGCACAGTTCTAAAAAAAAAAAATTAATTCTACTTGACGCCCACTGGCCTGCATTCCAACCCAGCTCTTCATGAGCATGCATCTCCTGAACTTAGACCCATATGGCAGAACATGACCCAACTGAGAAAATCTAGACCCGTTAACCTGCAGGAAAATAATTAGCTAAAAATATCAAAAAAATGGAGAAAAATATAAACAATAGTCTATAATACTTCTACTATCTATGATAAACATTTTAGATGAATAGCAACATAAATTAACTCAAATCATCCACTTTAAAGTCATATACATTAATAGAAAAATTCAGTCTCGTTAAGCATTTTATTAGTTTAAAGCCTATTAAAAATTCAACAAAAATTATAAATTGATTTAAATTAAACCTATTAAATTTATTAGGCCCAGAGAACCATGTTTCCAACTCTAAACTAATTAATCAAGATTAAAAATCTTTTATAGCACCAAAGTAGAACATCCTTTTAAAAATCTTAACAATTTCTAATTGATATGTATTTAATGTAGATTTCTCACAATTTCAGAAGTTGGTACTTGGACTCGTGATAAGCCCAGGTGAGTATTTCTTTTCTTTATGCAATTTTATTTAACTTCGTCATGAGTATTCTTTTGTTTGCCTCACTGTGTATTTCAATATTATTTCATGTAAGTGTTTTCTTGCTAATCCTATTTAAATAAATTATGTTATTGTGTTTAATGAAAACCATTCATTTATTTAGCATAAGAATTTTTATCTTTTCAATATGCAATGTAAGTTGAAGACATATCCGAATAAAAGTATCAATGAGTGTTTGTTCTTATGTATTTCCTCATTTACCGTTGTCAGTAGTATGTATGTATGTGTGTATATGTGTGTGTTACTTATTTTATTTCATGTGACCATCTGCTTTATTTTACCAGTATGATTACCCGTGTTATTTCATGTGATGTTAGTGAGTGCTTAGTTTAATTATAGAGTTGATATGAGCATTTATTGGCATCATTTTATGTGTTAGTAGTTCGTCGTTGTTGGTTTAGGCCTAATGGTGATATATCTTGGATTGTTACTTGTTTCGATCTACTAGTTAGCTGACCTAGTTCATATATGTGGATAGTGTTGACACGGAGGCCTTCCTCTCTAGTTTTGATGATGATTAACTCATATAGTTATGTTTACTAATAATCTTGTGATTTTAATTTCAGATCATGCAACAAGATATTAGTTGGTGATTGCTTCAAAAAGAGGAGTTTGGAAGCTTTCACTTGTGATTCCAGAGCCCGAGCATCAAGATCATACCTTGCACTCATTGGAGTCTCGCTCGGTGGATCACCGTTTGGGATCGAGTCTACTTGAAGATGGAAAATCCTCAAGAAGACTTAGGTATCCTAGTTTAGTTTAGTGTGTTTTAGATCCATGTGTAAAGATAAGAATAGTTGATATGCTCAAGTGCACAACACACACGTTTTATGGTTTTTCGGTTTTTAGTTTAACCGATATTTGTTTTCATAAATAGATTGATCAAAACAAGTTTATTGGTTTATGTATAGTAGATTCATTCTATACATGCATGCTTAACTTTTAAACAAACTTATTTTGACTTTCCTATTCATGTATTGAAAAATACAAGTTTGATAAAATACATGTTTTGGTTTTGGTAAAAATGTTAAAACACAAAAATGGTTTCATATGCTTGATATTTGAGTTAAAATTTTTATCACATGTTTATATATCAATGCAAAATGATAAAACTATTTTTGGGTATTTTTACAAGAGATAAAAGAATTTTTAAAATATTTTTAACAAGTGTTTCTGACCCAGACTGTGGCTGACAGGCCAGGTCGGCCGACCGCACGGTCGACCGCACCAAGGGCCGGTCGACCTGCGGTCAACCGACGTGCACAGCCTTGTGCACGTCTGGCAGCACAGTGGGCCGGCCGACCGGGCGGTCGACCGGACCGGAGAGCTTTGCTCTCTGTATCTGGGCGGTCGGCCGTGCAGTCGACCGGATGCCCCAACGGTCATATTTCTGACCGTTGGCGGTCGGCCGGCTGGCCGACCGCAGGCCTGTCAGGCTGACAGATCAGCCTAACGGCTAGTTTTCTGTTTGGGCTATAAATACCCCATCTCTTGGGGTGTTTTGAAAAGACTTTTGAAAAGAAAAATTCCAGAGTTTCTCTAGTGTTTAAAACAAGTTTTCAAAAGTGTTTTTGGGCTTTAAACTTTCAAATTGGTTTTGTGTTTTAGGGTTTGGGAAAATCAAAGAAAATAGAAATTTGGGAGATTTGTTTTGTTCTTCAATTCTATCATTTACAAAGAGTTTTCCCAAGTGTTTTCTTTGAGTCTTTGTTTTTCCAAACACCTAGTTTTTCCACTTGAGCTATATCTTCTATCCTAATCTATTTAGGATCTTTGTTTTGTGGAAAAGAGATTGTTTGAGGTTGATTGAGCCTCCAAGTTGTAAACCCTCATTGTATTTATGTATCCCTCTTTGGTAGAGGTTGATCGGAGTGGTATTGGTTTTAATCCCTCTTCGGTAGAGGTGATTGTGTTTGTTGTTGGCTACGGGCCTTATCCCTCTTCGGTAGAGGTGGATTGTGGTTGTATTGCCTCGGTGGCATTGTAAGGTTGAGAGAGGAGTTCGGTACTCCTTTAGTGGATTAGAAATCCTTCTCGGTGAAGGCGGGGACTTAGAGCTAGGGGCTCGAACCTCGAAACATATCTTTGTGTTTGCGTTTGATCCATTATCTCTAAACTCTCTCTCTCTCTTTATTTGTGTTGTGCATAGAATCATTCATTCATATCTTATTACTTGCTTTTGTGCCTTGCATATATTCATATTGCCTATTCATATTATATGCTTGGTTGTGTTTGTGTGCCTCACTTATACTTAACCACAAGAGCTTCATATAGCACCTCAACTCATATTTAGGGGAATCAAGAGGAGTTAGTCCAGAGCCCTTCACGGGTAATTCGGCTACACTTGTTGGTTGTATTAAGTGTTTGTGCAAATTTGTTTTAGCTTCCGCATTTAGCGCATTTAGTTTCTAGATTAGCATTTACACCTATTCACCCCCCCTCTAGGTGTTTTTCAGATAGATGACACAGGATGTGTATTAGATAATTGATTTGAGGAATCATGATGTTAAAATGTATATGGACTCGATACTGATTCATGAAGATGTTAGTTATTTTATATCACATCATGTCTAGTCATTGATCATTTCAGTTTGAATCTAGTTAAGTTGAATGTTTGATTGTATGTTAGATTGATCTTGAGTTGGTTTGGTTCATGATAGAAGTTAAAGATTTATCTATTATATGGAGTGCTTATCGGACTTGTTATTCATCCTTTTGGTGATAACTTAGATGGGGATTCATTTAGATATTGGGGACATACTAGTTATGATTGGATTTCTTAATGCTTGGATCGATTAATTAAATTAGTTAGAGTTGGAATTTATATGAGATTTATGTTCTTTTCCTTAGATCTTGAATCGAGTTCTTAGGAGACTAATGACCTTTGGGTTATTGATTGTGAGTATTCCCTCTTTTATCCCTGATTATATTAAATTGATATTGATGATCTTATTGATATTAACTGTTAGATGTAGAGATGATCTAGATTTCATATTGATCGAAGATGTTTCACTCTTTAGTTATGATCTTGACTGAATTGGATAGTGTTGATCGGTTAGATGTGGTAGAGTATACATTTATTTCAGGTTGTTGAGACTTAGACACACCAGTGATTTAGAGGGTGCATTGTTGATGACCTTGAGAATCAGAGTTTTAAATATTTGCCTTGAATTATTCTATTCATACCAGTATGTTATTACTCATCCTTAACATCATGATTACCTGAAAAGCTTGACTTATTATACATGATATCTACCTAATTACTGTGTTGTCCATGTTACCTTAGTTGCTGGTAAAATACTGTTACACGGTAACAACACCCTTCTGTTATACTTGTTACATATCCTGTTATATTGATATCCTGTTCACTGACATATAATTCTGTTATACATGTATCATGATTACACTGTTGATGTTGTTATCGTTGTCATGACCGAGTTATCACAGCGATCTAAATAACTTGTACATTAAATAATCTTGATAATCTAAATAACATGATTATTAAACAACTAACATTGGGATTGTGATGGAGGAGACACGGCGTCTGTATTTTGGGTGGACCTAAGATATAGGTTGCGCAGCCGAAAGAGGGTTCCACTGAACTATTTTCGTGGGGTGACTGACACCCTAATCCTATTCATGTTCTTGTTACATGTTACCTGACTATCTTACAGTAAGGCCTGGTTCAGCGCCAAGAGTCTAGGCCTTGGTCCCCGGTATGCACGGGACCCACCTAAAATTCAGATAATGTCTCCAACCGATCAGTTTCAATAACATAAAACCCTGATTGACATGTGTAGTAAGCGTAGTATGGGATGCGCCTATTACATGTGGCAATTAGTGTTCGCTAACATAATTAATAACAAAACTGATTCTTTCATTGACATTATAAATTGGACCTGACACACACACACACACACACATGTTATGATGAATATCTGATTATACTCATGACCTAATTTACATCTGACTATAGCACTGACTGGCTTATTTACTGTTAATTTATATTTGACATGTTATTTCAACCTTATCCTGTATATTATTTCATAATATGCTCACACGTTATATGCATGTGCACCTTCCCCTTCTATTTTACACACTCATTGGGTCGCTTCTGTCAACCCTAGATCTGCACGTCCAGATCTTGAATGTTTTATTTTATTGATCAGGTGTTCGTTAAAATTGTACGCTTCACGAGGAGTTAGAGTTTCTTTCTATTTGACTCCGGTATTCTTGTTTTTCTTTATTCAAGTTATTTTCTTGATTCTCTCTATATCGCATCCAGTTGCCATTTCTTTATTATTCTTATGATATCTTGTGTGGACATCTAGTTTAGTATTGTAGTGATATTGATTTATAATATTAGATTTTTATAACTTGTTCAGGTTACTTTAGGCTTAGCGTGTATATGCGGGGTATTTCCTTATGATATACGTGATGACCTTCGTCGCGACTCTGTTTTCGCATATTTTGAGAAGTGGGGCGTAACAGATTTTTTTGGTATCAGAGCCAGATTTACTCAAAGAGGACCTGATTCTTACCTGTGACCTGAGATAAGTTATATTTACACTGCAGTAAACATATAATATTCACACGATCATATTGAGTCCACTCGGGAATTGACTGTCCTTCATTTGGATATCCATCTCTTTGATCTTTTGATATCCCTGACTTCGGGCCTGTTTGTTTCGTTGCAAAACGTCGCAAGTCGTAAGTCGTAAAATGAGAATGGAAAAAGTGAACTGTAGCAGAGAAAATATATTGTGTTTTACCGTGTTTGGTTGATAAAGTGAAGTGTAAATGGAAAAGTATATTGTGTTTTACGGTGTTTGGTTGATAAGTGAAAGTGTAAATGGTAAAGTATGTTGTGTTTTACGGTGTTTGGTTGGTAATGTAAAAGTGTAAATGGAAAAGTTGACCACAAAATTAACTGTAGCAGTGATAAATATTATACATACTATTAAATTAAATCTACTATTGCAAATTAAATTGTATTAATAAATTTGAGATAAAAAATTAATAATATTAATATTTTATTTATAACAATAATATTAATAAAATATTAGTATAAATAGTAAAATATTACTAAAATATTAACTAAATAAATAATATAAAATTTTAAGAAAATCTAAAGAACATTAATAAAATTTTAAGAATACTAATAAAATATAAATATTAAAAAATCTTACGACAATAATAAAATATAGTTATATTATTATAATATTAAAAATACTTGAAAATTATTATAATATAAATTTATTATAATATATTGTAATATTATAGAAATATAAAATTAACAAAGTAAAATATAATTATAATTTAATAATAAATTATCATTATAGTATTATTATACTGAATTATTATTACAATATTAACATAATAAAATATTAATATAATAATGAAATATATTATGATATTAATAAAGTAATTTTTTATAGTAAAAAATAATTAAATATATAGTAATTTTATATTAAAGTATAATATTGTTATATTAATAAAATATTAACTCTAAATAAAATAATAAAAAATGGAATAAGTATTAATAAAATAATAAAGTATTAAATAAAATATTAAATAAAAATATTAAATTAAAATAGTAAAATATTAAATATTAAAACAATATTAAAAACAATAAAAAAATTAAAGATTAAAAATTTAAAATAATTAAATAATTAAATAAGAAATTGAACACTATTTAAAATATTAAATATTTAATAATATTAAATTATATATTGATTATTAAGTAACTGTTTTGAACTGGAAGTATACTACAAGTGAGAGTTACATGACCACAAAATTAACTGTAGCAATTGCAAGTGAGAAAATATGAGTGTAAATATGAGATTTACATGGCCACAAATTTAACTGTAGCAACTGCAAGTGGGAAAAGAAGAGTTGCATTTTGCAACTTGTTTTCAGCGAAACAAACAACGGAAAATGGAAAAGAAGTTTTACGACTTGCGTTTTGCGACGTTTTGCGGCGAAACAAACACGCCTCATCTCTTATTCTATAGTGATATGAATTTCCATCTTGATTCTCATTCTTTTCTCGATTTTGACTCTTGGACCTGGCCTTTGGACCCGATCGATAACAGAGATTAGAGCGCGCAACGGAAGCGTGGTGGGCTATAATGCACAGAGAAGCGACATGGAAGGCGAGAAGACAACATCAACGATCAATATCAGTATTTTCCTTGATTTTTTTCAATTTGCTTGATATCTATTTCTTAACTTTAATCTTCTATTCATTCCAGCTTTATTGAAATTTTGAGGACGAAATTTTATTAAGGTGGGTAGAATGTAATATCTCCTATTTATTAATACTATATTATTATTTTTAAATATTTACCTGAATCTACCTATTATCTTATTATTATTAATTAACTTGATTTAGTATCATTATTATTATTATTATTATTTATGACTTGTAAATTCTTATTGCCTATACTTAGTTATATAATTTTAATTGGGAGGTTAAATAAATTTACATGTAAGTTATTACCATAAATTGTTATTTTAATTGTTAATATTTGTTTACATAAAGTTGTATTAAGAGATTAATTATCATTGGTGTGGGTTACATTTCCTAATTATCATTAATCTCCATTATCATTAATTATTTTAAATTATTATTAATAGATAGTTGTTTTATATTACAATTATTACTATTGTTCTAATTATTATTAGTATTATTATTGTAATTATTATTATTATTGTTGTTAACTATTATTATGATATTGTTAATTACTATTAGTAGAATTATTATTTTCATTTCAAGCCTAATCAGCTCAACCCATTCTCCTTTTTCTTTCATTCTTTTTCTTTTCATGCTAAGCTCACATGAGCCAAGCCCACTTCCTTATTTTCTATTCATTTTCTTCTTCTTTTTCTATTTTTTCCTGAATCCTAAAGCTAAGCCCGCAAGCTCACTTTCTATTTTCTTATTCCTCATATTATTTGCTTCTTTTAGTTAAAGCCCAAATATAAATCTAAACCAAAGGTCAATCTTATTTCTTCTTTCTTTTCCTTACATGCACCTGAGCTCAGCCCAATTCAAATCTGAGCCCACTTAACCAACATCAAATTTTATCCATATAATCCTAATTCAAATCCTATATTAACTAAGATCAAATCCTAAATCATCTACCAAATCCTATAATCCTAATCTTGTAACAAATCCTATCCATGTAATTCAAATTCATACCCTAACAATAATATCCTAATCTAAACTACCAAATCTTCAAGTTTAATCCTAAATGAAAATCATATTCTAAAATCCCTAGTAATCTTTAATAAAAGCTTAAACTTCTTCTTCTACCTCAAGAGAAAACATTAAGCCAAACTCTCCCTACTTCCTTCTTCCCTTTCTCCTTAAGTGGATCATGAACGAAAGGGATTTCGAAGTGCAGAGATTGAGGAGCAGGCTAGGGGAATCAAATCAAGTTTTCCCATAAGTAATTTGGTATAAATAGCTTATTCAATATCATGTCTATACAATGATTATCCATGAAATTTTTATACATCGAAATTTTATCAAAATTCCAACTGAAATATACATGAGAATGTAACAACTCATATCTTAATTTACATATTTTTTTCTGGAATTTTACAACCAAGGATTTCACAGAAAAAAATTTGTTGGTGCTTCAGCCAGGCCGATTGCAGCTCAGCCACTGACCTAGGCAGGTCTGTGCAGTACCAGGCCAGACCCGAACAAGGGCCTGACTGGCCCGGGTTTGGCCTGGCCGGGCCTGGGCTGCACTGGGTGCAGGCCCCTGTGCATAGTTCTAAAAAAAAATTAATTCTGCTGAAGGCCCACTGGCCTGCATTCCAGCCCAGCTCTTCATGGGCCTGCATCTCCTAGACCCAGACCTACATGGCCGAACTTGACCAAACTGAGAAAATCAGACCCGTTAGCCTGTAGGAAAACAATTAAAATAATTAGCTAAACATATCAAAAAATGAAGAAAAATATAAATAATAGTGTACAATACTTCTACTATCTATGATAACAATTTTAAAACAAAAAACAAAATAAATTAACTCAAATCACCACTTTAAAACCATATACATTAATAAAAAATTCAGACCCGTTAAGCATTTTAATGATTTAAAGCCTATTAAAAATTCAATAAAAATTAAAAATTAGTTTAAATTAAACCTATTAAATTCATTAAACCTAGAGAACCATGTTCCTAACTCAAAACTAATTAATCAAGATTAAAAATCTTTTATAACACAAAAGTAGAACATCCATTTAAGAATCTTAAAATTTCTAATTGATATGTATTTAATGTAGATTTATCAGAATTTTAGAAGTTGGTATTTGGACTCTGATAAGCCCAGGTGAGTGTTTCTTTTCTTTGTGTAATTTTATTTAACTTCGTCGTGAGTATTCTTTTGTTACCTTACTGTGTATTTCAATATTATTTTATGGAAGTGTTTTCTTGCTAATCCTATTTAAATAAATTATGCTATTGTGTTTAATGAAAACCATTCGTTTATTTAACATAAAAAAATTTTATCTTTTCAATATGCAATGTAAGTTGAAGACATATCCGAAAAAAGTATCAGTGAGTGTTTGTTCTTATCTATTTTTTCATTTACCATTGTCAGTAGAGAGTGTGTGTGTGTGTGTGTGTACTTGTTTATTTCATGTGACCGGCTGCTTTATTTTACCGGTATGATTACCTGTGTTATTTAATGTGATGTCAGTGAGCACGCAGTTTAATTATGGAGTTGGTATAAGCATTTATTGGCATCATTTCATGTGTTAGTAGTTCGTCATTATTGGCTTAGGCCTAGTGGTGATATATCTTGGACTGCTACTCGTTTTGATCTATTAGTTAGCTGGCCTAGTTCATATATGTGGATAGATGACACAGGATATGTGGAGTATTTTATTAGATAATTGATTTGAGGAATCATGATGTTAAAATGTATATGAACTCGGCACTGATTCACGAAGATGTTAGTTGTTCTATATCACTTCATGTCTAGTCATTGATCATTTCAGTTTGGATCTAGTTAAGATGTATTTTGACTGTATGCTAGATTGATCTTGAGTTGGTTTGGTTCATGATAGAAGTTAAAGATTTATCTATTATGTGGAGTGCTTATCAGACTTATTATTCATCCTTTGGTGATAACTTAGATAAGTATTCATTTGGATATTGGGGATATACTAGTTATGATTGGATTTCATAATGCTTGGATTGATAAATTGAATTAGTTAGAGTTAAAATTTATATGAGATTTGTGTTCATCCTTGGATCTTAAATCGAGTTCAGATAAAACTAATGACCTTTGGGTTATTGATTGTGAGTATTCCCGGTTTTATTCTTGATTACAGTAATTGAATATTGATGATCTTATTGATATTGACTGCTAGATGTAGAGATGATTTAGATTTCATATTGATTGAGGATATTTCACTCTTTAGTTATGATCTTGGCTAGATTGGATAGTGATTATCGGTTAGATGTGGTAGAGCATACATTTATTTCATGTTTTGAGACTTAGACACACCAGTGACTTAGAGGGTTGATTGTTGATGACCTTGAGGATCAAAGTTGTAAATATTTTGCCCTAAATTATTCTATTCATGACAACATATTATTACTCATCCTGAACATCATGATTTACCTGAAAAGCTTGACTTATTATACATGACATCTATTTGATAACTGTGTTGTCCATGTTACCAAAGTTGCTCGTAAAATACTGTTACACGGTAACAATACACTCCTATTATACTTGTTACATATCATGTTATACTGGTGTCCTGTTCACAGACATATATATATCCTGTTATACGTGTATCATGATTACACTATTGATATTGTTACCATTGTCATTACCGAGTTATCCTAGTGATCTAGATAACTTGTATATAAATAATCTTGATAATCTAAATAACATCATCATTAAACAACTTACACTGGGATTGGAGAAATTGATAGAGGAGACAGCGTCTGTATTTGGGTGGACCTAGGATATATGTTGCTCAGTCGAAAGAGGGTTCCACTGCAGGATTCCCGTGGGGTGACTGACACCTTAATCCTGTTCCTGTTCTTATTACATGTTACCTGACTACCTTGCGGTAGGGCCTCGTTCAGCGCCAGGAGTTTAGGCTGTGGTCCCGGATATGCACAAGACCCACTTAAAACACAGACAATATCTCTAACCGATCAGTTTCAATAACATAGAACCCTGATTGACATGTGTAGTAGGCGTAGTATATGATGTGTCTATTACAGGTGGTAATTGGTGTTCGTTGACATAATTAATAACAAAACTGATTCTTACATTGACAATAAAGACTGGACCTGACACACATACACATATGTATATATATGTGTATATGTGTGTGTGTGTGTGTGTGTATATATGTATATATATGTGTATATCTGTGTGTGTGTATGTGTGTGTGTAGTAGGCATAATATAGGATGTGTCTGTCTATTACAGGTGAAAATTGGTGTTCGTTGACAAAATTAATAACAAAACTGATTCTTACATTGACAATAAAGACTGGACCAGACATACACACACACACATATGTATATATGTATATATATATATGTATATATGTATGTATATATAGGCATGTTTTGATGGACATCTGATTATATTCATGACCTAATTTACACCTGACTATAGCACTGACTGGCTTATTTACTATTCATTTATATTTGACATGTTATTTCAACCTTACCATATATATTTGTTTTATAGTATGCTCACACGTTATATGCACGTGCACCTTACCCTTCTATTTTACACACTTATTGGGTCATTTTCTGACGACCCTAGATCTGCACATCCAGATCTTGGATGTTTATTTATTGATCAGGTGTTCGTTGAAATCGTACGCTTCACGAAGAGCTGGAGTTTCTTTCTATTTGATTCTGGTATTCTTGCTTTTCTTTTATTTAGGTTATTTTCTTGATTCTCTCTATATCGCATCCAGTTGCCACTTCTTTATTATTTTTTATGATATCTTGTGTGAATATCTATATGTAGTATTGTAGTGATATTGATTTATAATATTAGATTTTATAGCTTGTTCAGGTTACTTTATGCTTAGCGTGTATACATGGGGTATTTTCCTCGCGTATATACGTCGCCGACCTTCGTCACGACTCCGTTTCCGCGTATTTTGGGAAGCGGGACGTGGCACCCTGCTTTCACCGCGTGAAAAATTTTTACTATTCACTAAGGATCACCACAAAGGTTCAACAACTACAAGGTCTATATAAGACCGGAGTACATAACTTCAACTTTCAATCCTCACCAAAGAGGTAGCACTAAGCCAATGAAGTTTACAAGATCTTGGTAATCACAAAGATCACAAACTCTCTCTTTACAACTTTATATAGTTTTGAGTGAAGAAATGAAACTCAAGAAGTTTGTGAGAGAAAATTCAGTTGAGAAAATTAGACTTGAGAGCTTAAAACTTGCTGAAAATAATTTGGAATTGAAAGCTCTTGCATCTTGAAACTTGAAAGCAAAAAATAGATTTTTCTTTAAAAACTTTGATTTCAAAAAATTGTATTAAAACTTGTTAAAAACTTCCTCTATAATGACCCATACATATAGGCAATAGGTAAATATCATTGTTGAAAATAAGACAAAGCAGTTTGAAGGGAGAAAAAATATGTCTAAACGGATAATAGGACTGTCGACAGTCCTATTGGGCTGTCGACAGCTCACTGTGCAACGAGCATATTTTAACCGTTGCGGAGCTCACCCGTCGACAGCCCAATACACCTGTCGATAACTCAATAGGATTGTCGACAGCTGACTGATACAACACTATCAGCTTTCGACATGTCAAGAGAGATGTCGATAACAGCTCCAGAACACAGAAAACTTGAACGCTCTGTAAAGCACTGTCGACTGCTCTGAACCAGGCCTGTTGACATCTTCTGTTATAAAAACTGTCGACAACTTTGTTTAACTATCTATAGTGAGAGTCAAAAACTTAGCATTTTTGAAACAATTTTTGTATAAATATAGTAAAGAATATCTTGTGTAAGTGTGTGTAAATCTTGAGCATCAAGCCAACACTAAAAAATTAAAACATTCTAAGTTCTTACAAAGTTCTTACAAAGGGTTACACTTTCTTCAAGTCTTCATCAATAGGGCTTCTCTAAAATTCACGCTTTGATCGTCCGAGCTTGAATTCCTTCTTGAATCAACTTGATCACTTCAAAATCCTTCCTTTTGAGGAAGAATGGACCACAATTCTTTCTCTTGAACCCTGTAAGCTTATAAACAATTGAACTTGATTAGTATCTCATAACTACATGAGTTTATAATCATCAAAGTAAAACTGGAATTTGTACCCTTGGACCAACAATCTCCCCCTTTTGACGATGACAAAACACATGAGTTATTTAAAACAAATGAAATGAAGAGCTTAGAAAGCTTCCCTGAAATTATGCTTATATATTAAGTTCAATCATACATTATTAAAAGATATAACATTAATAAGCAAGTCATATGCATATAATATGAAATTGAAAATCGAACATTATGCATAAATGAGTCAACCTCCTTTCATGTCTCCAATCACCAAAATAAGTATGCAATTGAGGATAAGATATCAATAATTAAAAGATACCAATGAGTAAACATATTAAACACTGCATACAATATTAGAATGGATCAGAGGTTAATTCATATATAAATCTATTTTCAAACAAATAACTCAAAATTCTTCTCCCATTTTTGTCATACATACAAAAGAAGGATACTAATTTGAAAATCCAAATACCGATTGAAAAAACTCAACTCAGTTGAAAATTTACAGAAAATGATGTAAAGCATATGATACAAAGGGAACTCATAAAACTAAAAACATCATATATCCATCATACAAACATTTAGTTTACGACAAATGAAAGAGGTTTAATAAAAATATCGATCAATTGAAAATCAGTAGAAACATAGTCAATTTCAATATCTTCTTTCTCATAATGGTGTCTAAAGTGATATTGAATCTCTATATGCTTAATCTTACTATGTTGATTTGCATTCTTGGTCATATAAATAGTACTAGTATTATCACAAAATATTTTAATATGATCATAATGTAAATCATAATCAAGAAGAGTATGTTTCATTCAAAGGATTTGTGCACAACAAATCCCGGCCGCAATATACTCCGCCTCAGTGGTTGAAATTTTATTTCTTGGAAGACCATGAAACGAGGCAATTTTTAAGAAATTGACAAGTTTCACTAGTGCTCTTCCTATCCACTCCACAACGGCATAGTCGGCATCCGAATAACTCGTGAAATTGTTTGATCTTCGGATACCACAAGCTCATACCAATAGTATTGTTGATATCTAATAATGCGTTTTATCGCAATCATGTGAGATTATTTAGGACAAGATTGGTATCTAGCACAAGCATATACACTAAACATAATATCCGTCCAACTTGCCATCAAGTACAGCAAACTACCAATCATACTAGGGTAGAGTTTAATGTTAACACATTTATCTTATTCATCCTTATCAAGTTTGGTCGCAGTGGCCATCAGAGTCTTACTAACCTTCGCATTCTCTAGCTCTAATTTCTTGATAAGCTCTTTGGTGTACTTGGCTTGATTTACAAAGATCCCATCACTCCATTGCTTGATTTAGAGTCCAAGAAAATAGTTGAGCTCTATCATCATACTCATTTCAAACTCTTTCTTCATTAAAAATTCAAAATCCTTGCATAGTTTTTCGTTAGTAGAATCGAAAATTATCTGATCACATAAATTTGCACAGTCAAAATATTTTTATCAACATGCTTAGTAAACAAAGTGGTATCTACCTTACTCTTAACAAAATCTTTATCAATAAGAAAACTACTAAGTCTTTCATACCAAGCTCTTGAACTTATTTTAAACTATACAAATCCTTTTCAAGTTTAAAAACAAAATCAAATGTGCAGGATTAACAAACCCGAAGGGTGTTTAACATACACCTCCTCCTCAATAAAACCATTTCGAAAAGCACTTTTAATATCCATTTGAAAAAGCTTGAAATCTTTAGATGAGGTATAAGCAAGTGTCATCCGTATGGCTTCAAGCCGTGCTACGGGTATAAAGGTTTCCTCAAAATCAATTCCCTCGACTGGAGTGTAATCATGGGTTACTAACCTAACCTTGTTCCTAATTACATCACTCGACTCATCTAACTTATTTCTAAAGATCTATTTAGTCTCAATAGTTGGTCTATCATGGGGAGTAGGAACAAGATGCCAAACTTACTTCGCTCAAATTGATTAAGCTTTTCTTATATTGTAAGTAATCAATATGAGACGCCATCAGCCTCGAGGATATTCTTGGGCTCTATGTGTGATATGAATGCAAAATGGCCACAAATATCATGAAGTTTGGATCGATTAGTTACCCTTTTGATACATCTCCTAAGATAAGATCTTTGGGATGACTTGTTACGTACCTCCAATTCTTCGGAAATGGTTAAGTTAGATTCACTTCAACATTTTGGTCTTCACCATTTGCATTGTCCTTTGGCTTGTCTTTCTCTTCTTGTACCGGTAAGTCTTTTAAAGATACCTTCTTCAAATCTTCACCAAAGGAATCGATTTCTACAACTTTCTTCACAAGAGCATTAGATTCCTTAAACTTAATATACATAGATTCTTAATAGTCAATGTTGATCTACTGAAAACTCTGTAAGATTTACTAGTATTTAAATATCCAACAATATAGCTTCATAAGACTTGACATCAAATTTATCTAAGTTATCCTTAGTATTCAAAACAAAATATTTGCAACCAAAAATTTTGAAATATGAAATATTTAATTTTCTCAAATAGTAAATTTCAAAAGGAGTTTTATTGAAATTTTTACAAAAATAAATTCTATTTGATATGTAACATGAAGTGTATATGGCCTCGGCCCATAGATATTGAGGGATTTCGTATTCACTAATCATTATCCTACCCATCTCATAAAGAGTGTGATTCTTTCTTTCAACGACTCCATTTTGTTATAGAGTTTTAGGACATAATAATTCATGTTTGATTCCATTTTCTTCATAATAAGTGATAAAGAAGTGGTTTATAAATTCACCACCTCTATCACTCCTAATGCATAAAATCAGAAAATCTTTTTTTTTAACTCTTTTTCTAAAATTATTAAACGCGAAAAAGCTTCATCTGTGTGTTCTAAAAAGAAAACCCATATAAATCTTGAAAAATCATCAATTGAAACAAAAACAAAACTATTTTCACTAAGATTTTTGGTTTTAGTTGGACCAAACAAATTCATATGTATTAAATCTAGAGGTCTTTGATGTCATAATATCCTTGATTACTTTGAAAGTGGACTTAGTTTATTGTTCAAGTTGACACGCATCGCACATGCGGTCATTTTCAAATTTCAATTAGGAATACCTTTTACCGATTTCTTAGAATTAATTCGGGATAGATGATCAAATGAAACATGAATTAGTCTTCTATTCTATAACCAAGAATCTTCATTAAAAGTATTCAAACAAGTTGCATTGCATTGTAAATTTAACATCTCAATCAGTAAACATTGTTTTCATGAAAATTGAAAAGAACATAAGTATTTGTTTTCTTGTCTAAATTATCACAATGTAAAATCATAAAAAATAACTTTTTTACAAAGTTGACTAATTCTCAAAAGATTATGCTTAAGGCCTTCAACTAAAACAACATTCTCAATTATATGAAATGAGCCAATCTTGATATTACCTATACCAACGACCTTTAAGTCATCTCTGAAGGTGACTATGTCACCTTCATGATACCTTGATAATCTTGCAAAGTTGTTAATATCCCATGTCATGTGCCTTGATCAACCACTATCAAGATACCACCGCTCCCTATATTTGGAGCCTTGGTGTATACCTATATCAAATAATAAAGGGGCTTACTTTGGTACCCAAATTCTTTTTGAGTTCTAGAGTGTTAGTCTTTCGAACCCAAACATGATCATTTGAAGCATTAATTTTATCATAGTAAAATTTTGTCAAGTGACCTTTTCGGCCATAATAAGTGCAAGAATACACCTTGGCATATAAAAATGCATGATGTGAATGTGCATGATGAGCATGTGTAGCATGGTGTGCATGATCTTTTTGTGGTTGTGGTGGTGTGTGAGAAATATGAGGTTTCCTTTAAATTTGCCTCTTTGGAAACATAGCCTCTAATTTAGCCTTATCAAACTCATATATTTTAAAAATATTTGTCAAAGTATTTATCTTAATTTACATCAAAGAAATCTCATTCTCACCAAAACAAGAAAATTTAGCTTAGCATGAAATCTTGTAAGCATCAAAATCTTTTTGAATATTAAGAGAAATAGGTAAACTTTTCTTTTCTTTTGAAATAACAAGCAATTCGTTTTGCAAAAGCTCATTTTCTTTTTTGTTTTCAAATATATTTTCTTGAAACAAATCATAGTTATTAGAAAGCTCTTCAAATGCTTCTCCAAGTTCCTCCATGATCAAATCACAATTTTCTAGAGAGGGTTCTGAAAATACCTTAAGCGTGTCTTCATTAGTCATGAAACACACATTTACCATGTCGACTTCCTCTTTGATTCGCTCTCCGAGTCCTATGTAGCTTTCAAAACTTTCTTTTTATATGACTTCTTAGAGGTAGTAGGTTTGTTCATGGTCTCCGAGCATTCGGAATGGCATAAACTGATTTTCGGCAATTGTAGCAAACAAGTTTCTTTTCCTCCTTCCATTGCCATCTTCTTTTATTTTCAAATTTGACTTTGTTGTACATCCTCCTTACATTCTTTACGAGGAGGGAAAGATCTTCATCATCATCTTTTTCATCTTTGTCGAAGATGGTAGGTGTAGATTTGAAGGTAATAACTTTCTTCTTTTGGTGTGTCTTCTCTTCTCTATCTTTTCTTTCCAATTCATGGGTCTTGAGGTTGCCAATAAGACCTATGAACTCTATATCTTCTTTGTCATTTAGCTCCTTCAATGTTGTAGACTTGACTTCCCATGAAGGTGGAAGAGCCCGGGCGATCTTCCTTACCTTCTGGTCATTATCAATTTTATCATCTAAAGAAGCAAGACCATTTGTGATTTCAATGAATTGGTAACCATCTCATGAATATAATCATTTTTATTCATAAAAAAAATCTCATATTGGGAACGTGAGAGATCTATTTTAGCTCTCTTGACTTGTGTTGTTCCTTCATGAGTAACAACCAAATGTGACCAAATCTTATGAGCGAATTTGCAATGAATGACATTAGCAATGTCATCACCATTCAGCGCTTGAAGCAAGATATAGTTTGCCTTAGTATTAACATCGAACTCCTTAGTGGCAACATCGAACCAAGTGTCCTCAACTTAAAGGAAGAAATGAAGCCAGATTCTCAATTAAGAGCTCTAAAACTTCTCCTTTTAATTTCTCTAAATAAGAGCTGAGGTGCACAATTGTCTTCTTGCTTATATGAGGATAAGTCGATAATCCAACAAGCAATAGATATAAAGCAATATAGTAACACAAATACAATATGATTGCAAGAATGTAAAGAGCAAGTATGAGACAAATAAAGCAATAAGAGTAGAAGAAAGAGTGAGAGACAAGGCAATCACAAACACAAAATGTTTGTTTCGAGATTCGAGCAACCTGTTCTATGTCCCCGCCTTCACCATGGGCCTGTTTGGTTAAGGGTGGAAGTGAGGAAGTGAGGAAGTGCGGAAGTGGTAATAGTTCTCTTTAGAACTTGGGAATTGGTTAGTAAGTTTTCTGGTGTTTAGATGTTGTTGGGAAGTGTGGTTTGAAAAATGTTATGTCTTTTCCAGTGTTTGGATGGTAATGTGGAAGTGGAAGTGGAAAAGTTGACCACAAAGTTGACCGCAAAATAATATTAAAATAAAAATTAATTAAAAAATAGAAAATAGATTGTAATTAGAATGCAAGTGAGATTTACATGATAAAAAAATTAACTATTTTGTATTATAACTTATTACAAATGAGATTTACATGACCACAAAATTAACTGTAGCATTCTGGAAGTGAGAAAATGGTTGTGTAAAAGAGAAAATAGAAAAGGAAAAGGGGTTTTCTTATTTTCCTTTTCCGGTGTTTGGATAGATAGGAAAGTGAGCAATTATTCTTCCCTATTTCCTTACTTCCGCCCACTTCCGCCCAACCAAACAGGCCACATATGAAGGATTTTCACTATTCACGAAGGATCATTACAAAAGTACCACAACTACAAGATCTATACAAGACCCGAAGTACACACTCCAACATTTAATCATCTACACAAGAGGTAGCACTAAACCAATGAAGTTTACCAGCTCTTAGTGATCATAAAGATCATAAACTCTCTCTTTACAGCTTCTTTGAGTTTTGAGTGAAAAAATGAAGCTTAAGAAGTTTGTGAGAGAAAATTCAGTTGAGCAAATTAAACTTGAGAGCTTAAACTTTGCCGAAAATAATTTAAATTTAGAGCTCTTGAATCTTGAAACTTCAAAGCAAAAATTAGATTTTTCTTTCAAAACTTTTATTTCAAAAACTTATATCATTGTTAAAAACTTTATATATATATATATATATATATATATATATATATATATATATATATATATATATATATATATATATATATATATATAGTGTTCCTAGTAGGTCTCCTTAGATTTTACTCTAAGGAGGCGGCTTAAAAACTCCAACATCCTATTTTTTCACGATCTGACCGCACATTATCATCTTCAGGTTCTAAGATGTATATATATAAAAAATCACATGATTTGAAGTTTATTTACTCTATTTTTTCTGAGTTCAAAGATTAACGGTTTTTAACAGTAGAACAAAATGGAACAATTAGATCAATGAGTAAACGAACTCTAAATCCCTTGATTTTTTGTAAGTGTACATTTTAGAACATGAAGATAATAATGTGCGGTCAGATCGTGAAAAATAATCAGGATGTTGGAGTTTTTAAGCCGCCTCCTTAGATTGTAATCTAAGGAGACCTATTAGGAACACTTTACCATTTATATATATATATATATATATATATATATATATATATATATATATATATATATATATATATATATATGCAATAGGTAAATATCATTAAAGAGCTAAATCAGTCATTAAAATACTGATAAAGTCCTAATAAAGTGAAATATTCCCTTTGACAATAAGACAAAACAGTTTGAAGAGAGAAAAACTCGTTTTATTTGAAATTTTGTCTAAACGACATAATAGGACTGTGGACAGTCCTATTGGGCTGTCGACAGCTCAGTGTGTAACGGCCATAATTTTTAGCAATTGCGGAGCTCACCCATAGACGGCCTAATAGGCCTGTCAACAGTTGACTGATACAACATTGTATCAGCTTTTGACAGGTCAAGAGAGCTATCGACAGTAACTCCAAAACACAGAAAACTTGAACTTTCTGTAAAGCCCTATCGACAGCTCTACACTAGGCTTGTCGACAATTTTTATTATAAAGACTGTCAACAGCTCTGTTTAACTGTCTATAGTGAGAGTCAAAAACTTAAAATTTTGAAATATTTTTAAAATAATTTTTATATAAATATAGTAAAGAATATCTTGTGCAAGTGTGTGTGAGTCTTGAGCCATCAAGTCAACACTAAAAACTTAAACATTCTAAGTTCTTACAAAGTTCTCACAAAGGGTTACACTCTCTTCAAATCTTCATCAAATGGGCTTCTCTAAAATTCACACTTTGATCATCCAGGCTTGAATCAACTTGATCACGTCAAAAACCTTCCTTTTGAGGAAGAATGAAGAACAATCATTTCTCTTGAACCCGGTAAGATTATAAACACTTGTGCTTGATTAGTACCTCATAACTAAATGAGTTTTGTAATCATCAAAACAAAATCAGCGATTGTACCCTTGGGCCAATATCTCTTCCCCACTTCATTTTATCACAAGAAAACTCTAAAATCTCTAAAAAAAAAAACTCTACAAATTTCTATTCTCTACAATTTCTCTCAAGTTCTCAAGTGCTCACACTCTCAAGTTCTCAAGTGCTCAAGCTTCCTCAAGCTTTCTCAAGTGCTCAAGCTCTCAAGCTCTCTTTCACATTTCGGTATTTTTAAGCTTCCTCAAGCTTTCTCAAGTGCTCAAGCTCTTAAGCTCTCTTTCACATTTCGGTATTTTTATTGTAGGAATCGTTCTTCTTCTAAGTATAATCATAATTTAGATTTGACCAGTCAAGTTAGTATGATTTGCATTTGCCTTTACTGACACTCAAACGCTTTCATTCACACAACAAGAAACACCCCCCCACAGATTTTATTGATTCTTTTGAACTTGCTAACCCACCTTCTACTTCCACAGTTGAAGTAGCAACTTCCATGACAGGGAAAAAATTAGAGGTTTGAAAATTTTTAAAAAAGAAACTATAAATGGAGCTAGGAAGGTTGTATCAAGTTTTGTCCCGATGCTTCTTCTGGTTTTCTCAAAAATAATGGAACTGACGCACTAACTAGGAACATTAGGGCAAAATACTCCAGAACCAACCACGACAAACACAAATTCTCTCTTTATGTGACACACTAAGCACTTTTGTCATAATCGATAAAGAGGTAAAACTAATTTAGTTAAATATCTTATTCAGGCTTAACAACCTTTTAATTTTGCTGAAAATGAAGCATTTATAAATTTTATCAGAACTACTCATAATCCTAAATATGATCCGTACTGTAAAAATACTATTATAACGGAAATATTTAGGGTTGTTGAAGAAATAAATAACTTTTGCTTGCAATTTTTTCTTTTATGTCATAAAGAGTTGCACTTACTTCTGATTGCTGTGAAACTCTTAACGATTTTCATTACATAGTTTTTACTGCACGTTTTATTGATTCCGATTGACTTTTAAATAAAAAATTATTAGTTTAAAAAATTACTTTTCTTCATAATGCTTCTAGGCTAAGTCAGACTATTATAAAAGTTGTTAGAGATTTTAGACTTGAATCTAAAAAAAAATCTATTTCAGTTGATAACGCTAGCAATAACACTGCTATAATTAAGCTTTTAATAAAAATTAGACCAATTTTGAATGAAAAAAATTTCATATTCGGTGTCTATGTCACATTATTAACTTGTATGTACAAGAAGATTTAAAATCTATAAAAGATTATATTCAAAAGTTAAGAAGTACTACTTTTTATTAAAAGTAGTGGTCCAAGGAGGCAATCTTTTAAACAAATTTATTCTAAATTAGGCCTACAAATGTTTACTTCAGAAATAAGAACTCGTTGGAACTCAACATATAATATGTCGAGAAAAACTATTCCTTATAAGAAAGCAATATATATGTTTATTTCCACGAAATTGCAAGATCAAGATATTTTTGAGGAGGGATGAAAAATTTGTGATGTAATTTGTGAATTTCTAAAATAAATTAAAAGAGTAACAAGATTATTTTCTGGGATTTATTATTCAACAATCAATTTGGTATTTTACAAGTTAATTGAAATTATTGAACTATTTTATAAATATCGAAATAATTTTTGCTTCAAGATATTATTACTTTTATGGAAGAAAAATTCAATAAGTATTTTAAAGATTTTCCTACTATATTTTATTTTACTACGATTATGCATTTCGTATTAAATTTGAAGGATGTAAATATTTACTTGAAAATTTTTATGAAAAAATTGAATTATTCTGATTCTGCCATAGTTTGGATAGATATTTAGAATTCTGTAAATAATTTGTATAATTTTTATGAATCACAATTTGAAAATAAACAATCATCATCCCATCTTGCATCTTCATCTGGGCCTAGAATTTTTTGTTATCTGGTCGACAAATCAAGAAGCTTTGACACATTGAATGAGCTTCATTATTATTCGACTCATGCCATAGCTCCTGAGATTGATGCAGATTCAGGATTTGAACATTTTAATATTTGGTCAGATGAAAATCATAGGTATCAATATATCATGTGCTTTCCATCGTGGCGCGTAATTTACTAATCCCGCCTGTCTCTCAGTAGCTTCAAAATCTACTTTTAGTACAGCTGAATAAGTACTGACTGATATGAGGAACCACCTGTCGTCAGAATCCATCGAGATGAGCATCTGCGGGATGGATTGGCTGGATGCGGAGACAAGAAACAAAAATAAATCAGTAAAAGAAATCACTGAAGGCTCTCCAAAAGATGAATGAATATATAAAGATCCATATACTTCATTTGTATTTGTATTTTTATCAATTTATACTTTATTTATAATTTATTTACTTCATTTATATTTGTATCTATATACTTCATTTTTAATCTATATACTATTTGTGTTTGTATCAATTTATCCAAATTATTAGATTGTTAATAATAAAAATTATATTTGCATTTCACAACTTGTAGCAATTTTGTTAAAATTTATGGAATTTTTTGAAATTTTTATTGAATTTTTGGGATTTTAAATTTTTCTAAAAATATACTTTAAAAATTCATTTTTTGGATTTTAAAAAAATAGACCGGGCCGGCCCGAGTATGGCCCGGCCCGTCCCAGCCCGGGCGGGACTTGAAAAAACACTAGAGGGGGGGTGAATAGGTGTAAATGCTAATCTAATGATCTTTTTAAACTAAGTATGATGAATGATGCAACGATCTCTCAAAAACAAGACTAAGAGCCGAATACTCCTTGCGAGATTCTGAACTCCTTCCTCCCAATTCCCCTTGATATGGGTTAGAGGTGCGCAATGCAACCTTATTGTATTGAGATATGATCGATCAAGGCAAAGTATGATGATGAGAAATGAGATGCACACAATATATCACAAGAATTACAAGCTTGAATTAAAAGCACAAGGAAAATACAAGATCACAAGCAAGTAATAAGGAGCAATAAAGTGTTAGAGGAATTTAAAGCAAGAATTGGACCAAAGGCAATCGCAAACACAAATATTTGTTTCGAGGTTCGAGCCACCGCTCTACTCCCCGCCTTCACCTCAGTGAAGGGTTTCCACTATCCACCGAGGACGCCTTTACAATTTGGTCTACCGAAGACCGAGCACCGTTCTCCACCGAGTACAAAGGACCTCTACCGAAGAGGTTGCTCTACAAGGAAAGGATTACAAGAACAAAGTGATCACCAACAGGATCACTACACTTTTTCTCAAACTCTTTTACAAACACTCTCACTTCAATTACAACTTCACTATAGAATGAGTATAGGATTTTTGGCTCTATGAAGTGTGGTGAGAAAACTTCAGTTGTAGAGTGATATTAGCAATCAAACACAACTGAAAAACTAGCTCAAAAAGAATTGGAATGAAGGCTTTAAACTCTTTTCTTTTCTCTTTTGAAAACAACACAAACTTGAGGATTTTTCTAGGTCATATGCAAGAGAGACTTCTCCTCTATTTATAGGGTTAAAAATAGGTTAAAAACAATTTCTTTGGTCTTATTTTCTCTGAAAAAGACCTGAAAATCGCTGAAAAAGTCTGCCAAGAAATCAGAAAAAAACAGATTTCAGAATTGCACAAAAGAGGAAAGAGCCGTTGGGTTTTTGCAGGCTTGGCGGTCGACCGGTCCGGTCGACCGCCAGCCCAGCTGCAAAGAGCCGTTGGCTCTCGGTCGATCGGTCCGGTCGACCGTCCCAAAAGAGGAAACACAGTTTCCTTCTTCCGGTCGACCGGTCCGGTCGACCGAAAAAAACCTGTGAGCAATTTGCTCTCCGTCGGTCGACCGGTCCGGTCGACCGAGACATGCACAAACAGTGCATGTCCAGACACATCGCCGGTCGACCGGGCCGGTCGGCCGGAGTTGCCTGAAACAGAAAACTGGGCTGGTTTTTGAGTTAGAAAAATTTGAGAAATATTTTAAAAATACATATAGCTAAGTATTATGCAGAAAATAGTTTATACACATGTTTTAAACAAGATTTTCAAGATATAAAGCTTTTGGTACATGTGTATATAAACTAAGGCATAAAGCTTAGAAATAACCATTTTCAAAACATAGGAAATATATGAAACAAGTGTGTGTGCAAATCCTAGAGCCAAATTTCATATACTCAAACTTTAACATTCTATTTCTTACAATGTTTCTAAGGACTTCAAGATCTTCAATAGGCTTCTTCATATAATCTTCAACACTTGTTCCTTGAGCCCAATTGGAGTTGACTTGAGTCCAAATCCTTGTATTTGTGAGAGAAGACTTCTAGAATGAATAGAAATCTGAAACACACTTAAACAACAAATGTTATTAGTACAAATAACTAATATGTTTTGTAATCATCAAAATACACTAATCATGGGTGATTGTAACCTTGGGCCAACAATCTCCCCCTTTTTTGATGATGACAAAACATATAAGTTATTGAAACAAATAAAGGAAGAAGAGCTTGGAAAGCTCCCCCTCAAACAATGCTATGTAAAAAAAATAACTATTAGTGAGATTCATGAAGCATTGAAAACCCAATAATTTTGTCAAAAGCTTAAATACCAATCAAACTTAATACCAATTAAACTTATACTTTTTTTTTCTTTAAACTTATAGTAAATAAACTAAACTCAAACTATAAGCAAACTTACTTCTCCCCCTTTTTGTCATACATCAAAAAGGGTTAAAACAAAACAATAGAAAATTTCATTTTAAGAATCCATAATACAAACATTCAACTCACCACAAATAAATGAAAATCGAGCATAGTCTAAAAGTTTAGTAAAAAATATCGGCAAGTTGAAAATCGGTAGAAACATAGTCAATATCAATATCACTTTTCTCATAATGATCTCTAAGAAAGTGATATCTAATGTCAATGTGTTTGGTTTTACTATGTTGATTTGCATTCTTTGTCATGTGAATAGTACTAGTATTATCACAAAATATTTTAACATGATCAAAGTGTAAATCATAGTCAAGTAGAGTATGTTTCATCCAAAGAACTTGTGCACAACAAGCTCCGGCTGCAACATACTCCGCCTCGGCGGTTGATAGGGCTACCGAATTTTGCTTTTTGGAAGACCAAGATACAAGACAATTACCTAAGAATTGACATGTTCCACTTGTGCTCTTCCTATCTACCCTACAACCCGCATAGTCGGCATCCGAAAAACTCTTCATTTCAAATAATCCGGTTTTAGGATACCACAAACCCATTTCAATAGTGCCCTTAAGGTATCTAATTATGCGTTTAACCGCAATTATGTGAGATTCTTTAGGACAAGATTGAAAACGTGCACAAAGACAAACGGAAAATATAATATCCGGCCTACTAGCCGTCAAATAAAGCAAACTACCAATCATGCTACGATATAATTTAATGTCTACACTTTTACCTTGTTCATCCTTGTCAAGCTTTGTAGTTGTTGCCATAGGAGTTTTGCTTACTTTTGATCCTTCAAGCCCAAACCTTTTGATTAGTTCCTTTGTGTACTTGGCTTGATTGATGAAGATCCCATCCTTCTTTTGCTTGATTTGGAGTCCAAGGAAATAGTTGAGTTCCCCCATCATAGACATTTCGAATTCATCCTTCATGCATGATTCAAAAGCTTTGCAAAGAGATTCATTAGTAGAACCAAAAATAATATCATCCACATAAATTTGCACAATAAGAATATCCTTTTCTACATGTTTTGTAAACAAAGTTGTGTCAATTTTGCCTTTCTTAAAACCGTTTGAAATCAAAAATGAAGAAAGTCTTTCATACCAAGCCCTAGGGGCTTGTTTTAAACCATAAAGAGCTTTATCTAATTTAAAAACAAAATCCGGATGTGTAGGATCAACAAACCCGGGGGGTTGTTCAACATACACCTCCTCTTCAATAAATCCATTTAGAAAAGCACTTTTAACGTCCATTTGAAATAATTTGAAATCTTTATATGAGGCAAATGCTAGTGTCATCCGTATGGCTTCAAGCCGTGCTACGGGTGCAAAGGTTTCTTCAAAATCGATCCCTTCGATTTGAGTGTAACCTTGGGCAACTGACCTAGCCTTGTTTCTAACTACATTACCCGATTCATCCAACTTGTTCTTAAAGATCCACTTAGTACCAATTGTTGGTCTATCGTGGGGCCTAGGAACAAGGTGCTAAACTTGGTTGCGCTCAAATTGATTGAGCTCCTCTTGCATGGCTAGCAACCAATATGAATCGACCTCGGCTTCGAGGACATTTTTGGGTTCAATATGAGAAATGAATGCATAGTTACCACAATAGTCATGAAGTCTAGAGCGAGTAGTTACCCCTTTTGATACTTCACCTATGACGAGGTCCTTGGGATGATGTGGATTGTATCTCCAATCCTTTGGTAGTGGTTGAGTAGGCTCCACCTCATGTGTTTGATTTTCATTTCCTTGTGCCTCTTCCACCTTAGCTTCGCTTCCTTCATCATCCTTTGGTTTGTCTCCCATAGTAGAAGCATCCTCCAAGGTCACTTTCTCCAAACCTTCATCCAATGCATCTATTTCTACAACATTCTTAACAAACTTGTTAGATTCCTCAAACTTAACATGAATAGACTCCTCAATAGTCAATGATGATCTAATGAAAACTCTATAAGCCTTACTAGTGTTTGAGTAACCTACAAAAATAGCCTCATAAGATCTAGCATCAAACTTTCCTAAATTATCTTTTGTATTTAAAACAAAACATTTGCATCCAAAAACTTTGAAATAAGAAACATTTGGTTTTCTAGAAAAGTACATTTCAAAAGAAGTTTTAGTTGTATTTTTACACAAGAAAACACGATTAGATATGTAGCATGATGTATTAACGGCCTCGGCCCACAAATAATGTGGTAGACCGTATTCATTAAGCATTGTCCTAGCCATCTCTTGTAATGTTCTATTTTTCCTCTCAACTACTCCATTTTATTGTGGAGTTCTAGGACAAGCTAATTCATGCTTTATTCCATGTTCTTCACAAAAAGTAATAAAGGGAAGGTTAATGAACTCACCTCCTCTATCACTTCTTATTCTTAAAATCAAAGAATCCTTTTCTTTTTCTACTCTTTTCTTAAAAGTTTGAAAATAAGAAAATGCTTGGCTTTATGTTCAAGAAAGAAAACCCATGTAAATCTTGAAAAATCATCAACTAAAACAAATGCAAATCTATTCCCACTTAGACTTTTGGTTTGTGTAGGGCCAAAAAATCCATATGGATTAACTCCAAAGGACGTGATGTCATGATATCCTTAATTGACTTGAAAGAAGACTTAGTTTGTTTACCAAATTGACATGCGTCACAAACTCGGTCCTTTTCAAAATTCAAGCAAGGAATACCTTTCACCATTTCCTTTGAATTTAATCTAGAAATATGATCAAAAGAAATATGGCCTAATCTCCTATGCCACAACCAAGAGTCATCATCGAGGGTTTTCAAACAAGTAATATTACAAGACATATTTAACATATCAATCATATAAACATTACTTTCACGAAAACCGGAAAATACACAAACATTAGAAGTTCTATCAATTACTTTACAAGCAACATTATCAAAAACAACATCAAAACCTTTATCACAAAGTTGACTAACACTCAAGAGATTATGCTTGAGGCCATCAACTAAAACTACATTTTCAATTAAAGGAGAGGTGCCAAGTTTTACATTACCAATACCGATGATTTTACCTTGGCGTCATCTCCGAAGGTGACGGTGCCACCTTCATGATATTTTGATAGGGTTGCAAAGTTGTTGATGTCCCAAGTCATGTGCCTTGAGCAACCGCTATCAAGATACCACAATCCTCTACGTCGTTGGGCTTTAGAAAGTACCTACATCATTTAACATAATTGTTGATTTTGGTACCCAAACTTTCTTGGGTCCTTTAAAGTTAGTGCCTCGAACCCAAACATTATGATGTGATGCATTTAGTCTATCATAGCAAAAATTGGCTAAGTGACCCTTACGATCACAAAAAGAACATGAATAAACCTTAGCATACATAAATGCATGATGTGTGCGTGGAGTGTGAGCATGTCTTGGGGGTTTTGCCATGTTGTTTAGGTTGTGTAGCATGAACATGAACATGAGCATGAGCATTTTTCTTTGGGACTTGTTTCTTAGGAAACATAGCCTCAATCTTTTTCTTGTTAAACTCACAATTTTTCAAAACAACACTTAATGAGTCTAATCTTTCCTTAAGCATGGATACTTCATTTGAATCAACTAGAGGGGCCTTACCTTTGCAAGAGGTCTTATATTTTTCAAAATCATTTTTGGTAGTGGCCAAGGTGGAAACCAAATCATCCTTTTCTTTTGTAAGAGTAGAAACTTGATGACTTAAAGATTCATTTTCCTTTTTCATCTTTAAATACTTTTTCTTTAAGAAATCATAATTTTGTGACAACTCAACAAAAGCCTCTTCTAATTCATCCATAGAGAGCTCATTATCATGGAAAGGGGAAGAGGTTACCTTGCTTGTGCCTTCATTAGCCATGAAGCACATGTTGGCGGTGTCTATTTCTTCCTCAGATTCGGTCTCCGAATCCCAAGTTGCCTTCATAGCCTTCTTCTTGTAGGGCTTCTTTGATGTGGAGGGCTTAGCTTTGTCCGGACACTCCGCAACAATGTGTCCGGGCTTTTGGCAATTGAAACAAGTGATCCTTCTTTCTTCTTTGCCTCCTTGCCATCTTCTTCTATCTTGGTACTTCGCCTTGTTGTACATCCTCCGGACATTCTTAACAAGGAGTGAGAGCTCCTCATCATCTTCTTCTTCATCGTCTTCATCGGAGTGTGTAGCTTGACTCTTGAAGGCGATAGTCTTCTTTTGGAAGGAGCCATATCCTCCCTTGCTTTCCTTTCCATCTCATGGGTTTTGAGGTTCCCAATGAGACCTATAAGCTCCATCTCTTCATTGTCGTTGAGTTCCTTCAAGGTTGTTGCTTTAACTTCCCATGAAGGAGGAAGAGCTCGGATGATCTTCCTTACTCTTTGATCATTATTGATATCTTCACCTAAAGAAGAGAGTCCATTAGTAATCTTGGTAAATCTTGTAACCATATCATCTATGGTTTCATTTTTTTGCATGCTAAATGTTTCATATTGGGACCGAAGAAGGTCAATCTTAGCCTTCTTTACTTGTGAGGTCCCCTCATGTGTGACTATCAAGTGTGACCAAATCTCATATGCGGATTTGCAATGGATAACCCTAGAAATGTCATCATCATTAAGGGCTTGTAGAAGTGCATAGTGAGCTTTGGCATTGGCATCGAATTCCTTAGTCTCTATTTCGGACCAAGTGGATTCGTCACCGGAGGGTACACTAAAGGACTTAGTCACGGCTTTTGCAACTCGGCTACCTAGAGATTGCAAAAACACGGTCATCTTAACTTTCCATATGGGAAAGTTAAGTCCATCAAACTTAGGAGGGGTCTTAATTCCATCGGCCATTTTTACTATATGAATATGAATGAGATGATTAGCAAATTAGGATCTTCTCTAAGGTTGTTAAACCAAATCCTAGAGTCCAAGCTCTGATACCAATTGAAAAACACCTAGAGGGGGGTGAATAGGTGTAAATGCTAATCTAATGATCTTTTTAAACTAAGTATGATGAATGATGCAACGATCTCTCAAAAACAAGACTAAGAGCCGAATACCCCTTGCGAGGTTCTGAACTCCTTCCTCCCAATTCCCCTTGATATGGGTTAGAGGTGCGCAATGCAACCTTATTGTATTGAGATATGATCGATCAAGGCAAAGTATGATGATGAGAAATGAGATGCACACAATATATCACAAGAATTACAAGTTTGAATTAAAAGCACAAGGAAAATACAAGATCACAAGCAAGTAATAAGGAGCAATAAAGTGTTAGAGGAATTTAAAGCAAGAATTGGACGCAAAGGCAATCGCAAACACAAATATTTGTTCGAGGTTCGAGCCACCGCTCTACTCCCCGCCTTCACCTCCGTGAAGGGTTTCCACTATCCACCGAGGACGCCTTTACAATTTGGTCTACCGAAGACCGAGCACCGTTCTCCACCGAGTACAAAGGACCTCTACCGAAGAGGTTGCTCCACAAGGAAAGGATTACAAGAACAAAGTGATCACCAACAAGATCACTACACTTTTTCTCAAACTCTTTTACAAACACTCTCACTTCAATTACAACTTCACTATAGAATGAGTATAGGATTTTTGGCTCTATGAAGTGTGGTGAGAAAACTTCAGTTGTAGAGTGATATTAGCAATCAAACACAACTGAAAAACTAGCTCAAAAAGAATTGGAATGAAGGCTTTAAACTCTTTTCTTTTCTCTTTTGAAAACAACACAAACTTGAGGATTTTTCTAGGTCATATGCAAGAGAGACTTCTCCCTATTTATAGGGTTAAAAATAGGTTAAAAACAATTTCTTTTGGTCTTATTTTCTCTGAAAAAGACCTGAAAATCGCTGAAAAAGTCTGCCAAGAAATCAGAAAAAAACAGATTTCAGAATTGCACAAAAGAGGAAAGAGCCGTTGGGTTTTTGCAGGCTTGGCGGTCGACCGGTCCGGTCGACCGCCAGCCCAGCTGCAAAGAGCCGTTGGCTCTCGGTCGACCGGTCCGGTCGACCGTCCCAAAAGAGGAAACACAGTTTCCTTCTTCCGGTCGACCGGTCCGGTCGACGAAAAAACCTGTGAGCAATTTGCTCTCCGTCGGTCGACCGGTCCGGTCGACCGACAGACATGCACAAACAGTGCATGTCCAGACACATCGCCGGTCGACCGGCCGGTCGGCCGGAGTTGCCTGAAACAGAAAACTGGGCTGGTTTTTGAGTTAGAAAAATTTTGAGAAATATTTTAAAAATACATATAGCTAAGTATTATGCAGAAAATAGTTTATACACATGTTTTAAACAAGATTTTCAAGATATAAAGCTTTTGGTACATGTGTATATAAAACTAAGGCATAAAGCTTAGAAATAACCATTTTCAAAACATAGGAAATATATGAAACAAGTGTGTGTGTGCAAATCCTAGAGCCAAATTTCATATACTCAAACTTTAACATTCTATTTCTTACAATGTTTCTAAGGACTTGAAGATCTTCAATAGGCTTCTTCGTATAATCTTCAACACTTGTTCCTTGAGCCCAATTGGAGTTGACTTGAGTCCAAATCCTTATATTTGTGAGAGAAGACTTCTAGAATGAATAGAAATCTGAAACACACTTAAACAACAAATGTTATTAGTACAAATAACTAATATGTTTTGTAATCATCAAAATACACTAATCATGGGTGATTGTAACCTTGGGCCAATAGGACTCCAGGCCATGCTTGAGTCCCCTAAAAGGGGACCGGTCCATGCCAGGCCTGGCCGGGCTGCCCGATATTTGCGGGCGGGTCTGGGTTTTGCCCTGCACGGTCCTTGACCCGCTGGGGCCGGGCCAGGCCGGGCCAAACACGACCCGTTTCGCTCACCTAGGTTGCATGCATATGCTTGCTCCTTACTTCTGACTTCCAGTGATTGCACGGTGATTTCTTATGGAAAATTCTACTTTAACGGCCAAGAAGTCATGAATTTGGGGTTGAGCAAGATAGGAGATAATCAATGGAATTTCTTTGATGGTGCACCTCCTGGGGCTTGGAGTTAGGCATTTCACAAAGGCAAGCTATATGTACATTCACAAACAAGTCTTCAAACTAAGGTTTATGCTTTTGATCCACACGCGAGGGTGATTGGTTAGGTAAAGGGGGTGTTCAAGGAGAATTTGCATAGCTGGCTATTGGTTTGAGGCTGGGGCGAGCTGTTGCTGGTGACAAAGATTTTTCATCGCAATGTGTGCTGAAAGTTTGTGTCTTCTAGTTGAAATTGTTGCAACCTCTGGAGGAAATACCTAAACAACAACTACAGGCCAATCACCCAAGATCAACGTTCCAACGAATCATCGAGTTAATCACCAAAAAATATAACAAGAACCAAACAAGCAAAAAAAAGTGAGAAATAAATGATTTAATGAGGTTTGCCTACGACTTCAGGGCAGAAGGGAGAAGATTTTATTTAAACTGAGTTACAAGGGTTACAAAGTTGATCCGAATATCCAAATAGAGAAATTACGCACTCAGCCGTAGAATTCTCATAGACAAACTAACCCTCGAACTTTCAATTAGCCTCTCTCAAGAGATTGCAATCAATAAGGACAATACCCCTCTTTATATAGCCAGAGAATCCAAAAAAAAAAGAAAACCAACAGATTTGAATTCAGACCTAAAATGAATCCAGAATCCAACTCGGAATCAGCTTAGAACCGTCGTGCGGTTGACTGCTAGCTGTGTTGACTCAGTACTGTGCTCTGATCGATGATCGGGCGGTTAACCGCTAGTTGTGCAGGGTTGCATCTTCATTCTGGATGATTGGTCGGGCGGTTGACTGACTATCATCTACTTGTGTTATTCCCTCTAGGCAATCGATCACTACAGCTCTTTTCTTCTCCTGCGCACTTCTGTGCATGCCCGGTCGATCGGGCCTCTGTCTTCAGTCGTGTTTTGTCTATTGTGCACGCTGTTGAACTCAAATCTCTGGATATCTTGTCCAATGAGTTAAAAAACTATGCAAATAAGATTTTATCCTCTCCCTCACAATTCTCCACCTCGGTGAAGATTTCTCAAATCTGAGCGGAATGTAACGCATCAACCAATTTCGGCTCATCCAACAAGATGTGCCATTACGGCTGCATACATGCCCATGCCCAATGGGATCAAGCCATATGTAGTTCATCCTAACGAGCTCCAGAGAGCTTCAACCAACCGATTTTGTAGCAACGCACCAAAATAGCTGAGTCATATGAATCTCACAATCTCGATCGCCATGGAGAATAACGGTTTTAACTTGAGCTCACTAGCTTAAAATTCATGCTTACTCACTCACTTTCGTGGATTTAACTTGGTTCCTTTTGCTGCAATCAACAAGTTCAGCATCCAACACAGCTACATAATCTCCAACTGATGTCATAACCAGTGAGATCCCAACTAATATCGAACAACCAGAAAATGGTGAAGTAACATCAATCTCCACCCACTGTGATATGTCCTTAGTCTTCATCCTCTCCGCTTACTGAGAGATGAAAAACTTCAACAATAAAGCCTCATAAAATTTGACATACCTACTCCACACGATCTTCTTGTTTTCAGAGTCTCATAACTTGTAGCCTTTCAAGTTTCTTTCGACTCTCAAAAACACAAACTCTTTTACTCACGGATTCAACTTGTCATCTTTGACACTGAAGTAGGTCAGACTTCCAAATACCCGCAGCAAACCATAGTCTTGAGCAGCTCAACCCGATCAAATATTCAATAGAGTTTTACCTCCTATCGTAGTCGATGACAAATAATTCATGATATAGCTAACATACACTAACGCCTCAGCCCAAAATTATTTGTTTAATAATGTATTAGATAACAAATACCGAATCTTTTTCAAAAAAAAAAATTGTTCATCTCTTTTTGGTCACCCCATGGTTACTAACTGTGAAGTAAATTTCAATACCATTGTTTTGGCCGGATTATAGGAATCGATCCTTGTACTCCCCAATATGATCAAATTGGAGCATCTTGATCTTTCTACTAGTCTATTTCTTCTCAAAATTTTTTTATTTCACCAGCATATTTAGGACTTTAAATCTTTATCTCATAGGGTATACCCAATAACGCTTATATAAATCATTAATAAAAGAGACAAAGTACGATGACTGCCAAGCTATGCGATCATAGTAGGACCCCAAACATCAATACGAACACAATCAAGAAGACCTTCGAGCGGTGAGTTGCGATGCCAAATTTCACCTTCGTCTTCTTATTCAGAACACAATGTTTATCTAATTCTAAATTGTAGTTCAATGCACTTTTCAATAATCCTTACTTTGCCAGAGGTTTCAGAGAATCCAAGCCAGCATGTCCGAGTCTCATTTGTCATAGTCTAGTAGAATTGCCTTCCAACTATTTTGAAGCAATCAAATTTTTAGTTACTGCACTATCCCTCACGTGGTATAAGTTGTTGCGTCAAATGCCTTTCAGACTACCAAAGAGCCACTGAACATCTTGAGAACGCCTTCTCTAAGAGTCCCTTCTCTGGCCCTGTGCTCCAAAGCTCCAATTAAAATTAAATTCTTATTCAACTGAGATATATATCTCACATCCTTCAACTCTTTTATCATCCCATCAAACTACTTGATGCGGACTATTTTTATCTCTTCAATATGACATGTGAATCTATCGCCGAGCATCACCAAGCATCCATCTAGTATTTCAAAACTAGCAAATCACTCCGTTTGGGACAAATGTGATGGGCAGCACCCGTATCCAAAATCCACTTAGATTTCTCTGAACAGCAAACAATAAGGGTGACAAAAAATGAATAATCAAATAAGTTTGAGTTTGATCCACCTACCTGTGAAGTACCACCATCATTATACTGACCACCTGTGTGAGATTTGTCAAAGACTTTGACTCCTTAAGCTTTAGACAAATAATTTTTCGGTGTCCTTCCTTTCTACAGTAAGCACATTGATTCTCTACCAATTGATGATTACCAATTTTAGACTTACCAACATCTCCTTGTCCTTCCAGTTGTTCATGCCATGAAACTTCACTACATCAATTTTTGATTGGTGGATGTTCACGGTCTGCACCGTGGACTGATTAACCTCAGCCATATTTCCTCCAGAGCGTGCCAAACACAATGCAGAAAACCAAAGAGAAATAGATCCAAACTAGATAAATTTCAAAATTTTACCCCAAAATGAAACCCTAGATGAGTTTTCGAGCAATCTCCTCCATCAAATCTGATCCCAACGAACAATCCAACGCTATTTTGAGATCGACATATGATCTCACAAACAGACCAACGCCGCTCCGAGATCGACACATGATCTCCGTTGAATAGACAATGATGTTCTTGGGATCGACACATGATCCCGACAGAGCCTAGGAAGCTCTAATACCACTTGTTGCACCCTCCGGAGGAAATGCCTAAACAGTAGCTACACGCTAATCACCTGAGATCATCATTCTAACAAATCGCAAAGTTAATCACCAAACAATATGGCATGAACAAAAAAAAAGAGAAAGCAAGAAATAAACAATTTAACAAGGTTCGATAACTTGCCTACGTCCTTGGGGCAGAAGGGAGAAGATCGTATTCAACAAACTAAGTTACAAGGCTAACAAAGTTGATCTAAAGATCCACCTAGAGAAACTATGCACTTAGTTATAGAATTCTCACAAACAAATTAACTCTAAAACTCTCAATTCATCTCTCTCAAAAGGTTACAATCAATGGGGACAATATCTTTTTTTATATATCCAGAGAATCTACAAAGAAATAGAAACTAACATATCTGAATTAGGATCAGAAATGAATCCAGAATCCAACTCAAAGTCAGCTGAGAACCGTCATGTGGTCTACTGGGTAGTCGACCGCTAGCTGTACAGATTCAGTATTGCGCTCTGACTGGTCCACCGGGCGGTCGACCGCTAGCTGTGCTGGGTTGCATCTACGTTCTGGATGGTTGATCAGGCAATTGACCGACTGTCATTTGCCTATGTTATTCTCTCTGGGTGGTCGACCGGGCGGTTGACCGCTGCAACTCTTTTCTTCTCTAATGCACTTCTGTGCATGCCCGGTGGATCGGATGGTCGACCGGGCCTCTGTCTTCGGATGTGCTCTGTCCATTGTGCACGTCGTTGAACTCCAAGTCTCTAGCTATCTTGTCTAATGAGTTAAAAAAACTCTTCAAATAAGATTTTATCTTTCCCCCACAGAAACATGGAGAATGAGTTAGAATTACATGGAGAATGAGTTAGAATTACAAGTCTTGGGGATCGTGTTGTTGCTTCTGAGCAGTTCCAACATTGTCTGTTTGTCGAACAAGCAGATCGTTGGCACAGGTTTTGAAGCCAACTGCATCTATGAGCTACATATGCACAAGCCCTTGTTGGTGTACTTGTTGGAGGATGAAAATTGCTGGAAGTTTCCTCTTCCTTATGAATGGCACGATGGTATAAGATGGGGATGGCTGTTATCGTACAATTGGTAAATGATGGAAGGCTCGACAAAATATTATCGAAAACTATGACTCTTTATTGGTTGTTTCTTGAGTATTTAGTAAGAGAAAACTTAGAAACTATTAGATTGTTATCATTAAATTGAGGTTCTTTAATGTTTAGTAAGAAGAATTTGGAAACTTGGATTGTTATCGTTAGTAGAGGCAATGAGTCTCACACTCAATTGCAAGTCATTTATATTAAAAGATTTTGGATTACCTACCCACTTCTCTTCTTCTCTTCTCGAGTGTCTTACATTTCATGTACTTTGTTAATAATTTTTTATTTTTCAGGCGGTCTAATAGAGTATTTTGGGGAGCAGACACATATGAGAAAAGACCAAGGGTTTTGTTTTGACAGGGTTCAGTGAGTAATTTTAGATCTAACTGATGATAAGATAGAAAATGATATTTTGAGAAGTTTTAGGGTGTATAGAGCAAATTATGATAACTTGAAATTAATAAGTGAGTGAAAAAAATGGTGAGTGTGGACAGGAAACGGAGGGATGTGAGTGAAATTTCCCAAATTGTTTTCTCATTTGATTGGAGATAAAATCAAAAAGAAAAGAAAGTTGGAGGTAAGTGAAAGAAAATTTACATTAGATTTTTTCTCCCCTTTTATTTGCCCTGGGTCTGTGAAAATGAGAAAAAAGTATCGGAGGCAAAATGAGTGTCAAGAGAGCAAACTCCCCTCCCATAAAACTCGGCCTCTCATTCGATCTCATCAGTCTGTTAGCTTAGATCTCGTCAGTGTACCATCGCTTGCTCTCATCACTCTCATTCGATCTCGTCAGCCTTCCGTCATTCAATCTCATCGTTGGCTCTTGTCGCTTGATCTCGCCAGCCACTCCTACATCTCATCGTCATCTCTCTGTGCCACTCGGTCACACTGCTTCCTCTCTCTAGACACTCAATCTAGCCGTCAATTCTCTCAGCTGAGGTGATCTCTGACTCATGTGTTGTGTTCTCTTGTGAATGTTAGTCTTTTAGATTTAGGCTCTGGTCTTGGTTTCTCTTTGATTTCTAATGCGAAGCAAGAGGGACTTTGGTCGTGTCCTCCCATGTAGCCACACGGTAAACCATTGGGTTTGCTTCCTAACGGGCACTGCTTCAAATCTCATGGGGTGATATACGTGAATAGGAGTGTGTGTGTGTGTGTGTGTGTGTTTGTGTATGTGTGTAGGCTGGCGATTAACGTGATGTAGGAGCAAGGCGGAGGCAACAGGAGATCAAGGTTCAACAACAGGCCAGACACAGTTCTCAGTCGACCGTCCGGTCAATCGAGCAAACAAGTTGAAGTCGTCGGTCAACTGGCCAGAAAGCAGAAAAGCGACCAGAGAGCTGAGTCTCCTGGTCAGTCGACCACCCGATCGACCGACAATACGTAATTTTAACTAAGGGGTCGACCGCCAGTCGCGTATCAACTATTTCAGATTCGGTTTAGGATTTGATTTTTAGGTCCGTTTTGGATTTCATTTTGTTTTTTTCTTTTATTTATTTCTAGTTTCCTAATTATGTTAGACTTTTACCTTTAAAGTATATTTAAGGTCATTGTATCTTTGTTTTTAGATCCAACTTTTAATCAAGAAAATTGAGTTTTTTCTCTCCAATTGCTCGTGGATTCGAGTTGTTACCTTTTCTCGTGGATTCAAGTTATTTTTGCTCATGAATTTGGGTATTATCCTACCGAAGGTATCCTTTAGGTTTCGTTGGCGCTAGAATGAGATCTAATCGGTATCTTCGCTTCCTTATCTGCGTCAAGTGGTATCAGAGTTTCAGCAACTTTCTAATGATGGTAAAAGACGGTGATGGTTTCCAACGCCTTTCCACAAGGATGGGCGTTGTTGAAGGAGACATCTGCACTATAAAATCTACCTTTAATCTTATGGCCCAAGAGATCAAGAAGTTGTCCCTCAAATTAATGACTGAAGTCTAAAAAATGGTCTGTACTGAAGCGGACATGATCGCCATTCAACTCAACCTCCACCACAATAACCATCACCACAACAACCTCCACTCTAACAACCACCACCAGTACAACCACCACTACATCAACGACCGCCACAACAACCACCACCACCACCTAGACGTTCTCAATGAAATTTTCAATATAAGGATCTTTCTGATGTGGAAGAATTGAACAACTTCTTCTATCAAGAAACCGACTTCGAAGATAAAGCTTATAATGGAGGGTTGGCTTATGGGCAAGAACATAGGCAGATAGCCAATCCTAATCTTAACAGGGGAGGAGGACTTTCTTTTTCTAATCATGATAGGAGAAGAGATTACTCAAATCTTAATGAATATAGGATGAAGATCAAAATTCCTTCCTTTAGTGGGAACCTTGATATTGAGTCTTTCTTATATTGGGTTTATGAAGTTGAAATTTTTTTTGACATGACATATGTTCCTGAGGAGAAGCATGCCAAGTTCGTGGCCTACAAGCTCAAAGGATGAGTGTCTGCATGGTAGGATCAATTTCAAATCATAAGGAGACATCAAGGTAAATCACCCATGATAACGTGGAGGCGCATGAAGTAACTACTTCAAGGTAGATTCCTTCCACTCGATTATCAATAAATCCTGTACAATCAATTTGAGCATTGCCAACAAGGGGTAAGGATTGTCGCGACATACATGGAGAAGTTCTATCGGCTATCATCCCATTGTGATATATCCATGACTGAGGAACAATAAGCTATAAAGTACATTAGTGGTCTAAAGTATCCTATTCAAGAATGCATGATCCTCACGACGTATTCTTCATTGATGAGGCCCATAATAAAATCTTGAAAGTCGAGAGATTACAGATTAGGGCTCTACTTTTCAGGCGTCCAACACCAATTAAAGAGTCAACAAGTGGCACAGGAATTCAGCAGGGTTTCACAACAGTTGACCAATCGCCAGCCCATCAGTTGACTAACGCCCCTGCATCCATACCAGCAACGTCAACCGTCGTCACTACAAAGAACAAAGAAATCTCTATATTAAACCTGGAGTTGGCAAGTACTACAAGTGTGGATAACCTGGACATTGGTCCACTGAATGCTCTAAGAGGAAACAAGTCAATTTGGTGGATTATGAAGATGTCAGGGAAGAAGAGATCGAGATAGAGGATCGAGATGAATCAGACTTACCCGAAAAGCAAGGAGACCCAGTAGCTTGTGTTGTTCAAAAATTGCTATGTAATCAGGAGATCCCTGACAATACACAGTGACATAAATCTTTTACTCAAGATGCTCGGTCCTAAATAAGGTGTGCAACCTCATCATTAACAATGAAAGTTACAAAACATTATGTCTAGAGCACTTGTAGAATATTTGAAACTAGAGACAAAACCACACCCTCTTTCTTACACCCTTGTTTGGATCAAGAAAGGCCCCTCCATCAAAGTAATGGATCTTTATCATGTTCCTATTTCAATTGGCATTTTTTACCAAGACTTCGTTGCATGTGATGTGGTTGATATGGACAAGTGTCATACTCTTTGGGGGAGACCATGACAATATGATGTTGATGTAATCCACAAGGATAGAGAGAAGATTTATATGTTCACTTGGAAGGGAAAAAGAGTTGACATGAGACCAACTCCACCTATTTCAAAGTCAACGAAAGAAAATGAGCCTAAACTCATATCAATATGCAATCGAGGCAGATCAAGATTTTAGAGTCACACTTTTTCTCAGGTAGAGTTTATTAAAGACAATAATGTTAATGGTCGATTGATCGAAACTCGAGAACGAGTTCTTTTGAAGAGTAAGGGGCTGATGTAGAAGTCAAGGCATCAGCAGCAAGAGATCAAGGTTCAACAACAGGCCAGACACAGTTCTTGATCAATCGCCCAATCGACTGAGAAAATGAGTTGAAGCCGTCGATCGACTGACCAGAAAGCAGAAAAGCGACTAAAGAGCTGAGTCTCTTAGCCGGTCGACTGACAATGCGTGATTTTGACTAAGCAGTGGACCGCCCGATCGATCGATAGTCATATATCACCTGTTTTAGATTCTGTGTAGGATTTAATTTTCATGTCCGTTTTGAATTCTAATTTGTTTCGTTTTCTTTTATTTATTTCTAGTTTCTTAGGTTAGACTTCTACTTTTAAAGCTTATTTAAGGCCATTGTATTTTTGCTTTTAAGATCCAACTTTTAATCAAGAAAATTGAGTTTTTCCTCTCCAATTGCTCGTGAATTCGAGTTGTTATTTTTGCTCATGAATTCGAGTTGTTTTTGCTTATAGATTCAAGAATTATCCTACTTGAAGGTATCCTTGTTGGCGCTAGAACGAGATCTAGTCGTCATCTTCTCTTCCTTGTTTGCGTCAAACCGCGAGCTTCTTTTATAAAAAGGGACTTTGATCGTGTAAGCAAAATTTTAGCGAGAAGAGACGATTTCAACTAAATAACTCAATCAAAAAGATCAAAAATGAATGTAAGCATGCAATTTAATTGTGAAATTTAAGTTTCTTTGATGTTGTGTGTAGCATGTAGTAGTTGTTTTTCACTACTTGCATCAATTAGATGGATGATTGTCGTTTGGTGTTTGAGATTGGATGTGTTTGATGTTGATTGAGAAATGGAATTGATATTTGGGATGAAATTGGAAGCAAAATTGCTCTTGTGAACCCAATTTGAAATTGAAAACAAGGTTGATAGCCTCTATGACTGTTTGCAAGTGTCTATAATTTTTTATTGGTGTAATTAAATTGCAGCTAAGAGTTGAAGTTGTTAGGATTTTGCCTTATTTTCAAGAAGAGATAATGGTCCAAGAAGATTTAACCCGATTAGAGAAGACGATGGTTTGAAACAAAAGAAACAGATCCAGTTGGACAAAATAATTACTTATAACAAGTATAAGTCGACTTATGCATAGACTAGTAAACTATACGATTGATTAAGCAAGATACAGAGAAGGACATGTTATACACTAGTCAAGTTATAAGAAGTTTAAGTCAACTAATGGAAGAATTAGTTGAGTAATCAGCATGATAAGTCGACTAATCAGCCGGCCTGAAGCGTGAACAAATATCTTTTAGGCGCGTGCGACTTTTCTTCTCTAGAGGAGTACAAATAGGATTCAAATTCTATTCAATAAAGGTTTATTTCTAAAGATTAAAGGGTTTAGAATCCTTCTAGATCAAAGAGATTAACTCCTAATAAGATTGATCAAGATTCTTCATACATTCAATGACCAAGATCATCTCATAGTCTAAATAGGAGTTTTATTATAAAATTATATAAATAAAGATTGTAACCCAATATTGTAAATCAATCTCAAGTAAAGTGTTAAGCCAAAGGCCCATCACTCTAGTTTTGATGATGGTTAACTCATGTAGTTATAGTACTAATGATCTTGTATTTAATTAGTCCCATATATATGATCAAGATCTTAGTAGGTGTTTAGCTTCAACAAAGGATTTAAAGTCAAGTTTTGGAGCAAGCACGTGTTGATTCAAGAGCTTGTACATCAAGACCACATTAAGTACTCAAGAGGAGTCTAACTCATTGGATCATGTTTTGAACCAAGTCAAGAAGGAGAAGAAGATTTTCAAGTGAAGACCTTCAAGAGAGACTTGTGTCTAGATTTATTTTTAGTAAGATTTTATTTTTAGATAAAATGTAAAGGATAGATTAGTTGGTGGATTTCTCAAGTATCTTATATACTCACACACAAGATTTAGATGAGTTTTTATAAAAGAGTTTTCATTTTGGAAAAATACCGTTTTAGTTTTTGGAGTTTCATATATACATGTGTTTTAACCAAATTTTAGAGCTTAATGTCAAAACATAGATATTTCTTCATATATGTGTAATGGATCATATCCATACACACTAAGATTTAAAAGTATTTAAAATATCTTATTTTTTTATTTGGCAAAGTTTTGAAAAAATATGGTTTTTGTTTTAAGGCAAATTTCTAAGTTATAAAAATAGCTCAAAATGTTTGTTATATGTTTTAATTTTTACTCAAACATGTTTGTATATCAAAGTATATTATTGAACTTATTTTTGTATATTTTTAGAGATTTTATGGGATTTTATTGAAGGAAAAATGACAAACTTTTAATCCCTAAAAAGACTGTTTTTGGCCTTCCGCCGGTCGACCGCACGGTCGACCGAGCCAGAGGTCGATCGACCGGGCGGTCGACCGACGTGCACAAAATGTGCACGGCCAGGGCCGATCGACCGCACAGTCGACCGCCAGAGAGTGTCTGCTCTCTGAAAATGGCCCGGTCGACCGGGCGGTCGACCGCTGGGCCATTGCCCTGAAGGCGGTCGACCGGCCGGTCGACCTACCTTCCTAACGGTCAAAAAATCGACCGTTGGCGGTTGACCGGGAGGTCGATTGACAGCAGCGTCAGCTGCTGATTTGGACCCCAACGGCTAGTTTTTGGATGCCTATAAATTGGGGGTTCCCATGGACTGTTTTCTACAAGATTTCAAGTTGGTTTTTAAGCTAGTTTCTCATACACTTCTAAGTCTTGATTTCACTTGTTTTAGAGCCTATTACTTCCATTCAAAAGGAGAGTTTATCAAGAGGTTTTCAAAAGTAATTTCTTGTGTTTTCTACCACAAATTCAATTTTAATTTTTCTCACACATATTTGAGTTTTCCATTGCTATATTATTCCTATAGGAGAGTTGTTGTGAGATTCTTTTTAGGTGATCAAGTGTTTAGATCACCAAGAGTTCTTTATTGTATTTGAGGAGGCGGACTTGCGGGTTCACGGTGTTTCGGGTTCTAATGAGAACTCGGTGTAGAGGTGCGGTCTCGGCAAGCTTGCGTGCTTGCGAGTGTTTGTTCTTGGGGAAAAAGAGGGGGACTTGAGAGTCCAAAGGAGTTCTAGTGTGAACTCGCTTGTAGGTGTTGCGGCAGCGAGTGATCCAGTGGGATCGGTTTATAGTCAATCCTTCATAGTGTTGAAGGCGGGGACGTAAAGCAAGTGTGCTCGAACCTCAAAACAAATCTCCCGTGTTTGCGATTGCTCTCTCTATCTCTCACTTGTCGTTATATCTTGCTCATGCTTATATTGCTTTCATCTTATATACTTAATATATAGTGTGCTTAATTGTTACATGCTTGGGGTTTGTTTGCTCACACTTGTATTCAACCAAGAGAGCCATAGCGGCACCTCAACTCTTATCTAGAGGAATCTTGAGGAGTTCATCCAGAGCACTTCACGGAGAATCCGGCTGCACTCTTGTGTTATACCTTGTTTGTTTAGCTTAAGAATTTATAATTTGCATAAATAATTTTAATTCTGCATTAATTGACCATTAGATTAGCTAGTCACCTATTCACTCCCCTTCTAGGTGATTTTAATTAGTATCAGAGCCAAGTGCCCTTAAATTGGGTCTAACAACCTTGAGTTAAAGATCCTCTTTTATAGCTAATCACAATATTTGTACACACATGGATTTCTCTTTGACATTCTTAACATCCAAACTTGGAAGGTTAAGATGTCTTTGTACCTCAAAGGCCTAGATATTCATGTTTATCTTGCTACCACTAAGGATTCATATGTTAGTAATAGCAAGTATATTGAGGCTAACTCAAAAGTCATTCATGCTTTACAGTCAACCCTGAGTGATGATTATCTATGTAGGGTTTCTAATCTTGATTCGATTTTTGTAGTATGGAAAACTATTGTCTCCCTTAGCGAACAAGAACAATACTATGCGGGGAGTGACTCGGATGTTAAAAGTGAGGCTTCCAACGTATGCTACATGGTCCAAGGGGATAACCCCCTTGAGTTAAATACCGAATCCAAGTTAGAAGAGGATGTTGATATGTCTTATGATGAACTTGAATCATTTTATCAACAACTTCTTGAAAATATGAATTGATTAAAAAGGATAATAAGAAATTGAAAAAGAAATATGATTCTATTTTAGAAGAAAATGATTCTTTTAAAAATAAAGTAGCATGCATTGTAAAAGAAAATGAATTTTTGAAAAATGAGAATATTTCCTTGTCCTCTAAGCTAAATGATCTTTGTGAAGGAAATACTTCTTTGAAAAATAAGATTAATTTGGTGGAAAAACAAAAAGAGATTGCTTTAAATGAAAACAACTCTTTAAAAAGAAAAATTATTTCAAAAGAAAAAAATATTTCTAAAAAGAAAAAAATTGTTGACCATGCTTTTCATGCTACTACTATTGATAAAAATGAAGTTAAATTTTTGAAAAATAAAATAAATTGTTTGAGCTCAACTTTGAGCAAATGTGCATTTAACCACAATAGATTGGAAATCTTGTTTCAAAAGAAACAAGCTCCACATGTTCATGCACATCACCCACAACATGCATATGCACACTTTGCACGTCATGATCACACTCATTCACATGTGCATGCTAAAGTGTATAAATGTACACATTGCGACCGCAAAGGCCATTTAGCTAAATTTTGTTATGATAGAGTAAATTTTATTAATTTTTCTACTAAAAGTGTTGGGTTCCGAATAAGACTAACCCCCGTGGACCTAAAAGAAAATGGGTACCAAAGTCCCCACCTCTTGTGTTTGATGTAGGTGTGGGCTCTCACATGACGTGAGAGGTTTGATGCCTTGGTGGTGGATGCAAATGGACTTGATGGACACACATATTGATGCACCGCTATCAAGGAAGTTTGGTGGGAAGACCACCATGTTTTGGAGACTTAGAGTATAGTTCTTTGGTTTGGTAACTATCTCTAAACTCCATTTATTTTACATGCTTTTATATTTGATGATTTTTTTAGCATGTGTTAGTTTTATGTTAAAATAATCATGATTTTGTGCTTCATGTGGTAAATACTTATTTAGATGTAGTTTTTGTCAAAACTTATGTATATACGTGTACAAGTAGTGAGCAACATTTGATTCATATACGTTTGCACTTCATTGTTTATTTGTACTCACTACATGCACATGTATAGCCTAGTTTTGATGATTCCCTCATTTATACTTGTTTTGCCTATCTTTGTACATGTTTTATTTCATTTATATGTAATATTTGTCCAAAACTAATAAATATACATGTACACCCTTGAGTCACTTGCCTTCATGCAAATACTATTATGCACTCATTTTATATTTGGGATATGTATGCATATTGTTAGCTTTGGATAAATCATACATATGCCTTGAAGTTTTTTTAAAAGAAAAATGAATTTTCATGAATTTTCTCTTGTTTGATGTCTCTTGAACTTCATTAATTATTTTCATGAAAATGCTAATTACATGATTCTTGTGCACTCACACTTCATTTGTTTACTCATGACATTGTTTTCATGAGAATTTTTGAGCTTTATAGATTTTGAGTATCGAATTTTGCGTATTTAGTATGACTAATGAAATACATATGATTGTTTTAATTTTTGAAGGATCTTTAACTAGTTTTTCAAAAATTACTTTAACTAGTTATTTATTCTTCATTTGGTAGACTTTTCTAATTTTATAAAATATTTTTCAAACTCTTGTTTTTTGAAAACCCCTACCAACCCTTTTAAAGGGCGGATGGATGGGCGACTATATCTTATATGCTCAAATTACATATCTTTTATCATGTGCATGAAAAGGGTGGATTTTTATGAGTTATACACTTGATTCTCATCATATTTTCAATTGATATTACAATTGATATTCTTGTATATACTCATATTTTGTATTCTATATATGTATGCTTTAAATTTCAAATAATATCAATTTCTATTGGTATTCTCATTTTCATACATATATATGATTTGCTTGTGCTTGATTTACAATATATTTACATGTTTAAAGCACAAATTATGTTTATGTTAAGCTTGATTTAAATCTTAATTTTCAATTTGTATCTCAATTGGTAAGCTTATGCATTATTTTCATTTGGTGTTTTTATTGATATCAAATTTGCAATATACTTCAATTGGTATCAATATGTTTTAATTTTCAATTGGGTTTAATTTCATTTGGTATCAATATGTTTTACCTATTTGGTATCAAAATTTACCATATATTTCAATTGATATCAAAATATAAAATGCTTTCTTTCATTGCTATCAAAATGTACAACTGTTTCAATTTCAATTGGTATCACAAATTCATATGGTATCAAAGATGTTGTGATATCTCAAATTGATTTGTTGATTTAAGAAAAATTCAAAATTTGTATTGTTTATTTACAATTAGTATCTTAAAAATTTGTTTAAGTATTATTAAAATTTGTGTTAAAAATATTTTAATATGTATTGTCTATATGCAAGGGGAGCTAAATATCTCTTCTATATATAGATTCATGTTGAGTGTATCTTATATTTAGGAGGTTGACATCTCTTTTTTATATGATACACGTGTGTAGGGGAGCTTCACATCTCCACTTATGTATTGTATATTGTGCGTTATGTGAGTTAGGGCTTGTCATCCCTTCTTCATGTAATGCATGTATGCAGGGAAGCTGTTGATGGCTTTGCAAGGAAGAAGTTTGACATTTTCGTTCTTAATTTGCACGTGAAACACATATCGCTGTTCACAGTCAATTAAATATTTAATAGTTTAAAGTAGTAAGATATACTAAAAAATAATTGGGTTACTGAAAAATTGTTAGGAGTATATATAATTTCAAGAAACCTAAAATTTCGAGGTTTTTTTGGTGAAATTATCCCACTAAATGGGACCTGATTTGTGCCTTTGAAAATGATTGATTCATGCATTAGACATGCATGAAAACACTTGGAAGAGTATAGATAATGTGCGTGACTTGCAGGGGAAAAAATGTATGAGCTAATTAATAATATAGTCCTCTGATAAAAAAATAGAAAATGGTCAAAAGGATATAATTCATATTAATTGATTCGTGTCAATGAATCCACAACAGAGACTGAAAAAGGTTAGATATTTCATTACCAACGTCTTGTTTTTCAATCATAAGATTAAATACTGGTTCATACAGTATTGATATTTGCCTAAAACAATAAACAAAAGACTAAGATTTCAAAAATAGGAAAAATGTAAAAATTGAGGCTTGATCAAAGGTCACTCTTGATAAGAGTTTTTACCCTAAATTACAAAAGCTAAGAAAATTAGTTAAACACCATCACTGATTCTTCCATTGATTTTATGTTAGAGAAAGAGAGGATGGGAACTCTAATTCTACTCTAAGTTTTTTATATTTTAGAAATGGGAAACAAATACAACATTTCACTTTTTAATATAAGAAAAAGTTTTATTCAAGAAAAACAAAAGGTAGGGAAAATTATTACAAAAGAAAATCTAGAGAGAAGATGAGAGCAAATGCACCGCCATAAATGCTAGGGACTATGAATTTTTGCCTCTTTCCAAAATCCAATTTTTATATACATCTTTCATGATACAATATAAAATGCTATGCTCATGCCTTGTCATAATTTTAGAGTTCTGGTATAGTTAAAGAGAACCTCACAGTAATTTCATTGTATTATTGTACCAGAGCAAGTGAGTGGCTCAAGTTCAAACCGCATTGAAAGCATCTAAATAATAAATTTAGAAAGGAAATTTACCGTCATGCAAAACTCAAGCAGAACATTTGCTTCTCATGTAAGAGCAGGGGCGGAGCCAGAAAAAAATTTAGAGGTGGGCTGCAAGTTTTTATAGCATATGCTTATGAATTATATGAATTTGTCAAAAGAATAAAATAATATTCTTCACTAAATCGGGGACGGAATCAGGAATAAATTTGTTAAAAGAAAATTAAAATAAAAGGAGATTTAAAACAATAATTGAAAAAGAATCAAAATAGAAAAAAATTTAAGGAAATATTCGAAAAAATGGGCCGGGCTACAGCCCGGCCAGTCAACTAATGGGTCCGCCCGTGTGTAAGAGATTCTAGATTTGAAGCTCTCTAATATGTGAGAGATGAAGAATTTTTTCATAAAAAATACAAAAGTGCGAGCATTCTATAAGTAAAAACTTCAATTAAATTCATAGTAAAATGATGTCTGTTGAAAAAAAAAACCATGCCAATAAAGATAAAATTACAAAAAGAAATAAGGGATAAATTTATAAAAAAAATTGAGGCATTATATAGCCTAGTAGTTACCACTGTTACACTGTATGAGCATTCTGTAAATAAAACAAATCAATTAATTTCATAGTAAAAAAAAAAAAAATTGCTTGTTGAGAAATATCCATGCCAACAAGACAACAGAAGAAAATAAAGCATCATACAGACCAAATCACTCACGCGAAAGGTTAATTTTAGCAAATTACCGTAAAATTTCACCTGTTTCTTTAAAAGATACTACGTAGAACATTTAGAATTATAACAAACTCTCATACATGGCTTTCCATGACAGTTTAAAAAGAAATTTGTAGGCTTTTAATAAAAATTTGTAAATATTTATTGCATTTTAATAAAATTATTAATTTTTAACAAGTGGGTGTAAGTTCTTAATTGTTTTATGATTTATGAATTTATTTTGAATATAAGTGGGTGTAAGTTCTTAATTGTTTTATGATTTATGAATTTATTTTGAATATAAGTGGGTGTAAGTTCTTAATTGTTTTATGATTTATGAATTTATTTTGAATATAGGTCGCTCCTTATTAATTTGATCTATTTACCATTCGTAACAGATGAGTAATAATTTTTCTAGCTCATTAGTAATGGAAAGTCAAGAATTCATACTTTTCAACTAACATCCCCAAAAAAAGCTGCAATTACTAAGAAAACCAGGGTGGCAAATGATTATTTTGTTTTTTTTAATGCCTCTTTTAGTAATAATATTTATTTAGCCGCCAAAAAGCCACCCTCAGCCAGAAACACAGAACATGACACACCCCACGCAAAAAAAAAATAGAAAGGGCAATTTTTGAATAAATTTTATTTCGAATTTAATATTAAACATAGATTTTTTTTAAATTTATTTTCAAAAATCGACTTCTGACAAGCCAGTTTGGTGCTACGTAAGGGATAGAGAGTCGAGGGCTGGCTGTGGTGTGGGGGTAGGGCTGGCTGTGGTGTGGGGTTCGGGCAGTACAGGTGGTACCATACCCAGACCCGTTTACCCAAGAGGGTACCATACCCGTCTCATTTACCCGCGGGTCCAGAAGGTGGGTTTCCATACCCGGACCCGTTGTACCCGAGGGTCCAGACCCGTTTACCCAGACCCATAACAAAAAAACATAAACAAATACAGTAACAAAAACACATGAAGAGAGGGAAAAAATTTTTGTAAAGAGAAAGAAAGCAAGTTTTAATATCAATAAAAGATGAAATGCAACCAGGTGCAAGAGGTGGAGGGAAAATTTTCAATGAAAGACTATAATAAAGAAAAAAATTTAAAGTAAGGCCCCCAAATTTATTTGGGAAAACACAATAATAGAATCACCCATTAAGCAATCAAAAGTTTTCAACATTTAAAGCACAAAGGGATGATTTACTGATAGAGTCTTGAGAGGGTTTTAATTCTATTAGTATTATTTATATTTATGTTTTGAAATGGGTAATCGGGTCTGGTTCAAGTAAAATCAAACCCATCCCATTTAATACTCGGGTATACGAGTAAACGGGTATGAGTTCAGGGCAACCCTTTCCATACCCGCTTAATCGGGTCGGGTCCGGGTCAGGTCCGGGTCTGGACCCGACCCATTAACAGGCCTATGTGGGGGTGGGAGTCTTTATGGTCTGGGGTTGCCAATCCCAGGCGGAGATTGAAGCTCAATTTCGAACTTTAAACTTGATCCAAGGTTACCATTCTCGAAGAACTAATGAAGCTAAATATTTGAGCCTCAAAACACATCATTTATCATGCCTCAATAAGCTACAACAAAATAAAATCTTTAAACATTAAAAAACAGAAATGTATAGGAATATATCTATAACTCGTTCAGCCTTCCAATTAGTATGTAGGGCCTGCTTGTTTCGCCGCAAAACGTCGCAAGTCGTAAGTCGTAAAATGAGAATGAAAAATTGAACTATAGCAGAGTAAATATATTGTGTTTTACAATGTTTGGTTGGTAAAGTGAAATTGTAAATGAAAAGTACATTGTGTTTTACGGTGTTTGGTTGGTAAAGTGAAAGTGTGAATGAGAAAGTATATGTGTTTTACGGTGTTTGGTTGATAACTTAAAAGTGTAAGTGGAAAAGTTGGCCACAAAATTAACTGTAACAGTGATTTAAATATTATAAATACGATTAAATTAAATATATTATTGAAAATTAAATTGTACTAATAAATTTGAGATAAAATATTAATAATTTTAATATTTTAATTATAACAATAATATTAATAAGATATTAGTAAAATTAGTAAAATATTACTAAAATATTAACTAAATAAATAATTATAAAATTTTAAGAAAATATAAAGAACATTAATAAAATTTTAAGGATACTAATAAAACATAAATATTAAAAAAATCTTAAAAAAATAATAAAATATAGTTATAATATTATAATATTATAAAATACTTAAGATTATTATAATATTAAATTTTATTATAATAATATTGTAATATTATAAAATATAAAATAAACAAAGTAAAATATAATTATAAATTTAATAATAAAATATTATTATGATATTATTATAATAAATTATTACAATATTAACATAATAAATATTAATATAATTTTAAAGTATATTATAATATTAATAAAGTAATTATTTATATTAAGAAATAAATAAATTAAATATATACTAATTTTATATTAAAGCATATTATTGTTATATTAATAAAATATTAAATCTAAATACATTATTGAGAAAATTGGTGTAAATATTAATAAAATAATAAAGTATTAAATAACAATATTAAATAAAAATATTAAATTAAAATAATTAAATATTAAATATTAAAACAATATTAAAAATAATAAAAACTAAAAAATACAAATATAAAATAATTAGATAAGAAATTAGACACTAATAAAAATATTAAAAATTAAATATTTAATAATATTAAATTATATATTGATTATCAAGTAACTGCTTTGGGACTGTAAGTGTACTACAAGTGGAATTTACATGACCACAAAATTAACTGTAGCAATTGCAAGTGAGAAAATGTGAGTGTAAAAGTGAGATTTACATCACCACAAATTTAACTGTAGCAACTGTAAGTGAGAAATGAGAGTTGTATTTTACAAGTTATTTTGCAGCGAAACAAACAGCGGAAAATGGAAAGAGATTTTACAACTTACGATTTTGTAGCCTTTAACGGGAAAACAAACAACCCATGGTGTTAAAGTACTTGGATATTTCACAAAGGCACCAACTTCTTTTCAATAGATGACGCACTGCAGAATGTGTAGATTGTATTTAAGAATGGATAATAATGTAGTTCATTTGAATTATTCATGTTAAAATGCTTCGTCCATTAACATTACAGAAACACTAATCAGAAGCAAACTCAGAATAAAAAGTAATAAAAGCAGAAATAAAAAAAATAGAGGCGACTGTTTAACAAGTTGTTTGCACCAAGGAGCTCAAAATTTCGCTTGATTATTCGGCTGGGTTGACAATGCCGAATCACAAATAACACCTACTCACGCCTAAAATCTGCCATGCTTGAACTACCCATCAACGCCGAGTTGCCTGGAGTTTTTTAATATAAATTTGGTAGGAATCTGTATTTTGGAATTAAATTCAAAAATAAGGTTTATTCAAAAAATTGGCTTAAAAAAATAAAAGGGAAAAAAAAGAGACAAAAGGGGGAGAAACTTTTCCAGAATTTATGTTTATTTATTTATTTATTTATAGCACTGGGCAATTTAGAAATCTACGCGTTCTGATTGGCTGCTCACGCCTACTATTGGCCCTATCAGATCGCTAGTAGGATTCAGATCTCTCTCGCGTCCTCGATCTCCGCCTCTTTTCTCGCCTCCGATCCTAAGGTACTCTTTACTCCCCTTTTTTCCTACTTAATTTCCAGCGCGAATTACTTCGGTTTTTTCTCGATCGCCTCGTTTTTAGTTCAAATTTTGTAGGAGGTAACGTAACCAACGGATTACTTCAAATTGAAGGAGTGAGAGACTACCGTTAAGATTTAAGAGTAAATGACTTTAATTTGAGCTTCAGCATGAAAATTATTATTGGAAAAAACTGAACTAGAATCTAAGCTATGAAAATATAAGGGGAGAAAAGGGAATTCGTAAGGGGCTGGCTTAAACCCTACCTTTTATTTGTCCCCTTTTGCTATTTGCAGTTTTTTTTCCTGAAAAGGTTGGATGAATTGTTCTAATTTTGTCTTTTTCTTGCACTGAAGAATGAAAAGATTGATTTTTTATGCAAAAGGAGAATTCTTTGGTTTGTTTGTTTTGATGTATGCTGCATTTTTGTTCTTGAACCTTTTTCTCATCATATTGTTTGTTATGCAAGAAGTAATTTATGTCAATTGGGAATTATTTTTGGTACCAAAGAAGCAAAAGTCGCTCAAAGGTTCTCCTCAACCCCACTTTTTTGCACTAATCATATGATGTTAATATTTTTTGTTAAAAGAAAATTTTGCCTGCCCTTTCGAACTAATCATATGCTGAACGATCAAACATACAGGAGCTTTTCTTATGAAGAGATAAAGTCAGAGATGTGATATATATTTTAGATTTTTGGTCTGTTTGTTGTTCAGATTTTTTAGAAGCTAGTAAATGGTACACTTGCCTGTAAACTGAGTAGGTCTAAGTTCGGTAATGTTTTCATGTTCTAGGGTGGCTGGTGGATTTGTTAATAAGAATGCATGGATGGAGATGATTTTGCCATGAAGGTATTCTAAATGAAGTTATCAAACGGGTGGCCGCTAGGCACCAAGGATATACAAGCAATGCCTACACCGCGCCACAGAACCCAATCGAGAAGGCCTCTGTGGATCATTGTCTTGATTTGCTTGGTTTGCTTATCACTAATTGGGGCTTATGTTTATCCACCACAAGGTTTCTCAGCATGTTACTTCTTGTCTTCGAGCGTATGTAATCCTTTTAAGGATTGGCAGCATTGGCTTCCTCCTGAACCAGCCAGAGAATACAATGATGATGAGCTTGCCGCCCGTGTTGTTGCAAAGGATATTCTTTCTGCACCGTTTGTCCAATCAAAGAATCCAAAGATTGCATTCATGTTCTTGACAGCAGGTTCATTGCCGTTTGAAAAATTATGGGAGAAGTTCTTTCTGGTACTACTCTTAATTTGGATTTTTACCATTACTATCCTTTCATATGATTAGGATTTGAATTCTCATGTTCTGTGATGGTTTGCTAATATATATTCAGTTTACAGTAGTCCAAATTGCGTAAAGCATTGTAGATAAAGTGCATCTTCTTCAATTTTCTGTTTCACATTCATATATACGAAACTGAGAGATCAAATAGAAATTGTATGGTTTAATATGTGACTGGTGTCATTCCTGAAAAACACTGAATTTGTGTGCTATTGATATGCCTCTAGATTTGTACCTGAGTTTGACAGATTGTTTTATGATATTATTAGGTGGAGGAAGTCATTTCATTCCTTGCTTTGTGGCAGATTGTGCTGCATCGGAGTTCTCACCTTATGAAGTACAAACACCCATAGTGACTTGGGGCTATAGGATAGATGTGTATGCTAAAGTTGCTAGTCCAAACATAAGGTTTTCTGACGTCCTGTTGGGTATTCCCTTTTGCGGGTGATTGGATATCTTTATTTGAAACTATTGTTGTTTGTGTTGAAAGATAAACTCAAACAAAGTCCCTTGGAGTTCCCAATACAATATTAATTAAGGAGATGAGAGGTCAAATGCATTATGTAGTTTGTAATTACCAAGAGTTATTGTGAAGAAGTTTAAGAGTCATTGTGAGGAAGTTTAAGAGTCATTGTGTGTGGAATTTCAATGTGTGTGGAATCTCAAGAGTCATTAGGAGTCTATAAATAGTGTTGTCATCCTTGAATGAAAAGATAAGCAAGAATAAGCAAGAATTTGATAGAAAAGAAATTTTGTGCTCTTGCTCCTTGCTCCTCCTCATATTTCTAGTTCTTCTTGTGCTAACAATTGGTATCAGAGCCGTGGTGGAGTGATCGAAGACGCGTGTTGACGGTGATCGCAGCGCGTAAGGAGCGCTCAGTGGCAGCGCGTGAAGCAAGTGCGAGAGGCGCTCAGCAATCAAAAGACATTGGCGGTGATCAAATCTCAAGGTGATCAAATCTTCCAGCAAGTTCTTTGTGCTGTGATCAAATCTCAAGGAAGTGCTGCATGACTTGGGCAGTGTGTGATTATTTTTCCTTCGTGCGGTGATTACTTTGGGAGGTGATTCCCATTGTGAAGCTTGAAGCTTGGAGAAGACCAAATCCACTTCCTTGCTAAAGGCGTGCCAGAGAGTGCACATCAAAATCCACTTCTTGCTGAAGGCGAAGGCGAGTACAAGTGCTAAAGGTGAAGGCGAAGACAAGTAGCCGAAGGCGAAGTTAAGTGCGAAGGCTAAACTAAGTACCGAAAGCGAAGACAAGTGCTGAAGGTGAAGACCGTCGGTGACAGCCATGGCGAATTCCGGGAGTACACCGCTGGGACAAAAGCCTACACCGCTGGGGCAGATGCCACTACCACGCCTCACAAAGACGAACTATAACAATTGGAGCATTCAGATGCGGGTGTTGCTTGGTGCACAAGACGCGTGGGAAGTAGTTGAGAACGGCTACACAGAGCCGGCTACTACTGATAACATGACGCCGAATCAGTTAAAGGCGTTGAAAGAAACGCGCACGAAAGACAAGACCGCTCTCTACTTCTTATTCTAAGCGGTAGATGAGTCGGGGTTCGAGAAGATTGCTAGTGCGGCAACTTCGAAGGAGGCATGGGAGATTTTGCAAAAAGTCTTCAAAGGCGCCGACCGTGTTAAACAAGTGCGGCTTCAAACTCTACGAGGTGAATTGGAGGCCATGAAAATGAAGGAGTCAGAAGGAGTATCTGACTACATCACGCGTGTACAAACGGTGGTGAATCAACTCAAACGCAATGGAGAAACCATAACCGATTCAAGGGTCGTGGAGAAGATTCTGCGGTCATTGACCGAGAATTTCGAATATGTTGTATGCGCAACCATAGATGATCTCGCCGGTTCTCTCGAGGCGCATGAGCAACGGAAGAAGAAGAAACAAGATCTGCTCGAAGAGGCCTTACAATCTAAGGCAACTATCAAGGAGGACAAGACGATGTATGCCCAGCAAAACTGGCGTGGTCGAGGACGCAGCCGTGGAGGTCGTGGTCACGGTAGAGGCTGCGGACGCGGAGACAACTCGAAAGAAAAGGACCAGCCGAGCCAACAAAATTGGCGTGGTCAAGGACGCGGTCGTGGTAGAGGCGGCCGGTCAAATCGTCAAAATGTCCAGTGCTACAAATGCGGCAAATATGGACACTACGCAAAAGAGTGCTACCCCGACAAAAAGATAGAAGAAAATGCGAAACTAGTCACGGAAGAGAAGATAAGAGACGATGGTGTTCTCATGATGGCCTATAAAGACATTATTCCTGATAGCGACTCGGTCTGGTATCTCGATACAGGCGCTAGCAATCACATGAGTGGGCACAAACATCTCTTTATGGAGATCCAAGAGATAGAAGATGGGCACGTGTCATTTGGAGATGCGTCGAAGGTTCAAGTCAAAGGCCGAGGAAAAATACGCTTTTCTCAAAAGGATGACAAAGAAGGGACAATTGAGGATGTCTACTATGTGCCTGACATGAAAAGTAATATCTTTAGCATGGGCCAACTATTAGAGAAGGGATATTCGATCTTCATGAAAGATCGAATGTTACACTTGAAGGACAAAGGAGGCCGGTTACTTGCACGAGTGGAGATGGCCAAGAATCGGATGTTCAAACTCAACTTGAGAAGTGTGCGAGAAAGGTGCTTGCAAGTCAACATGGATGACAAAGTCTCGTTGTGGCACTTGCGGTTCGGACACTTACATTATGGCGGCCTAACAGAATTAGCAAAGAAGCATATGGTCCACGGGTTACCAGATATGGACTACACCAAGAAATTTTGCGAAGGGTGTGTACTTGGCAAGCAAACAAGGAACACTTTTCAGAAAAGGGCGGAATATCGTGCAAGGAGTTCTCTCGAGTTGGTACATGCCGATATATGTGGCCCGATCACACCTAAGTCATTCAGTGAGAAGAGGTACTTTATCACCTTTATTGACGACAACACAAGGAAGACTTGGGTTTACTTCATGAAAGAAAAGTCCGAGGCACTCGAGGTGTTCAAGAAATTCAAGATGCAAGTAGAGAAGACAACTGGTCTTTATATCAAGGCCTTACGATCGGATAGAGGCGGAGAGTACATGTCAACTGCTTTCAAAAGCTACTGCGAGGAACAAGGAATCAGAAGATTCTTGACTGCACCATACTCACCTCAGCAAAATGGTGTGGCCGAGAGGAAAAACCGGACTATTCTTGATATGGTTCGGTCGATGTTGAAGAGCAAAAACATGCCAAAAGAATTTTGGGCAGAAGCGGTGCAATGTGCTGTGTATGTGCAAAATCGGTGTCCACATGCGAAGATGGGAGATCAAACACCCCAGGAAGCTTGGAGCGGACGAAAACCAACCGTATCACATTTGAGAGTATTCGGTAGTGTGGCCTATGCGCACGTATCGGATCAAAGAAGAACCAAGCTAGATGACAAGAGTAAGAAGTACGTGTTCATCGGGTATGACGAGAAGACAAAAGCTTTCAAGTTATTCGACCCGATCGAAGAAAAGGTGGTTGTAAGCCGAGATGTGCAAGTGAATGAAGAAAGCGCATGGGATTGGAACAACAAAAAAGAGGTAACGTAGGAGGAAGAAATAGAAGAATCAACCTCTGCACCGATAATCAAACAGACAAGCCCTCCGACATCTGATGATGAAGAAGAACCAAGACAACCGAAGATGCGAAGCTTGCAAGATCTATACGAGACAACAAGCGAAGTACACTTGGTATGTCTTCTAGCGGATGCTGAGAATATCATTTTTGAAGAAGCAGTGAGAGATAAGAAATGGCAAGCCGCGATGGATGAAGAAATAAGTGCTATTGAAAGAAATGAAACTTGGGAGTTGGTGGAGCTGCCGAAAGGACATCAACCCATAGGAGTAAAATGGGTGTATAAGAAAAAGATGAATGCCCAAGGTGAGATAGAAAGATATAAGGCACGTCTAGTAGCAAAAGGCTATAGACAAAAGGCTGGGATTGATTATGATGAAGTCTTTGCTCCAGTCGCGAGGATGGAGACAATTCGGCTTCTTATATCCCAAGCAGCACAATTCAAGTGGCCAATCTATCAGATGGACGTGAAGTCAGCATTTTTAAATGGTGTGCTTGAAGAAGAAGTATATGTGGAGCAACCTCCTGGGTACATGAAAGCCGGGAAGGAGAAAAAAGTGTTGAAATTAAAGAAGGCGCTATATGGGCTGAAGCAAGCGCCGCGAGCATGGAATACCCGAATCGACACCTACCTCAAAGGGAACAGGTTCATGCAATGTCCTCATGAGCATGCATTATATGTGAAGAAGAAAAAAGGTAACTTGCTGTTTGTTGCTCTTTATGTTGATGATCTCATATTCATGGGGAATAATGAGGAGATGATAAAAGACTTCAAAGAAGCGATGACTCGGGAGTTCGAGATGACAGATTTGGGGCTGATGAAGTATTTTCTTGGTCTTGAGGTTAAGCAAGGAAAATCGGGAATATTTGTGTCCCAAGAGGCGTATGCAAAAGACATTTTGAAGAAAAACAAGATGGAAGATTGCAACCCGGTAGCAACACCGATGGAACTTGGTGCGAAACTCTCAAAATTTGATGAAGGAGATCGAGTGGATGCAAACAAATACCGGAGCTTAGTTGGGAGCCTACGGTATCTCACATGTACAAGGCCTGACATTGCATATAGTGTCGGGATAGTGAGTCGGTTCATGGAGGAACCGAAATACTCACATTTGAAGGCTATCAAGAGGATTCTTCGATACATTCGAGGAACTGTATCACTCGGGTTATTCTACTCGGAGACACATGAATACAAACTGGTGGGTTACTCCGACAGTGATTGGTGCGGAGATATAGATGATCGAAAAAGCACATCGGGATATGTGTTTTATATGGGAGACACAGCTTTCACATGGGTCTCAAAGAAGCAGCCAATAGTAACCTTATCAACATGCGAAGCAGAATATGTGGCAGCATCATGGTGCGTGTGCCACGCAATCTGGCTGAGAAATTTGCTATGTGAGCTAAAACTCCAGCAAAACGAAGCGACCGAAATACGAGTTGACAACAAATCAGCAATTGAGTTGGCAAAGAATCCGGTGCACCATGAAAGGAGTAAGCATATAGATGTTCGTTTCCATTTCATACGGGAACATGTGAAGAAAGGTAAAGTGCGACTGAGTCACGTTGCGAGTCGTGATCAAGTGGCAGATATCTTTACAAAGCCGCTACCAACAGTGCTATTCGAAAATTACAAGAAGATGATTGGAATGAAGGATGGAAAATGTTTGAGTTTAAGGGAGGAATTTGTTGAAAGATAAACTCAAACAAAGTCCCTTGGAGTTCCCAATACAATATTAATTAAGGAGATGAGAGGTCAAATGCATTATGTAGTTTGTAATTACCAAGAGTTATTGTGAAGAAGTTTAAGAGTCATTGTGAGGAAGTTTAAGAGTCATTGTGTGTGGAATTCCAATGTGTGTGGAATCTCAAGAGTCATTAGGAGTCTATAAATAGTGTTGTCATCCTTGAATGAAAAGATAAGCAAGAATAAGAAAGAATTTGATAGAAAAGAAACTTTGTGCTCTTGCTCCTTGCTCCTCCTCCTCATATTTCTAGTTCGTCTTGTGCTAACAGTTTGGTCTTGTGTGGTACTTCCGGAAGTTTGCCAAATGTAGCATATGTCTTCCATCTGGACATGCAACCCAGGAGCCTATTAAGGAAGCAGATCATTTAGCCAGTAACTGTTTCAAGATAATTTATAGAGAGATTCCTTATAAAATTATCTTTTCCTAGCTAGGGCCTAAATGTCCACTATGTTTCAACCTGTTGCTGGTAGACTGCACCTCTTAGATATGGGTTCAAGCATCTATTCTGATGTCTTTGTTTAACCAGTCGATGTTATTAAACACATCACATAAATGTCACGTTTAGAAATCCAGAAAGGATTAAAGAGGGGAAGAAATCGAAAGATAGGCGTACTCTGCATGTACAAGAAATGAAGGAAGTTCATGCATAATGACACAATAATTTATCGAAGATGCTTTATTCTGATATTGGCCAATGCAGTAGCTCTACAGTAGTCCCTTCCTAGTTTGTCCCTTAACAATCAACCTCATAAAGACTTGAAGGCTTGCTTCAGATAGTGGTATGCTAAAGTTTTTTATTAGTTTTTGCACTCACTGTAAAATTTCAGAGAATAGACTTCCCCGTTCTAATTCTTGACAGGGGTCAAATTAATTCTTCAGGTTCCACTAATTGGATAACACTCAAAACCTCTCTCAATACCTTCATCTTTCTCATAATCAAATTGGTCAAAAGTTTGTGTGCCAAAACTATTGTGAGCTTCCCTTCTGTGTTTAGAAAAAATATTCTGCTTTACCTGATGTTGTCGCTTCAATTAGTGTGTCTGTGTGCGCGCGTGCGCGAGAAAATGATTCTAACATGGCAATGAGAGGGTCAGTACTACATGATTGCATGTTTATATGATTCTGTAATTAGGAATTAGGAAAAAGGTAGTTTTTTTGTCCATCATGATAAGAGGTTTGAAGATCCTCTGCCATTTAATTTATTGCCGAAGGCTGATTCTCTCTTGGTTTATTTGCTTCTATCTATATGTACAGGGCCATGAAGAGAGATTTTCTATTTATGTACATGCGTCGAAAGAGAAACAAGTACATGTGAGTCCCTTATTTACTGGACGAGATATTCGCAGTGACAAGGTACTTGAACCCCTTTCTTGTTTCCTTATCTTTTAATTTGTGTTGACATTTGCTCAGAAGATTCTTCCTTTTTCAGGTCAATCTACATTCTCTATCAGGAAATGGGAAACATGCATGTTTGCTTTTTTGCTATTTTTTCAAATATATATCTGTAGCATAAATGGAATGAGTAGTTACAAAATTATTCTAGTCTTAAATATGAAGAATGCTTCAAGAAAGTCATGTTGATGTCTCAACATAGATGAAAACCATGCCTTCTTAGCTGATTATCTCCATGCTAATAAACAACCTTTGAAGGGTGTGTTGAGTTAAAGTTTTTTTCAGTTCAGAATGTTGTTCCTTTACTTTGGGACCTGAAAGAGAATGAGAGCAAGAAATTTGGCGATGCAGGCCTTTATTTTGCTTATTTACTTATGATAGCGGTAGATAAGACTAACTTCCATAAATTTTCACTGGGGGGGAATTTTAATCCTAATATGAATATATTTATGTTCTGTAACAGTGACTCACTGTTCATTATAGCATCGATATTACTGTTCACTACCGCATGCTGGATTATTCTGGCCACACTAGTCGTATCAAATTTTTTTGGTTGAGAGATGCTCTGCATCAGCTGGTTGGATCTGGGACACATGTTTGTCTAGGTATTAAAGTATATCTGGCATACTTTAAAACGTTTAAATTGCATGCAGGTTGCTTGGGGGAAAATCTCCATGGTGGACGCAGAGAGAAGACTTTTGGCAAATGCTCTCGAAGACAGTAATAATCAGCATTTTGTTTTACTTTCTGACAGGTGATTGTGTTGAACTGCTTGTTGCTTGTTACTTTGCATTGTCAACCCTTATATCAGCACCTCTAATATTTATTTTTCTTGTATTACAGTTGTGTACCACTACATAATTTTGAATATGTATACGGTTATCTGATCGAAACAAATGTTAGCTTTGTTGACTGGTAAGCGTGCTTAAATTTGTTATGCTGAACATATTTAAGTTTAGTATGGAATATTTGACTCTGTTCTCAACACAAACTCTTCTCCCACTAGTGTAGTATCACGGGCTTCATGATTAGAATCAATTATTTGCATCGTTTGGCTGAAATACATACCGTTTTTTTTTTCCTCCAGTTTTGAGGATCCGGGTCCACATGGTACTGGCAGGTTTTCTGATAATATGTTGCCTGAGATTGAAGAAAAAGACTGGAGGAAAGGTGCACAGGTACACTAACGTCCTTTTATTTTCATAGTTTCATGACTTCATCTATAAAAATCAAATGAGAATGACAACATTTGCAAAAGTGGGTCAGATGAAATGAAGTCTTACCAAAAAAACCAGTGCTCTTTTTCCTTTTCCAGTTATATAATGGTATTACTTTCATTAATTATTCTTAAAAGTTTTGCCTAGGCTGACTCCATTAATTTAAAAAAACTGTGGGATCCCTTCTTACAAATCTTGACTAATTCTTACTTAGCCTACTGGCTATTTGTATCCATTCTCAAAGAGACTATAATTATGAGAGGGAAGTTTATTTGTGTCTAAATAATCTTTTCCTTGCATGTAGGTTTGGTGAATTCGTCTAGAATGATTTCGAAGTTCAATTTTCCATTATGGACCAATTTTAGAAGTATGGAAGGGGAACAAAATAAATACTTGAAACAAACATGCAGCGAAAAGATGAAACTATTTTTACAACTTAAAACAACCTTTACATAATAGAAACCTATGAGATATCTTCAATTGTGAACCTTGCATATAAAACTAAATGGTTAGCATTCTACAGATGGCAATAATGAGTGACCAAGCACTTCATTCCACCTTAAAGGAAAATGTAAATGTTTGACATACGAATAAGGCATCAAGCCATCACCCACCTGGGTGTGGGGACACTAAGCTAATTTAAGCTAATGATACACTTCAAGATCCATGTATAACTTATAAAATGTACATGTTTCCTAGGTGTTCGGAACGTTGCTACTATTCCCCTCCTTGCTTCCTGCCCGTCATTCTGATTTTATGTCACCAAGGTGAAACCTCATTAAAGATGCAAGAGGCCCCCATCCCCTTATTTTATTTCATTATTTTCCATAGGAAAAGAAATGTATTTGTAGTTGTCTATTTTTCAATTTTATTTGTTTGCTTCTACATCAGCTCACGTTCATGTTTTACTCCTCTGTTCAGAACATTGCTGCTATTCCCCTCCTTGCTCCCTACCTAACTCCCATGTCATTCTGATTTTATGTCATCAAGCTGAAACCTCATAAAGATGCAAGAGACCCCCATCCTTTTATTTTATTTCATTATTTTTCATAGGAAAAGAAATGTGTTTGTAGTCATCTATTTTCAATTTTATTTTTGTTGCGCTTCTACATCAACTCCCATTCATGTTTTACCCCTGTTTTGATATTTCTTCTGACCCTTGAAACTTTCAGATTGATGTGTTAGTTGTTGAAAACTTTTGCCCTTAAGATTTTGAGTGGTAGAGCTGTCATGATCTAAAACAATAACTTGTAAATGACAACACTGACATATAAAGAAGAGCATCATAATGAGAGAAATTTTCAGTATCATGATTGTATTATTGGTATTAGGGTATTTATAACAGTGTCGTGATTTTGCAAATAGTAGGTGTTTACGGCTTGAATCCTATCGTATTTAGGTTTTTTTGTATTCATTCATACTGTTTAGGGTCAGGCAGTCAGAACTAGGAAAAGGCCCCATACCTGGTTCTGGGGTGCAGCCCCCATCCTGAATTTTTTTTTTATTTTCATATTGTTGATTACTCAAGGGTATTTTGGGAAGCATGGTCTGGCGCTATATATAAAGAGTGTGTGTGTCTCAGGAAGCCACCACCACATTGTTTATTGGGGGATTCAAGTAAGGGTCTGATAAATGTGAGTTGCAGAACCCATACTCTTTTTTAATGAAATCATCAATCTGTCACCATGCACAGATCTACGCCATTGTGGTGCATCACATAAGTTACTGTTTTTTCTGTGTGCTATGATACTTCTCTGTTTTTTTGTTTATCTTGTTTTTCTGTGATTTCAATGTGCTTTATTCCATTAGGTCTAACAAGTATCATGAAGTTAACAAAGTTAACATGTAATCTATATTGATATCTTTAGAGCAAAATCTCCACAATTTTCATGAATATTCATTTCTGGCCTTTTTTTAATGATTTAATCCATAACAATTTTATCCAGTCTTCTAGTTATATCAAAATCATTAGGTATATCTTTTACATAGAAAGTATGGCTATTAGCACCAGTTATAAGAGTAAAATCTCCACCAAATATGTAACTTGAAACGTAAATAGAAATAACCGTCACTGTAGTTGTCGGTTCCACCAAAAATGTAAATTCAAAATCTGCAGGGTCGACCTTTTCATTCTGACAACAGGATCTGTCTTATTTAATATGGAAGGTAACAAGTCAAACCTGAAAAGTTATGAAAAGTCAGGTTACAACCTGAATCAGAGTTGCGGAAGAGGTAAAAAAATTGGAGGGGGTATGAACATATGTTTCCCATCTTTATCTTCACCATGATTGATTAATGTTGACAGTCTTGCCCCGATTTTTTCCCTCTTTCCCTTTAATTTTGTTTAGCAGAACTCAACAACTATTTGAAGTGCCTCTTAGGAGCATCAATCAGTAAAACATTGCTATTTGCCCATTCAACCTGGACGTTGAGTTCCTTAGCAAACTGTATCTAGCTGGTTACATACATCCTTGACTGTAAGCTAGGCCATTTGGATGCGAGACTTTCTGTAGATGTCTGATATCATGTAGAATCAAAAAGTTCTGCTGTGGAGAGCTTCTTTTACTTTTAAGCTAATGGAATCTGTTGTTATGTTTCAAGCCTGCTAAATCTTCATCTTTTGTGCAAAAAAATTATTTTAAATATTGATTGCATTATTCTAGCAGCATTCACCTAATCCATATGTACTGCGGTTTTGTGACTTAATGAGCTTACTTTGAATCTTAACTGGAGATTTTCATGATTTTTCAAATCAACATCAAACAAAAGATCATATTAGTATAATCAAAACGTCAAACAAAAAGAAATTTACATAACAAATATCTATAGAGCTGGAAATATACGATCCACCCACGGCCACTTATATAGATATCGTCTTTGCTAGTTCATCTGCTCTCAAAAGGTGATTCATCTACCTTTAACAATTCTCAGACTATCCTTTGCTCGATTAGCTAACCACCAATCAATAAGTCCTGGTTCTTTCAAAACTTTTATTTAACTTCATCTATATTGATTGTTGAATGGTATGGTGCATATATCTGTCTCCTAAGTGAAAATTGACTTATCAAGAGAATTAGCTCGCACATCTTGACCTTTTATTTCCTTTTTCTTTTTCTTTTTAATTTCATATTGCAGTGGTTTTCAGTCAAGAGGCAACATGCATTGCTAATCATGGCCGACAGCTTGTATTACACAAAATTCAAGCATTATTGTAAGGTACATTCCTATTTGTCCTACGAATTTCACTTTATCTAGGTTATGCGGTCACTCTTAAGGCTATTAGTATTCTAAGAACCTATGATCTTTTCTGATCTTCTGTAGTTTCAGATGTTGCTTGCTTGCCTTGGATAGCTAGTATCTATTGGGATTTTTGAGTATCATATCCAAAGACTGTATAAGTTGCAGAAAACCTGTACACAACATATGGATCAAGAAATAAAAAAATGCTAAACAATAACAGTGGTGATCATTGTTTTAAATATCGGCCGATATACCGATATATCGGCCGAGATACTAGATATCGTTTTGAACCAATATCGGCCGATATATCGCCACGTGGCCGATATATCGGCCGATATCTGAGATGAAATATCTGATATATCGACCGATATAGTTACTTATTTAGATAATTATTATTTTTTGCTTGAGAGATCGTTTTATTTTATTTTATGTTTATTGTGGTATTTCAATGATGTTTTTATATGATGTTTGGATAATAACTTATTTCTTTTAACAATGTCTTATATGTATTGACTATTGATATATCAACCGGTATTTAGTATCATATCGCGATATATCACTCGATATCTGGTATCTGGTATATAATTTTGCCGACCGGTATATCGCCGATATCCGATATTTAGAACATTGGTGGTGATAAATGTGTGGCTAATATTTTACTGCAATACTGCAGGTAAAAAACATGTCGACTATGTCATCTATGCTTGACTTAGTGAACAAATCCTTTTCTACCGAAGCTTATTTGTTGCTACAATATGTTGAAGCAATTAAAGTTTGTTGGCAGCATAAATAAGTTTTGAGAACAAAAGAAACGTGTCTTTTGTGCATGGTACATGTAGTACATGCATGTGCATTTAACATGAACATATACATATGTGAAGAAATACATTTAGTATGTTCATGTTAGTTGTCAAATATTCATGCTGTACAACTTTAATTTGGGAAATCTGTTAATTCATTAGGGAACATCTATGATTCATTAAGTGATAAAACTTGTTTAATGGTTTCCACTTAATTCTCTTGGAAAATGGATGATATGAAATGTGTACTTGCGCAAGGCAAGAATCAATGATATAATTAAATTTTTGCAACATTTCACCCAAATTATGATCTTCGGCATGAAAATAACTTAAACTTGTAATATTGAACTGATGGATTTAAATAAAATTGCGCAAGCGCATGTTGAATTGTCCAATTCTCAAATAAATTAACGCAGATACTCAGTTATGGTGGCAATAGTTATACGTTCAATATTAACGACCAACAGGCACGTGTATTAGATTCACACAATCTCATAATTATTTGTCGCAGTAGGAAATATTGATAATATTCTAGAAATTGTATATCAAAACTCGACAATAAATAATCGTGTCCAAGAAAACTTACCTACTGAGGATCATGTTGACCTCGGTGGCGTGCCGATGATTGCTGTGATGCGTATAGCTATCTCTCACGTGTCCAACACTTTGAGAATGTCTTCAATCAGACTCCGGATGGTTGAGAAACGATCAAAAAAATCAAATTAAATGTTTAACAGGTCTGTTCTGCTGCTAATAGGTCTGCATCGCTGAAGTGGAGCGGGCGGGTCTGCAGAGAAGAATTGGATGTGGGTTGCACTACAAATCGGGTCTGGATCTGTAGCGAAGAATTGGATCCGGGTTAACTAGAAGCAAGGGTCTAAATATCGGATATCGGGATCGTATTGGATGAGGATTTTTCATATCGGACATCGGATATCGAGGGAGATATCAGGGATACGCGTTCATATCGGGCATTCATGTCAGACACTATATATAATGAAATATTGATAACTAAAAGTTGGTTTAGAGTCATAGATATCTATCTAATAAAAATGATATAATATGCTTGCAAAGACAGTAAAAAACAATGTACATTTGCACGCAATCGTGCAATAAATAAGTTATTTCATATCGGGTGATATATCGGGCGATTTATTGGCCAATATCGGGCAATTTATTGGCCAATATTTCAAATATCTGTCTTTTTTTGCTGCAAACGATATGGCTAACGATTTTCTCATATCGTATCGGTAGTAGGCAAAAAAGGAGATATCGAACAATATCTCAGCCGACTCGGCCGATATTTAAACAGGGGCTGGAAGTGGATCGAGCCAGGTTGTTATCGGGTCGGATCCGAATAACAACTATGGCCATCGAGTCGGGCTCAGAGTATTGCTTGTAGCAGGCTGGTTGTTAGGAAGAGAAAGAGTGAACAGTGCTCTAGGGAAAAAGGGAGGGAGAGGAGGCGACATCGACGGGGCAGGAAGTGGCGGTGGCAGGATAAGAGAGGGTGATGGCGGCGGGAACAGGAGGCAGCGGTGGGAACAGGAGGCAGCGGCGATGGGAGCATGGAAGGAGAAGGAGGTGGGAGGAGGTGGAGGGGCAAAGAGGATCGTGGCCAAAAGCAGAGGAGGAAGGATGGGAGCGACGCAGTGAAGAGGAGAGGTGAGGAGAGGAGGTGCAGGCAGTAGTGACATGTGAAGACGAAGGAGGAGAAAGGAGTGGCGACGCGAGGGGAGGAGTTGGCTGTCGGCTGGGTTGTAGGCGAGAGGAAGGGGAGGTGGTGGCGGTGCAGGAAGAGGAGGTGGAGGCGGCTTTGGAGAGGGGATAGCAGAGGCAGATAACAGCAACAAGCAGGGGAGGGGAGGGGAGGGGAGGGTGCGGTTCGGGACGACAGACGAGGAGAAAGAGGAGGGGAGAACTTAGGGTTTAGATTAGGGTTTAGAATATAATTAGTATTGGATTAGGGTTATGGTTTGAAGAGAGGTGAGGGGATAAACTAGTTAGGGGTTCACTCTCCTAAACTAGGGCTAGTTAGGGGTTCACCCTCTTAGACTAGGGTTCTTTAGGGTTTCACACTTCTAAAGGTGGAATTTGAGAGAGTATACAATCACTCACAAAGTTTTGTTTATCAATAATAATTCAGCATCCACTTATTCATTAGTAGAGGAGCCTTTAAATAGATTCTACAAAATAGAAAGACAAGTTCTCATTCGACGTGGGACTATGTGCATACTAAACAAAGAAACACAAATAAAGTAAAACCAATAAAGTCTTTCTCAAATATAATAAAAGACTAAACAACTACTAAAATCACATGGATGAGACACGTCTCTTTCGCTGATAAACGCGCCAAGGACATGACTGCATGTCCACATTATTCTCCCCGGGTGGGAGAGAACTCGACTCCGTTGAGTCAAGTGCAGAACTGCACTCATACTGCTCTAGTATATTTGGATCAATCCGTTGCAGGTTATTGTGATCAAGCCATGTATCCTCGGCGTGTGATTTCTCTTTCCAATGAATCAGATATCGTCGGGTTTCATCATCTCTGGTAGAAATAATTTCATCATTTAGAATTTTATCAACTTTCTCTGTTGTATTAGGATAAGTGAGAGGCTCTCAAAAAATGGCTCAAGGGAAGACTCATCAACCTGTGGGTTGTTAGGGTTAAAATCAGGACCCTTGTAATCCACTAGCTCCTCAACATTAAAAATAGAACTGATGCCAAAATTTTAAAAAAGATCTATAACATTAGCATTATCATTTAATTTCTTCAAGTTTTTGAAAGGTCAGACGCTACGAGCATGCAACTTTTTAACAGTTCCTAGAAGAAATCGTTCTGGATGAATTTGTACCATCACAAAACTGTCAACATTAAAAATTTAAATCTTGATGGCTGCTCGTAATTTATAATTAGCGTTGCCCTGCTTAATTTTATCACTGATTTCATTGTGCAACTCATGCATATGTGTGGCAAAAGATGATGCAGACTCAGAGACTATAGTGATGGATCATAGGAATGAGATCAATGAGTTGTTTAGGCCTAAAATCATACACTATCTCATGCGGACTCTTACTGTCCTACTGGCAGATGAATTATATGCAAATTTGGTTGTGGAGAATTTTAGATCCTAACTTTCATCGTGCTCTCCTATGAGGGTACACAAGAGATCTCCTAGACTCATATTGAGAACATTAGATCATCGGTCTAGGGATGAAAGACAGTGGAGAATTTCGACTTGGTACCTAGCATATGCCATAAGGTTTTTCAAAAGTAAAGATGAAGGTCCATCAGGACAAAACACCATTACTTTACTTCTAGGGCCGTGGAGTTGGTCCATGGTACTTTATATTTGTTGGAATGAGGTACCACCTTTAATCCATCATTTTCAATCACTTTGGAGGATGTTACGTTTGGTGCAACTTTCACTATTCACAACCACCTTACAGTTCTTTTCTCCTATCTTGGCGAACGTGTGGAAGATCACAGTTTCTTTCCAATCGTCCTCTTCTTCTGATTGTGAAAATGCACTCTTGACAAGGACAAGTGAGTCGAAGGTGATTGCCTAATGTAGCTGAATACGACATCTTCACCCGCCTAAACTAGGGCTAGTTAGGAGTTCACCCTCCTAGACTAGGGTTCTTTAGAGTTTCACACTCTTAAAGGGGGAATTTGAGAGGGAATACAATCACTCAAAGTTTTGTTTATCAACAATAATTCAACATTCACTTATTCATTAGTAGAGGAGCTTTTAAATAGACTTTATAAAATAGAAATGCAAGTTCCCATCCAATGTGGGACTAAATACATACTAAGCAAGAAACACAAATAAAGAAAAAGCAACAAAGTCTTTCTCAAATGTAATAAAAGACTAAACAACTACTAAAACCTCATGGATGCGACACGTCTCCTTATTTGCTGATAAATGCGCCAAGAACGTGGCTAGATGTTTGCATCAATAGACTTTCAAACCAAAATTTCATGTTTATTGATGTTCTATTAAACACCACATGCTCACACATACACCTATAGACAGGGGTGGAGCCAAAATTTTGAGACAGGTAAGGGCACTATAGCTAACTAATGTTTATCTATTGAGAATTTAATCAATATCATATGAATGTCAAACCAATTTTTTTGCTAACAAGAATGTCAAACTAAATGAAACCAAAGTAGCCAATTGATGGAAAAATATATGTGAATTTGAAAATAATGATGACTCAAAATCATTTATGGAAAAATAAAAAATTGTAAAGTGAAGTTACTCATGACAGAAAATTATTATATAATTACAGCAGGGGACTTTCAAACCAAAATTTCATGTTTATTGATGTTCTACTGAATGCCACATTCTCAGACAGCCCCTCCCCCCAATAAACAGGGGCAGAGCCAAAATTTTGAGACAGGTAGGGTACTATAGCTAACTAATGTTTACCTATTGGAAATTTAGATCAATATCATATGAATGTCAAACCAATTTTTTTGCTAACAAGAATGTTAAACTAAATGAAACAAAGTAGCCAATTGATGGAAAAATATATGTGAGTTTTTGAAAATAATGATGACTCAAAATCATTTATGGAAAAATAAAAAAAAAATGTAAAGTGAAGTTTACTCATGACAGAAAATTATTATATAATTACATCATTGGTGAGTTTCACAATTTATATACTTTAGTTACAAAATTGTTCTAGAAATTTGAAGGGGAAAAAAAAATTAAAAACAACCATAGGAAAACATTACCTTTTTGTGTGTTCATGCCAAACATCATTCAAATTAGAAGATACGAAGTTCTTGGTTCTAAGATGTGATTAACGAAGGTAGTAATTGGTATTGCCATTTCATAGTATGATAGTAATTTTCTATTAATAACCCAATGGGGATTCCAAATAGCATATGACCTCGGGATATAAGTGGTGGGTCCAATATCTATTAATGAATGGTTGAGATTTACAAGGCTACTAGTGGGAGTCATAGCAGTGGATCTAGCACTAGCAGTAATTAACCACTCAATTTTTTAACGGAAGGTACTACGAAATAAATTTGATAATGGGCACGGTGAACACCGAGGTGGGCTTTACATGCAAAGTTCAAACAGAAGTCATAGCAGCATCATGTATAAAGGTTGATGTTTTTAGAACTCAATTAGGGCACGTACCCTACCTGAGCACCATGCGGCTCTGCACATGCCTACAGACAAGCACAAAATGAAATTGAGTCATGGTATTTTTCATGTTTGTGGATGATCTGCTACATTCATAACATAGATGCACATGTCTGCCACTTGCACATTCACAAACTCAGCATGATTCCACAATTATGATGTATGCCATGTGTATGGATGATCTGCATAATACACATTTTTGCGTGCACGTGCAGACGTCAACATAATAAACTAAATATTCTCATTATCTCATTTCAATTAAATATCAAATATTTCATTAGTGAAAATATGTCAGGGGAGTATGTGATTCATTGCAACTTTAGATTTAGTGAATCAGTTTTTCCATGATGGAGCATGATAGTGAATTTAGGGATCTAACTTACCAAAGGGTCTTCTCTTAGATTTCATAGAAGATAAGGTATAGGTTCAAAACTAATTGAAACAAATTTCCTCGGCATCATTTCAAAATTGTGTTATATGTCATGTTGGCTTGTGTCTATGAATTACTAAAGCAAGTTTCTTTTAAAAAAAATCTTAGCTTTTTCCCTAAAAGATGAATGCAATGGTCCACACGTGTACTTATCATGCTGAGCAGCCTGTTTTTCTATTCATGGATTAGTTACTGAAGCAAGTAGTTAACAAAATTAGGGAACTAGCTAATGTGGGTTAATAACAAGATGCATTCAGAGAGATGGTCAACACAGGCATCACACTAGACCCTTTTTGTCTCTATATTAATTGTCAGTATTAATTAGAAAATGTTGAGAGAGAGAGAGAGAGAGAGAGAGAGAGAGAGAGAGAGAGAGAGAGAGTAACAATATCCATCTGGTTTATTATATAAATGTACTAATGTTGATGTATGTTTTGACTGTCACAGCATATGGAAGGCCGTCGCAATTGCTATGCTGATGAACACTATTTACCAACATATTTCTATGTTAGTATGATTACACCATTTATACTTTGTTCAATCCATGAAAAATATGCCACAGCTCCTGCAAAAATAAGCTCAGCATTGAAGCTATCCACTGCAGCCATCTGATTGTGGAACCCATATGTGGGATCCACACATGGGCCTCTCAATCAGACAGCGCTGGTGGAATCAGAGGTTATATGCAGGCGAGCAATCATTTCCTTGTTTATCTATCGCTTTAGTAATTATATGGAACTTTACGTGTTTCTTCCAGATGGTTGACCCTGGTGGGATTGCGAATTGGTCAGTGACCCATGTTGATTGGTCTGAAAGAAAGTGGCATCCTAAAGCATATAGGGCTCAGGATGTAACCTTTGAGCTCCTGAAGAACATTACAGTATGTTGTACAAAAATGCTCATTTCCTCTCTGTTTTTGCATATGTTCAATCTAGTGACTTTCATTGATTTGATTTTACGGTGTTCATGTTATCTGCAGTCTATTGATGAGAGTGTACATGTCACCAGCGATGCAAAGGTAAAACCATACCTCCTCTTACCCCCTACCATAAATACATGAGTACAAGATGACGCATTTTGTTAGGCCAAACTCATTTGACCAGTCAGCCATCTCCGTAATCCCACGCCAATAACCTTTGCTGAACTTATCAGTCGAACTTTGCTAGTTCCACAATTGACAGGATGTGAAATCTGTTCCAATTCCACGACTCAACAATCTCTTTCCCATGTTAGCCTTCATTGTGTGATTGTAAGCCTGGAAGTCTTTCCCATCAACAGATAGGCAGACTTGTTTAAGGTCATGTCCTTGAGACTTAACCAATGTCATATTCTCATCATACCTCGAAAACCAAACAAATAATGGGCTCTCATACCCTTTGTTTGGATATTATGACAAAATCCAAAGCTATAGGTAGTGTGTTGGAAGGGAGCTTTCCCAATTGACCAAATAGGAAACCTCTAATGGAGATAGAAACTTATTTAATCATATCCGATCATCTCTGCTTGATAAAGACATCAATTCACCAGAACTGAGCTATGTTCCACATAGTCCAATGTGAAATACACATTAACATCTTTTAGTTTCTGCGACAACATCATTGCTGAGGCTGCCATTTGCATCACTGTTTCTTTGATGTGGATCTGGGATACTAGTAGGAACCACAGTGGCACCAACAACAGTCTGAGACTGACGGGTTAGAGGAGGCGGATAATCCTTATGAGCAGTAGGCTCTCCTGGATGTTGACATAATGGTTGATAGAGCCCAAATTGAATAGAAAGGATTTTAATTTGTTTCAGAAATACTGTAATTCCTGCCACTTCAAAAAATCCAGAAAATGGGGCAGGAACTGAGGCATCCCATGCTGGTCTAAGGTTTCTCTTAAATTTCATTCTCTAGGTGCCAATATATTAATGGTAGAGTTTCTCAGCTGTCTGACTTCATATTTGAAGTCTAGAGAGTTCCAAGTAGGAAGAACATATGGACATTGAACAGTGAAGAAAGAGACGATGAACAGATTCAGGATGGCCATTACATGTGACATCCTGATCATCATTATCAATGCTCAATTTCACAAATATTCCTTTTATATTAATCTCCCTCTAAGAGAACTACAACAGATGCATTTTAACTTTTGAAATGAACTTGCACTGTCGAAGGGGTTTTGACGGTGTCCCCATCAGGTTTAGCACACAAACTTTGTGCCTATAAATTTTCAGGTGATTATAGAAAGTCTAGCATTTAGATTTAGAACAGCTTCAGGACTTGACATTGTATGCATCCTGACACTTCGACGGGGCAAGAGTTTTGAGAAGAGCAAGTTAGTAAAGATTTTTCTACAAGGAAGTTGGGAAAAAAAGCCTCCACTTCAACCAACTTACCAGCTGGGAACGGATTGTGGCATCCTTATCGGCTGCGAGTTTAAAATGATAAGAAAATCAGCTGGGAGAGAGAATCTGTGACTAAACATCCTTCCAAGAAGTGGAGTCCTGTAATTATGACAAATGAGAGTATCAATACCTTGGTAAGACTTAAGAGCACTCTTCCACGCGATAGAGGCAGGAATTAGCCAAGGTGGGCGAGATTGAAGTTTCTACAGTAGTCCTTTAGATTTACCAACACAGATGTCACTCCAGTTAACAAAAATAAGAAGAAGAAGGGAGTTCATCTTTCGAGAAGGGCCTTCCTATAGCACTGACTCTTTTAGGACCCAAGAGGGAGTTGTTGGAAATAAATCCTATAAAAATATTTTATTTATTTATTTATAATCAACTCATAGAGATAAATATCAAAGAATCAAAATTAAAAGAAAAGGTAGAAAAATCGGCATGAGGGGTTCTATCGTGTAATCATTGTCTTAGAAAGATAGATGCTGGATTCATACACACAATCAAGTTACTCTGCACCCGAGTGTTGAAAGTATTAGGATTTTGCCTTGTTTTCAAGAGGAGATGATGATTCAAGAAAATCCAATTGAGTTAGAGAAGACGTTGGCTTGAAGTAGAAGAAGCAAATCAAGGTGAAGCGGTTTCCTTTTCAGGCGATTGCGAGTTTTTTTTTTATTCTGGTAGGATACGAATTGGATTAAATTTCTATTCAGTGAAGATTTGTTTCTAAAGATTAAAGGGTGTAGAATCCTTCTAGATCAAGGAGATCAATTCCTAAAAGGATTGATCAAGGTTCTTCAACCATCCAAAGGCCAAGATCATCTCATAGTTCAAATAGGAGTTGTATTGTAAAATTTTATAAATAAAGGTTGTAACCAAGCATTGTAATTGTCTCAACCTAGTTGATCTCAAGGAGAAAAAAAGGTGAACACCAAGGAGATTAGAAGGAAGCCAAGCAAAGAGGGGAGCAAAGTGAAGGTGCATAGAGATAAGGTAATACTCTTGTAATTTAAGGCATAGATTCAAGGAGAAGGTGAATGCTCTTGTTGCATCAAGAGGAAGGTTAGATCTCTTTGTACCAAGTTATTAATAAATCTCTCAAGATCTCTCCTCGTGGACGTAGGCTAAGTTTGGGCCGAACCACGTTAAATTCTCGTGTTTTTTTTTCTTATTACTCTTTTCTCTAGGTATTGCTAGTTTGCTTTACAATAGTTTTTTTGCAAGTACTGATCATATTGCCAAGTTCCGCAAACGTCAATTTTAGGAGTAATAATTGATATCGTAGAATATCAATTTCGTCACAATCAGAGCTAAAGATTGACGAAGGGCGATATGTCAAAGGTAGGAAATTCTACGACAAAATTCGAGGTCGAGAAGTTCAATGGGAAAGGAAACTTCGGCTTATGGCAAAAGAGGGTGAAGGCATTGCTGGTGCAACAGGGTCTTCATAAGACCTTGCAATGTAAGTCAACAAAACCTGCAGGTATGTCAAACGAGAATTGGGAGAAGATGGATCTAAAGGCGGTAAGCACGATCCAACTATTCCTCACAGACGAGGTAATGCACAACGTGATGGATGAAGAAACAACTAGAGGATTGTGGTCAAGGTTAGAGACGTATATGATGAAAAGCCTCTCCAACAAGTTGTATCTCAAGAAACAACTATATGCGTTACGCATGAACGAAGGGACAACGGTGTTGGAGCATCTAAACTTCTTCAACAAGGTCATCAGCGAGCTTCTAGCTGTTGATGTCAAGATCGACGAGGAGGACAAGGCGTTGATACTTCTCAGTTCTCTTTCAGAGTCATATGATCACATTATCACCACCATGCTGTACGATAAGGAAACTCTTATCTTAGAGGAGGTGACGTCAACTCTCTTATCTAATGAGATTAGAAAAATGCCAAATCAAGAGGAGCAAACATGATCGAGTATGATGGTCATGGGAAGTATAGGAAGAGGAGAAGGAAAGAAAGGTTCGGGCTCGTCAAAGGCGTCACTTTTGTCACAGAGGTCATTGGAAGAATGACTACAAGCATCAACAAGAGTGGTTGAAGAAGAAGGGGCAAGCTGCGGAGGCAGGTGTAGCATTGAGCGGTTTAGAAGAAACTGAAGTATTAATGGCTTCCTACAAAGATAGCACTTCTCAAGGTAAAGGCTAGATATTTGATTGAGCTAGTACGGTTCATGTATGTTCCCAAAAAGAGTTGTTCAACTCCTTAGTTGCAAAGGAGGACAAGATAGTGGATGGCTCGGCTTGTGAGGTCATTGGCATTGTGACAGTTAAGGTTATATAAAGAGATGGGACTGTGTGCTCTGGTGGCGGTCCGGTATGTCCTAGAGGCATGCTACGATCTAATATCCATAAGGGTGCTCGACCAAGTGCAATAAGGCGTCGTTACAGTTAGCCAAGGAGACAGGGTAATCCTAAAAGGAGAGAATTGTGGAGGGTTATACAAACTGAAAGAAGAAAACTCAGTTCGAAGTGGAGTTTCAAGAATAAGCTTAGAAGGGAGTTCATCACGAGGCGAAACTTCAAGGAAAACTGCAACGGGATGTGAACCGGGTCAAAGTGTTGCGGGAAGGAGAAAGGATGCATTCGGGCAAGGCCCGAGATGGCCCAAGCCATGGCGGTAAATCAGCCAAAGGCCCCGGGAAAGGGAGTAAGAATTAAAGGCTTCACGACACGGTTGCAACCAAGGAAAGAATCAAGGTATTAATCCTAAATCTCAAGTTGTTTTACTAAAGGCTTGGAAAGCAAGTCAAGGTGGAGATTTTTAGGTTGCCTTATTTTCAAGAGGAGGTGATGGTTCAAGAAAATCTAATTGAGTTGGAGAAGACGATGGCTTAAAGCAGAAGAAGCAAATCAGGGTGAAAAGTTTCCTTTTCAGGCGATTGTGAGTATCTTTATTCTTGTAGGATACGAATTGGATTAAATTCCTATTCAATGAATGTTTGTTTTTAAAGATTAAAGGGTCTAGAATCTTTCTAGATCAAGGAGATCAGTTCTTAAAAGGATTGATCAAGATTCTTCAACCATCTAAAGGCCAAGATCATCTCATTGTCAAGTAAGAGTTGTATTGTAAAATTCTATAAATAAAGGTTGTAACCAAGCATTGTATTGCCTCAACCAGCTGATCTCAAGGAGGAAAAATGTGGAGAACACCAAGGATATAAGAAGGAAGCCGAGTAAAGAGAGGAGAAAGGTGAAGGTGCATAGAGATAAGGTAATACTCTTGTAATCTCATGCATAGATTCAAAGGGAAGGTGAATACTCTTGTTGCATCAAGAGGAAGATTAAATCTCTTTGTACCAAGTTATTAATAAAGCTCTCTCAAGTTCTCTCCCTGTGGACGTAGGCCAATTTTGGACCGAATCACGTTAAATCCTCGTGTTTTTTTATTACTCTTTTGTCTAGGTATTGCTAGATTGCTTTACAATTGTTTTCTTTTGTAAATACTGATCATATTGCCAAGTTCCGTAAACGTCGATCCTGAGAGTAACAATTGGTATCGTAGAATATCAATTTCATCACAACAGAAAGTACCCTCGAGAGATAGCACTCTATGACGTATGAACGATTGAGCCTTAATGCTCAGAAGGATGCAGCAGTTTGCGTGAAAGAAAAATTGAAAAATAAAACTTTCTAAAGAAACGCAAGTTAGAAAGAAATCTTGAACGCGAGAGAGAGAGAGAGAGAGAGAGAGAGAGAGAGAGAGTATTAAATAGAATACATTATGAATGTTATACCATTAATCTCAATTAATCTGATTTAACTCTTACCTAAATCAATCCAGATTTAATCTCCTTTATTCACATAAAAAGGCACACTAGAGAAACAAAACAATCGGTTTTTTTAACTGATGTTTTGATAGAAGAAAGAAAAAGTCTAGATTGGGTTGTGTTTAGATTTAAATTTAAACTATATATCTATAAGGATGGACCCTATTGAAAATACAAGAAATTAATAGAATGGGTCAAATAAAAGCCCATAAAGTTACTCAAGTTTTCTCTTATTTAAATCAATAAATCCATCAGGAGCATCTGCGAAAATGAGGGGACATAGGAAGGCATGGTTGTAAGTACAACATTAACGAGGATCAGCCAACCTTGATAATGAAGATTCTTTCTAACTAGATAATCTTTTTTCCCTCTTATCAATGCAAGCAAGAAAGACAGTGAAGTTTATTAGGCCTAAAAAGAAGCTCCTAGTAGATCAAAGGAAAGAAAGCCTGAATTCATGAGAAAACCTCACTTAAAATCCCTACGCTAATCATGTCCCCTCTAATTAAAGTATAAATGAGTTTTTTTTTTTTTATCAATGTTAATTCTTAACCCTGACAAAAACTCAAAAATGCAATGACAATAAATCTAAGGGAGATGATACAGTGAGAGGATGGTGTCGTAAACCCCAACTAGATCGATGGAATCCCAAAGTAGATCAATGGATTGTTCTTAACTTGCATGTCGGCTAGATGTACAGAGGACGAAATATTCATAGAACAAACCTTGTGATGTGAAACGAGAGTGTGTAGGGAAATCAGCAATAAAACACTCTATAATGCATCACCAACATGAAGCGATCGTGGTAGGACCAACTTAAAACTAATAATTGATAGATGAATATAAACAAAAATATGCGCATGCAAATCTAAGTTAATTGAGAATCAATTAAAGATAATATATTATGCAATAAGATTTTACGATCAATATATGAAATCTACTAAATTACAGGCAAGCAGATACACCCAAACAGGTGCTTAACAGGTCTGATTAGTTTGCTGTTGCATCCGGTATTGTAGCAGTCAAATTCGGGTACTGTAGCAGGTTATTGTACTGTAGCAGGTTACTATAGCAAGTTACTACAGCAGGCTATTTGTAGAGGAACTGGAGCAGGTGATGCAGATCTAATATGGAAGAAAAAGAAAATAAAGATAAAATTTGATAAGTGATCTCTCATCCATTCTCGCACATCAGCAGCAAAGAGATTCAAAATGATTTCAAATCACCATGCTAAACAAAGAGAGTTTAGATTTTTCAATATCAAGAACTATGTAATCCACAACTCTTGGTCTTATATGGGCTCAATACTCTAAGACTTTTCTCATCACAACCGATGTGGGACTAAAACAAAAGTTAAAACAAATAACACAAATAAAAAAACTACATAAAGAAACTAAGCTATACTGATCCCCGTCAATTCTCTCCGGCTTGAAAACATTCATCTCCGATGAATGTAGTGGTAGGTAGAAGGCAAACACGATCGGGAGGAACTGAATCACATCACGAATTCTCAATCAGGTCAAGGTGGTGGTTGTGGGATCAACACTGATGCCATGTATGAACCATGTTCATGGAGGTGGAGCTAGCTTTTGTGACAAGTCGACTGCAATCGATGGTAGCCCGAGCAAGATACATGCAGCATGTTGAGGCAAGTCATCTCCGTTGAACACTGGACCGATTATACTCTGCACCATTAAAGGGTTGTATGTGTTAGGCGATCTCAGGGACAAGAAAACTCTCATAGCTGGCGAAGATGACAATAGCTCCATGGTAGCCTCCGCTGGAGGATCTACAACAATCTCAATAAGAGACTTTCACTTCTATTGGGTTGAGAAGGAGTTGCTTCTTGTAATGACACCAACTTAGCAACAATAAGAGACTTTCACTTCAACTAGTGGGCCCGGGGGTGGCCGGCCAAGCCCGGGGGGAGAGGGGGAGATGATTTTGGTGGTGGTGAAGGTGGATTTTGTTGGTGGTGGAGGAAGTGGTGGATGTGGTGGTGGGATTTTGATGAAATTGAAGGAGATGTTAAAGTGGGAGGAGGGTAGAGGTGGCTGTGGTGGTGATTGGTGGTGGGAGTGATGGATTTGAAGCAGAGATGGTTGTGGTGGATTTGTAAGAGGATGGTGGTTGATTTAGGAGGAGGAATTGGAGGAGAGGGGGGTGGCCGCCGGAGTTGGCCACCACCGTGGTGCAGCTCGCCAGCGTGGAGGTCGGTCAGAGGGGAGTTGGTGGAGATGGCCACCATGTGCTTGGAAGGGGGGGGAGAGAGTGTAGGCTGTCTAAAAATCACTGAAGACAAGTCGTCAAAAAAGCAGAATCCAAACTCCAGACGCAGGGCTAGTCATCGCCACCAGCGCAGGACCAAGACGCGAGGGTTGAAACCCACGTCTTAACATCACTGCAAGGACCAAGACGCGAGGGTTGAAACCCGCGTCTCAGCATTATTGCGGTACCAAGACGCAGAATATAAAGCCCGCGTCTCACGTGAAGCTTAACGCAGAATTGGAAGCTCGCGTTTCTCAAGCATCACTTCAATGGCAAGAGCGAGGCTCGAAAATCGCGTCTCAGTTATAACTGCACTCATTACTGGGTCAATTACTGCCCACGTAATGAGGGAGTTAACCCCATTATGGAGTGTTTTTAGGGGACACGTTTACCCCTTAAAATCTCTATAAATAGCCCAGTTTGCTATGGAAGAGGGGTCGGAAAAAGGTCAGATAATTCTTAGTCAAAAGAACTTCGGTTGCAAGCCATAGAAACACTAAGATTTCCAGCTGAAAAGAAAGAGAGAATTCAACTCTTCTAAACAACTTGCTGTGTACAAGTTCGTTCTTTGCTTACAATCTCTTTGAGATCCTTGGTGGACAGAAGCTGTGTTACTTCATCTACTATCCAAAGAGAGGATTCCCAAAAGGTCCTGACGTTCACCCGGTCAATGGAAAACAAGATTCACTTTCCATTGCCACATCAAGAACCCGGCACTAAATAAAGGAGAGATTCAAGTTTGGATATCTTCCCTCTCTTGTAAGAGGATTATTGGTCCACTGTAACTTTCTTTACAATCAAATAAACAATTTACTCCTTGATCTTCAGTTTTCCTCCACCAAACAGAGAGAGAGGTGAGTTTGAGAGGAGAAAGATTGAAGAAAGACTGAGAGAGAGGTGCTTGGTGGAGAGGAGGGGAGAGGTGGCCGGATTTGCCGCCGGAGGGCCGCCGGGGGGCCATTAGAGGAGAGAGAGGAGAGATATTAGAGGGAGAGAGTTTGTGGAGAGAGAGGTTGTAGAGGGGAAATTTAAAAGAGATTTGAGAGAGAGAAGTAAATTTTGAGGGAAAGGGGGAGTTGGCTGCGTCGGCCAAGGCGAGGGGGAGAAAGAAAGAAGAAGAGAAAGAAAGAAGAATGAATAGAGAAGAAAGGAGGAGATAAGGGAAGGTGGTGGAATGTGGTGGAAGGACATAGAAGGTTGTGGAACGAAAAAGGAAAAGGAAAAAGAAAGAAAAGAACAAAAAAAGCAAAAACGTAGGGAAAACTCTCGGATCAAATTCTGGGCTTGGGAAAATACAAATATTACCTTATTGATAAAATTTTGACAATTCAGAAAAATTCTCAAAATTTTTCTAAAATAAAAAATATTATCCCGAGGAACATTGTGAAATCAGATTCAAGAAATCTAATCTCGTTTGCAAATTAAAAATCCCTGAATAAGTCCGGGATACCGGTCGACACCGATTTTAGGAGATTTTGTAAAATAAATCAAAAAATTGTCAGAAAATTACAAAAAATTCAAAATATTGAAAATTAGTATTTGAAACTGAAACCGATCCAGTCTGACTACCAAAAAGGTCAAATCAAGTAGTACACTGGGATCGGGTCCCGGGTTCGGACTCGGGCTGGCTCTGAGTCCAAAAATCTGTGTCTGCTACCAAATAATAATATAAATAATCACAAAATAAAAATAAAAACGAGCAATAAAAATGTAGAAATACGATCGAAAAATCGGGGCACATATCAAGGTACGTATTTCGGGGACGGGGTGTTACATAATTCATTGCATAAAATTATTTGATACAAGAGGCTTTTTATAGTCTTTACAAAATTTGAATTCAAGTAAAACTTAAAACTCCTAATCAAAATGGAATTACGACTTCAAATTTTAGAAACTAAAAATTCTTAATTAAAGTGGGATTACAACTACCAAAAGAAAACAAAAAATAAAAAACTCAAAATAAAGAAACTAGAATGTAGAATTCTGCAGCTACTGGGAATCTGAAATAAGGCGTCGTATCCACCGGTGATACACGTGCCATGCATGTGGCTTGATGTCTCCATCACCCTGAGACGTATCAATGTTTGTTTATCATGTTTTGTTCTCCTTCCTGCATTTTAAAGTTGATATATACAATTAAATGAAGCAACTAAATGAAGCTCGATGAATAATAAAGTGTTGTGCGCAAGACAACAAACAATGAGGAATTCACCAACTCGGAGACAGATGGCCGAAGAAGTACCAAACACGCACAAGAACAAAGAAATAATAGAGAAAAGCAATCAACACAGTATTTAACGAGGTTCGACAACGTGCCTACATCCTCGGGGCGAGGGGGAGAGATTTTATTGATTCAACAATCAATACAACTTATTCCTTGTGCAAGGAATTTTCAAGGGAGATTTTCAGAAGGATTTTTTGGGATACAATACATGAAGGTTCTAGCCCTTATTTATAGCCACAGAGTCCCAGGGTAATAGGAAACCTTGATTGAATTCGACCCCAACCAAAAAAGGAATCCGAATCTAGAAAGGACAGCCAAAACGCGTCTGTCGGTCGACGGCCGGTCGATCGACCCTTGTGCTTGGTCGGCCGGCCCGGTCGACCGGCACAACCCGAGAGCAGCCATTGTCAGTCGGTCGACTGGGCGGCCGACCGCTCCTTGCCACGGCGACCGGGCGGTTGACGAGGTTATTCCTGCGCACCTCGTGCACACGGTCGACCTGCGGTCGACCGGGCGCTTTCCTGGCCTGCTTTTATGCGCCGTTCTTGCTCCTTTGTCTTCCAATCTCTGTGCTATCTTCCTCTATCTCCTCTCTCCCTACAAACTCCACCTCGGTGAAGATTTTTCAAATCTGAGCCAAACTCAAACGAACTCCAATATATGATCTCGGCAAAATCGACACACGATCTCGGCGAAATCGACACACGATCTCGGCTTGTGCCAACTTCAGCTCAGCTATCAACTGGGATGCACCACACATGCCTTTCCTACACTTCACCGATGACAACTTCCATACATGTCGATCATCGAACGTGTCTCCAACTCAGCAACTACACGACCTCATGAAGAACTCATCGTGAGCCAACCACTGACTCTCCAATTGACTGACTCTCTTCAGTCTCCGTGTCTTCAGCTGACGGTCCAACCAAGTCTGAGTAGAGCACACCGAACACCATCATCGGCTTCAACAACTAGATGCACACCCCTCCTATGCAAGCTTAACTATCTTCTCACCAGAAGATCAACCGACCACAACACCTCACCTCTACGTGAAGTCCAACTAGCCACAACACTTCACCTCTACGTGAAGTTTCTCCACCTCTACGTGAAGTTCCAATCGGCCACTACTCTTCACCTCTACGTGAAGTTCCAATCGGCCACTACTCTTTACCTCTACGTGAAGTTCCAATCAGCTTCTGGAGAACCCAATAGCTTCATATGGGTAGCATCACCAAATATGGCTGCGCCTTTACGACTGCCTACGTACCTTGCTCAAAGGATCAAGCCAATCGTAGTTCATTTAAATGAGCTTCACCGAGCTCAAGCACCTGTACCTGCATTTGCAACAGTGAACCCAATTGGCTGAGTCATATGAACCTCCTCACTGCCATCATGGAGAACAACAGCCTTCAACTTGAGCTTGTCGAGGTCACAAGCTTAAGATTCATGCTTCACCCACATTCGTGGTTTTACCTTGGTTCCAATTGTCGCAAATAACTCGACATTCTCATCAATGTCTTCAACATGTTCAGTATCAACCCTGGCTACATGATCTCCACCCGGTGTCACATCCGTGAAGTCTTCACTGATACCGAACCAACTGGAGATGGTTGAGTAGCATCAACTTTCACCCGCTGCGATACTTTCTTGGTCTGCGTCCTCTACCTGCTGAGAGACGGTAGACTTCAGCACTGAAGTCTCATCAAACGTGACATGCTGACTCACCATGATCTTGTTTTTAGGGTCCCACAATCTGTAGCCTTTCATATTTCTCTCGACACGCAAAAACACAAACTTCTTTGCTCGCAGATTCACCATGTCATCTTTGGCACGAAAGTAGGCTTAACTTCTAAATTCCCGCAGCAACCATGATCTTGAGCAGCTTTCCCAGACCAAACCTCTTTTAGAGCTTTACCTCCTATCGCAGTCGATCCATTTATGAGATGGCTAGCATACACAATCATCTCAGCTCAGAACGATTTATCTAATCTTGCATTAGACAACAAACACCGAACCTTCTCTAGTAAGGAACGGTTTATCTCCTTCATGGTTAAAAGTCTCGGTCTCGACCGCCGACTCGGCCGGCACCGAGATGGATCAGTCTCGGCGACTCGGATCGGACTCGGGTGATACGCAAAAAATGCTACATAGAGCGCCAAAAAAATTATGAAAAAATCATGACAAATCATAAAAAAATGTAAACATCTAAATTCATGCATCACATATTCAAAACATATCACCTAACACTCAAAACATAACGTGAAAGCATAAATACAAGCGTCGTCGGTAGAAAAATATCAAAATACATGCATAATATAGTAAATTGCACAAAATAATTCATAAGTACCTGCTAATATAGTCATTTCCACATTGAATTACGAGGAGGCTCCAAATCACCATTATCATCTGGCCCGCGATAAGTATAGAAACCAGGCATATAGTTTCCATAAGGATAATGATATGTTTGTGGGTGAGATCCTGTAGGCTGAGATGATTGGCCAGAGGATCCACTATCAGAGTAATATGGCGGTAGGGGTTGTGCAATATCAGCTCCATGGTAATAATACCCAAACCTCGATATTCAGTGCTGCTAGTAGAGTATTCACCAGTGCTAGAATAATCAGTGCCAGAATATTGGCCAGATGTCAAACCCAACCCCTGTAAATGGCCTTCAAGACTATGATGACCATGTGAGTAGTTATCATGTCCACTCGAATAATCATCGCTAGAACTGAATTCGACCAACCGATCCAAATGCCTACGCTGCTGTGAAATCCCCGTCCGGCCTCCATGATCTGTATCTTGTGTGGCATAATATTGTGAATCCCATGTTAAAGCATCATCTCGTTGGCTTCCACCAACACCATGAGTATCTTCAACATTACCACCATCACCACCATCACTGCCGCCATCACCCTCACCACCATCACCCTCACCACCATCATCGCCACCACCATCACCGCTGTCATCATCACCGCCATCACCATCATCACCGCCACTTTCGTCAGTATGACGAATACCTTCATCTAACCAACCTAAGTCATCTGGTGGTAACATCGGCTGTTCTCCCTCACGAATCCACTCATCCAAAATATCATCATCATTGAAAATATTGTTCAGATCAATTGGGTTGTAATAATCATCAGTGTCGCTTTTGCATGTCAAGTTTCTTACTCGCAACCGCATATTGTAATGCACATATACTAGTTTATGCAACTTTTTCATTGCCAACCGGTTGCGCAGTTTTGTATGAATTAGCGACCACGTGCTCCAATTTCTTTCACAACCCGATGAAGAACATGTTTGGCTTAAGACTTTGATGGCAATTTTCTGCAGATTGGGAGCTTCTTCGCCATAATTAATCCACCAATCAGCTGGAAGAGATTGTTGCACTGCTCTTCTAGTTAGTGAGCTTCCAAATTCTCCAACTCCATCCACAAATAATTTTATCTGTGAGAATACACATCACAAGTGTTAATATTTGCATAACATTATATCGATAAAATAAATAAATTATTATTACCTCATTAATAGCTCTTGCTTGTTTAGTCAAATCTGGCTCCAATCTTTTAATGACCTCCTTTAATCCATATCTCACTTCTGGATGTGTAGAAAAGTTTTTTGAATATTGGAGTGCTGGATTTAAAAAATATGCTGCAATAATGTAAGCAAACGATTGTTATGTTATGACAGTTTCAATTTCTAGTCAACAAATATGATTTCTAGGCAAATGAATTACCAGCAGCATGCAAGTGTCTATGCAATTGTCCCTCCCATCTTCTATCAATGATGTCCCAGTACTTCTTCCAGTTCTTATTGAGGCCTTTATAGCCAATTTTGCTCTATCCATAGCTTCATATATAATAGATAGTGTAGGTTTCTTGTCCTGGTCCACTATCTTCAAGACTCTAACAAGAGGATCCATAATGTTTTGGACCTCTCTTGCCTTCTTCCAAAACCGGTCAGTCAGAATGAGATTAGCAACCTTATCTCGCACACTTCTTCTACTCCTTTCCTTGTTGAATTCACGCCATTCGGTAGTCGTGCACATTCTTTTCAAATCTTGCTCATAGCGAATAAGGCTTTCAATAGAAATAATCTCGGTGGCAAACCGTGTTATACCTGGTCTCAACAAATCTCTATCTTTGGTATATAGCTTCATTAAATTCACCACTTTGAGGCTATTGTAAATGAATGATGTGATCACCTTAGCATCATCCAATGTCTCCTTGACTGATTTCAAAGAGCCAATATCTTCAAGCATCAAATCAATGCAATGTGCTGCACAGGGAGACCAAAACAAGTGTTTTCTCTTCTCCATCAACATGTGACCAGCTGCTTTGAAACTTGCCTCATTATCTGTTACAACCTGCACGATATTTTCTTCGCCAACTTCATCAACAACTTTATCCATTAGCGAGAATATATACTCAGCAGTCTTCGAGATATTAGTGGTATCAACAGAAGTATGGTAGATCATGCTTCTATCACAATAAATCATGAAATTAACAATAGGCTTTCTATTATGAGAACTCCATCCATCACACATGATCGTGCAACCATACTGCGGCCATTTTGTTTTTATTGAAGCAATATATACTCCAATTTCTTTCACTTCCTCCTCTAAATAGAGATTGCCAATCTGGTACCCTGTAGGGCCTTTTACACCTGGACCTGTCTCCGCAATAGTATTAATCATGGCTTGGTAGTAAGGACCACTATCAGCTGCATTGAATGGTATTGCATTGTAGTGAAAGAACTTCGCCACGGATTTCCCAACTTTTTTCATATTCTCAGTTGAGAACATGCTTTTGATTGATTTCTGTTTTGTTGGGAACATGTAAGGATCAATACCACGAGCTGGAATTTCAGCTTCTCTCATAGTCATACTCCGACGCAATCCACGGTTACTCCCTGATCCTGAAGGCTGTGAACTACTGCCACCAATATCAACTCCTTCTGCCGATCTCCAAGCCATTTCACGACTTTCTTTCATGGCTTGTTTCAGTTGTCTTCTTTCAACTCCTTTTAAACCACCAACTTCTTCAATTTCATTATCAGAATCTTCTTCGGTCGCATTATAGAAATCTTCCTCACTTAAAGATCTCATAAGTCGGTCTTTTTTAGATTTAATGGCCGCTCTTTCTTTGCTATCTTCAGAAAGATGTCGTCTCATTATTTGAGATATCTCTTTTGATACTCGCAAGCATCCTTCCACCTGACCGGGTACATGTGCTATATGCTGCTTCAATCTAGTGATACCACCATGGACTTGTTTCCCACAATAATTGCACTTCACAAGTTTTCTACTTCCACCAATAGGGGTACCATGTTCCCATCCAATATCGCGTTGCTTTGGAGCCATACTGAAATTTAAAAAAATTATCTGTTAAATTAAATTAAAACTAAATTAACTAAATTAAAAAAACATTAAATTAAACTCAATTAAATTAAACTACATTAAATTAAACTAAACTAGTTTATACTAGATTAAGCAACACTAACTTAATTACCTAACTTCAATAAAATTATTAAATTACCTAACTTAATTACAAAACTTTATTAAATTAAATTAACCTAAATTAAGTTAACTAAACTAATTTAAATTAAATTCAATTCAATTAAATGAAACTACATTAAATTAAACTAAACTAGTTTATACTAGATTAATCTACACTAACTTAATTACCTAACTTCAATAAAATTATTAAATTACCTAACGTAATTACAAAATTTTATTAGATTAAATTAACCTAAATTAAGTTAAATTAACTTTACCTAAACTAAACTAAATTAAATGACATTAAATGCAAATTAATTAGAGAGAGGAACAGAGAGAGGGAGAGAGACGGAGACAGAGGAGAGAGAGGGGAACACAGTGGAGGAGAGAGAGAGAGACGGAGACAGAGAGAGACAGAGAGAGACTGACAGGGAGAGGGAGAGAGAGAGACAGAGAGGGGAGAGAGACTGAGAGGGGGAGAGAGAGAGATACAGAGAGAGAGAGAGAGATACAGAGAGAGCGAGAGAATCCGACAGAGAGAGAGAGTGATACAGAGTGAGAGAGAGAGTCCGACAGAGAGAGAGAGATACAGAGGGAGAGAGAGATAGCCACCGACAGAGAGAGAGAGACAGAGAGAGAGAGTCGCTGCGGAGAGAGAGAGCCGGGAGAGAGTCGCTGCGGAGAGGGGGAGAGAGAGATCGAGAGAGCGCGCGCCGCTGCGGGGGAGAGAGACAGAGAAAGAGAGGGAGAGAGAGGCACAGAGAGAGGGAGAGAGGGGAGAACATACCTGCAGGCGACGGCGACGGCGACGGCGGGGGACGGCGAGGGCGTCGCGGGGGGGACGGCGAGCGCGAGAGAGAGAGAGATCAGATCTGATCTCTCTCCCTCATCGCGTTTTTAAGGGCGCAGTCACGGGTCGCCGAGTCGGCCCGGATTGGGTCCGACTCGGACCCGACTCGGGCGACTCGGCGATACTTACCTGACTCGGGCCACCGAGTTGGACCGGAGGGGGTCGAGTCGGATACGACTCGATACGACTCGGCCGAGATTTTGATCCCTGATCTCCTTAGCCAACCCATGTATACCTTCTGTGAAGTGAATACCAATACCAGTGTTCTGGCCAAATTGTAGGAATTGGTACATGTATTTTTCAACATTACCAATGCGTAGCTCCTTGGTCTTCTTGCCTGTTTGCTTCTCCATTCTTCCTTTCCCTTCACCAACATATCTAAGGCTTTCACACTTTTGTCTTAAGGGATATATCCAACAATGCCTGGATAAATTATCAATAAAAGAGACAAACTACCTGTGACCTCCAAGCGATGCATTCTTAGCAGGTCCCCAAACGCTGACGTGAACAAAATCAAGAAGACCTTCTGTGCGGTGAGTACGGGTGTGAATTTCACTTTCTTCTTGTCCAGAATGCTGTGTTCACCCACCAAGTTGCAGGTAGCAGCCCTTCCAATGATCTCTTCTTTGCAGGAGCTTGCAAAGGCCTTTCACCTCCTTGCCCGACCTTCATCTACCAGACCTGTGTGCAACCATCATCTGAAGAAATAGAAGTCTCCACCTGACTTGTAACTGTACTATTCAGGTAGTAGAGATTGTTGCGGCGGACGCCCTTCATAACCACCATTGAGCCTTTGGTCATCTTGAGAACACCATCTCGTATAGATACCACAAGGCCCAATGCTTCCAAAGCGCCAACAGAGATAATATTCCTTTTGAGTTGAGGTGCATACCTCACCTCATTCAATTCTTGTACTATCCCATCAAACATCTTGACACGGATTGTACCTATCCCTTCTATATTACACGGATGAGCATCACCCATGACCGTGTAATATCCATCTAGCTTCTCAAAACTAGAAAATCAGCCCCTGTTCGGGCACACATGATAGGTAGCTCCTGTATTTAAGATCCACTCAGCATTATCTGAGTAACTAACAATAGTAGTAACAGAGAGAGAAAATACCGATGAGTCTGAATCTGATCCATCCACTTATGATGTACTACTGCCCTGAGTACTGACCACCTTTGCGAGATTTGCCTCGGTCATCGACTCCTTACCTTTGGCCTTCGGACAGTCAACCTTCCAGTGCCCCAGCTCCTTGCACAAGACGCATTGATTCTTTTTCAGATCTCTGAAGCCTGATCAAGACTTCGATTTTCCCTGATCATCTCTTCCCTTCCTATTGGAACTCCTGCCTCTTACCGCCAATGCCTTTGCTGTTGTGCTTCCCGAAGAAGACAGTCTGTCCTGTCTCCTTGCTTCATAACTCACAAGAGCAGCAGAGACCTCACTGTAGCTTAGGGATTTTCTTCCATTGATCAATGTAGGAGTAAAGGTCTCATACTCTTCTCTAGGAAGAGAATTCAACAGAATTACCGCCTTGTCCTCTTCATCGATCTCCACATCCACGTTAACTAGATATGTAAGAAGCCTCGTGTAGCTATTCATGTGTTCGTTGATGGAGCATCCTCTCTGCATCTGAAAACGATAAAGTTTACTTTTCAATTGCAACCGCGATTCGATGCTTTTCGTCAGATTTTTTTCTCCAAGATCTCTCACAGCTGCCTCACAGATGTCTCATGCAACACATGATACTTGATGTCTTGTGTCAAACAAGACCTGATCAAGCCACACGTCGTACGGTTCATCTTGTCTGAATCTTCTTCCGTTGATGCGTGCTTCTTCTCCAACAGTAGAGTGTCTTCGAGGTTCGATGCCGTCAGTGCATCCATCACCTCACACCTCCACATACCGAAGTTGTTCTTGCCGTCGAACTTCACCACATCATCCTCAACGGATGTGGATTTGATGTACTTTCTCTAGTCATCTTCTCAACTGATTCCTCAAACAATGCAGAAAGCAAACGGAGTTAGATAAAACAATTAGATAAAGATAGGATCTTTATCTCCACGCGAAACCCTCGAAGAGTTTTCGAACCAAGGTTCTAAATATCGGATATCGGGATCGTATCGGATGGGGTTTTTCATATCGGATATCGGGGGAGATATCGGGGATAAGCGCGCATATCGGGCGTTCATTTCAGACACTGTATATAATGAAATATTGATAACTAAAAGTTGGTTTAGAGTCATAGATATCATCTACCTAATAAAAATGATGTAATATGCTTGTAAAGACAAAAAAATAATGTACATTTGCACGAAGTCATGTAATAAATAAGTTATTTCATATCGGGCGATTTATCGGCCAATATCGGGCGATTTATCGGCCGATATTTCAAATATCGGTCACTTTTTACTGCAAACGATATGGCAAGCGATTTTCTCATATCGTATCGGCAGCAGGCAAAAAAATGAGATATCAGACGATATCTCGGCCGACTCGGCTGATATTTAAAAAAGGGTCCGAAACTATCTACTCCTTCGAATTGATTCCTCAAGCAATCCAAACACTGTTTTGAGATCGACACATGATCTCACAGACAGTCTCAACGCTGCTTCAAGATCGACAAACGATCTCTGCCAACAGCAACTGATGCCCTCGGAACCGACACACGATCCCACGCCGAACCTGGGATGCTCTGATACCACTTGTTGTACGCAAGACAATAAACAATGAGGAATTCACCAACTCGGAGACATATACGGCCGAAGAAGTACCCAACACGCACAAGAACAAAGAAACAATAAGAAAAACAATCAACACAGTATTTAACGAGGTTCGGCAACGTGTCTATGTCCTCGGGGCAAGGGGGAGAGATTTTATTGATTCAACAATCAATACAACTTATTTCTTGTGCAAGGAATTTTCAAGGGAGATTTTCAGAGGGATTTCTTGGGATACAGTACATGAGGGCTCTAGCCCTTATTTATAGCCACAGAGTCCCAGGGTATTAGGAAACCCCGATTGAATTCGATCCCAACTAGAAAAGGAATCTGAATCCAGAAAGGACAGCCAAAACGCGTCTGTCGGTCGACCGGCCGGTCGATCGACCCCCGTGCCCGGTCGATCGACCCCCGTGCCCGGTCGACCGGCACAACCCGAGAGCAGCCATTGTCAGTCAGTCGACTGAGCGGTCGACCGCTCCTTGCCACGGTCGACCGGGTTATTCCTGTGCACCTCGTGTACACCGATCGACCGGGCGGTCGACCGGGCGCTTTCCTGGCCTGCTTCTATGTGCCGTTCTTGCTCCTTTGTCTTTCGATCTCTGTGCTATCTTCCTCTACCTCCTCTATCTCCTCTTTCCCTACGTAAAGAACCTATGAGTTGTGGCCGGTACTGTGTAAAAAAGTTCATATTTTCGTTGTGCGCTTTGTTCTCTTCCTTTCCTGTATGCAATTTCATTTGTTTTGCATTTACTTCTGCAATATTAATGTGTGAAATTGCATGTCTACTATTCTAATGCAAATCATTTGGTGTTCTACAATTCCGACTTCATTTTAGTTTCTTTGGAGGATTGAGTTCTACAATTCTGATTTCATTTCTTCACACTACGGCCTTGAGTCTTAAAACAAATATTAAAGTTTGTTAGATCATTAAATTATCATTGAAATTTTTTAATGCGACGCTTTAGAAAAACTGAGTCATATAGCAAATAAAATGTTTTAGGTGTGTCGCTTTGGAGAATTGAGTCATATTACTTTCTTAAGAGACAATGATAAGAGCAATTCACATTTAAATTATTTAGAAAATTTCTTCCGCTATGCATTTGCACGTGCCGAAAATCTAGTTAAGATGATCCTTTTCTTCAATGATGATTTCACAGAGAAAAGTGATGCGGAATCCCTGCTTGTGGAATGGAGTGAAGAGGCCATGCTATTTGTTTGCTAGGAAGTTTTACCCTGAAGCCCTTGATAATTTGATGCATATATTCTCCAATTTCACAGCCTTTTGAGTGATCTACGGGGTTTTAATTTGTTTGGCGGAGTGTTGGCTTTGAGCCCCCCTGCCTCTCATCTTCTGGTTCTCTATTTTATGAGAACCTTGAAACGTTCAGATTGTTTGGGATCACTCAGTTCTCAGATTGTCAAGAAGGCTGAGGGCCTAGCAATTAATTGTACCCCATTTTGCCACGCAAGGTATTTATCCACAGTTTTTTCACTTGTGTTGTTTAGTTTTTTTTTTATTTTTTTTATTCGTCTCTCTTGTTTGTCATTCTCCTTTGGAACAGAAAATTGTTGATTTATTTAACTACTGCAAGACGACCCTATTTTTTTTTTGGGTACAAACAGAAGTAGGTTGCACTACACGTTTCTGTTCCTGTATTTGGACTCTCATAATATTTACTATGGTTATGTGATATTGAGAAGCTTAATTTTGATATCAGTTTCACAAGTTGATTAAAAGAGGGAAGAGAAATGATGCTAGCTTTGAGTTCTCTTATTTAGTATGAGAAGTTACTGATTTATGTTAGGGTCCCTGTTTAGTGGTCAAAAAGATGAAAAGGTTGGACAAAACAAAATGGGAAAAAAAAAAAATAATTAGAAATCAATGTTTTATGACTCGGTGACTTGGGTCACTTGTATCGTAGAAAATAGAGGGTTATAAAATAGCTGGAAAACTTGATAATAACAAGTTTAAATGGCTATTGGAAGCGTTTAAAGTTGTTATAAGAGTCTCTTCTCTTTGCGGACGAGACTCGGTTGAAGTTGTTTCAGTTTCTTGCTGACACAGCTCTCACCCAACCTCTTGTAATTGTGTGGAGCTGGATTAGGTGGAGATTTTTGGGTTAAGAATTAATAGAGTGTTGGCTTGAAACTTGAGAAGTTGATGGTGAATTATGCCCAATTAAGAATTGTATGATATGTTATTTTTTTTTAGAAAAGGAGAGTTTAAAAAAAAAACTTGGAAAGGTAAAGAGGTTATCTGCTGATGGTTTCATGATAAATTCTTTTTTTTTTTTTTTTTTTGGCCTACTTTGATTTAAGTAGATCACATTGTGAGCGAAATTGATGAACATGAAGACTACATGCAAAATTAGAAATTTAATGATACAAGGAACCAAATATAAATTATAAGAATATGTGTGACGCCAGCACATGAAATTTTATACTCAATAACCAGAATGTATATTTGACTTAAAGGCAACAACGTAAAAAATATTTAAAAGGGCCCTTGATATAAGCCACCCCATTGAAAAGCTCCTAATTGTAGTCGCGTTTATTAATAATTTCAAGAATTCTACAATTGTAGGAGCCTTGTTTGGTGTTTGTCTTTAAAATGTACTTTTCTTAGCTGCATTTTTTTTTTTTGTAGTCAGTAATTTTAAAACAATAGGCTGAGATTCATTTGGATGTTCTTCATTTTGTAAACCACAAATTTCTAGCCTCAAATGTCAGAGTGCACTGTAGTTCTCAAAAATTGAGTAAAGTAGTTTTAAAAAAAAATACAATTAGATTAAATTTTTGTTAAATGTATGCAAGGGGAAAAAAAAAAAAAAGAAGCACCCCTCTCTTCTCCTTCTCCTAATCTTATCTCCCTCTAATCTCTCGAGATTTCTTCCCATCTTTTAAGAATCCAACACTCACTTCTTCTCATTTAGGTCCAGTTCGGAGGAAATTCCAGTATGTACCCAACAGACTACAAAAATTAGGAGGGAAAAAAAAAAAATACAATTTAGGTATAGAATTGTAAATTTTGTTTGTGAATGTCTGACTACAACTTAAAAATAATTGTAGTATAGAACATCTCAACCAAATACGGACGGCTCTTTCTTATCAGAGAAGCGGGAGCTACATGTGGACAAAGGACACGTACAAGGTCCTCAAAACTTTGGATGCACCTCATTTGGCACCAAGGGTGTTGCTCAAATTCAATTTGAGCTTTGTTAAAAAGTTAATACAGAGAACAACTTTGCAACGATGCTAACATAGCATGTGCTACTTGATTTCTTATTCAGCATTTTTGAAATTTAAAATTTTTTTTTTGTTGTTAAGAAAATCCAACTGGGCATGTCACTCCGTGCGGATTTGACTGGGTGACCTCGGGAAAGCAAACCCGGGCCGACCACGGGGACGAGTGCGGGTGGCTTTTTTAAAAATTATATACAATGACATTTTTTTTCATCTTTTCCTTCTTCTCAAGAGAGTCGTCGTTATTGATGTTGCGCGTACCAGACAACAACAAATGAGGAACCCTAAGCAACAGAGAGAGATACGCCAGAGAAGTACCCCAAATACAAGAACTAATATACAAGAGAGAACAAACACAATATTTAACGAGGTTCGATAATTTGCCTACATCCTCGGGGCAAGGGGAGAGAGATCTTATTGATTCAACAATCAATTACAAGTTTTTACCCGTCACAATTCATGAGGGCTCTACACTTTTATTTATAATCAGAGAGTCTAAGGGTTTTTGGAAACTTCAATTGGATTTGACTCCTTTTTAGAAACAAAGTCCAATCCAACAAGAGAAGAAGATTCACCTGTCGGTCGACCGGCCGGTCGACCGACTCCTTTCGGTCGACCGATCGGTCGACCGTCGCCAACAAAAACATGATGCATGCCAGTTGGTCAACTGAACGGTCGACTGTGCCTTGCTTCGGTCGACCGGACGATTGGCTGAGCTGTTGCTGTGCACGTTGTGCATACCGGTCCACTGTGCGGTCGGCCGACCCCTGTGTTTTGGCATGTTGTGGATTGCGTTCTCTCTCCTTTTGGTCTCCGATCTCTGCACTATCTCTTCCGATGAGTTAAAAAACTCTTCCATCAAGTTTTTATCTCCTCTCTACCTACAATTCTCCACCTCGGTGAAGATTTCTCAAATCTGAACCGAACTCAACACAGTACACGTTGACTTGAACAGGGCTGCCCCTATGTGGCTGCCTACATACCTTGCCCAAGGGATCAAGCCATCCATAGTACATCCAAACGAGCTCTATCGAGCTCAAACAACTGGAAGGATATGGAGCTTTACAATGTGTAAATTTCACTCCCAAAACCACTTTGGTAAGTATATCATCGGGATTCTCTTTTGTGTGAACCTTTTATAGCTTAATATCACCTTCATCAAGAATCTTCCAAACAAAGTGGAACCTGGCGTCAATGTGCTTCATCCTTGCATGATGTACCTGGTTCTTTGCCAAATAGATAGCACTCATGCTATCACAGTTGATCTTCAACAGATCCTGATCAATCTCCAAGTCATCGAGCAACCCTTGAAGCCATATTGCCTCTTCCATAGCCTCCGTCATGACCATGTATTCGGCCTCCGTAGCAGACAATGCAACGGTAGACTGCAGAATAGAGCACCAATTCACCGGTGCTTGAGACAATATGAACACATATCCCGCTGTAGACCGCCGTTTGTCGAGGTCTCTTGCATAGTCGGAATCAACATATCCGACACACTCCTGCTTACCCATAGAATCCTTTTCAAATACTAAACCAATGTCTATGGTACCCTTGATGTACCGTAGAACCCACTTTACTGCCTCCTAATGACCCCTCACGGGATCATGCATATATCTGCTAATCATTAAGACAGCTTGTGACAAATCAGGCCTTGTACACACCATTGCATACATTAAGCTACCAACTGCGCTAGCATACGGCACGCGAGTCATGTACTCACGTTCTTCAATAGTAGTAAGAGACATAGTGGCTTTTAACCTGAAATGAGGGGCCAATGGTGTGCTTACGGATTTCGTTTCGTCGTTGATGTTGAACCTCTAAAGTACCTTCTGCATATACCCCTTTCTGTGTCAAGTTAACATTGCCACTCCTTCGGTCTCGTTCAATCTCCATGCGTAGCACCTTCTTCACTTCACTAAGATCCTTCATCTCGAACTCGTCTTTCTTCAATTTATCTATAGCGGATCTGTTTTTAGATGTAATGAGCATATCGTCCACATACAACAGTAGATAGGTGTACTCTCCATCGGGTAACCTATTGTAATACACTTATGGGTCATAATGGCTACATGTATACCTTTTACCTCTTATGAAGCTGTCGAAACGTTTGTACCACTGCCCAGGAGACTGCTTTAATCTGTACAACGATTTCTTCAGCTTGCATACCATTTTCTCTTTTCCTGCAGTTTTGAACTTGATCGGGTGAGGCATATAGATCTCCTCTTCAAGATTGTCATGGAGAAAGGCGGTCTTCACATCGAGATGATTAAAGTCCAACTCATACTGTGCTACCAGCGCCAGCAAAATTCGAATCGATGAGTGCTTTACAACAGGAGAGAATACCTCGTTGTAGTCAATGCTTTCTCGCTGTGCGTAGCCTTTAGCTACCAATATGGCTTTATAGCGTACAGTATCACCTTTGAGAAATCCCTATTTCTTTGCATATACCCACTTACAGCCAACTGCCTTCTTTCTCTTGAGCAACTCTGTCAGTCCCCAAGTGTCGTTCTTGTAAAGAGAACTCATCTCTTCCACCATGGCATCCTTCCACATCTTGGACTCTGAACTGATTTCAGCTTCCCTAGAAGTAGTCGGGATCGCCTCTTCAACGACTGAGAGAGCATAGGCCACAATCATATATGTACTGAGCCAACTAGGCTTACGTGGATTTCTTATGGTTCTTCCAACTACAATGGATTCATGGATATCACCAATAGTCTGTCCTTGATCCTCATCATTATCAGTATCCTAATCGACTACATGATCCCTACCCTGTGTCACCGTGGGTATGATTCCAATGATACTGATCTTTTTAGAGATGGTGAAGTAACATCACTTTTCACCTGCTGTGATACCCCTTTAGTCTGCTCAATCTCCACCTACTGAGAAATTGTAGGGTTCAACATTAAAGCCTCATCAAATGTGACATCTCTGCTAGGACAAATTTCTTGTCTTTAGGATCCCAAATCTTATAGCCTTTTACTCCTTTCTTGAATCATATGAACACGTCTTTCTTCACTCTTGGGTCTAATTTGTCTTCCTTAACATGATAGTAGGCCGAACATCAAATACTCTTAGCGAATCATAATCCTGAGCAGCTTTCTCAGACCAAACTTTCAGAGGAGTTTTACCTTCTATTGCAGACGAAGGCAACCTGTTAATGAGATAGCAAGTATATGCCAAAGCCTCAGCCTAAAATTCTTTGATAATCCGGCATTGGATAACATACATCGGACCTTCTCTAACAAAGTACTGTTCATTCTTTCGGTTACTCTGTTTTGTTGCGATGTTTCCTTTACTGTGAAGTGTCTTACTATGCCCTCATCACCACATAGTTTTAGGAAAGGACCACTCTTATACTCACCTCTGTTATCTGATTGGAGCGCCTTGATCTTCCTTCCTATGCTTTTCTCCATATTTTTCTTCCACTCCATAAACAATTCTAGGACTTCCCTTTGTGCTTCATGGTATATACCCAACATCGCCTAGAATAATCATCTATAAAAGTCATAAAGTAGTGGTTACCTCCAATTGATGCCGTCTTGGTAGGTCTCCAAACATCGGTGTGAACATAATCTAGAATCCCCTCGGTGCAGTGACTCGCTGTGCCAAATTTCCTTGGTCTTCTTTCCGATGACGCAATGTTCATAAAACTCCAATTTGCAGGTTCTGGCACCTTTCAACAGACTTTACTTTACAAGAGCTTGCAAAGATTTTTCACCTGTATGTTCGAGCCTCATATGTCATAGCCTGGTAGAATCATCATCTGAATCTGTGAAGTCGCCACTTGACCTGTAACTGTACTACCCTTCAAGTAGTAGAGATTGTTTCGGCGGACGCCCTTCAACACCACTATTGAGCCTTTTAGTCATCTTCAGAACACCATCTCTTATAGATAGCTCAAGACACAATGTTTTCAAAGCACCAACTGAGATAAGATTTCTTTAAGTTAAGGTACATGCCTTATTTTCTTTAATTTTCACCCTATCCTATCAAACATCTTGATCTGGATTGTACCTATTCCTTTCATGTTACATGAACGATGATCACCCATGATAACAAAACATCATCTAGCTTTTCAAAGCTAGAAAATTAATCTCTTTTTGGGCATACATGATAGATAGCTTCAGTATCTAAGATCCGCTCAGAATCTCCTGAGTAACCAATATAGGAGTAGTAACGAAAAAAAGAGAATACCGATGAGTCTGAGTCTGATTCGCCTGCCTGTGAAGTACTAGCTTTAGTACTACCTACCTGTGCGAGATTTGCCTCGGTCTTCGACTCCTTCTTCTTACTCTTGGCTTTTGGACAATCAATCTTTCAGTGCCCTAACTCTTTGTAGAAGGCGCACTGGTTCTTCTTCAGATCTCTGAATCCTGGTCTGAACTTTGATCTCTCACGATCACCTTTTCCCTTCCGATTGGAACTCCTGCCTCTTATCGCCAACACCTCTGCTGATGTACTCCCATAAGAAGACAACTTGTCCTGCCTCCTTACTTCATAATTTATAAGAGCAGTCGACACCACACTGTAGTTAAGTGTTTGTCTACCATTGATCAAAGTTAGGGTGAAAGTTTCATACTCTTCGTCAGGAAGAGAATTCAATAGAATCATCGACTTATCTTCTTCTTCGATCTTCACATCCACGTTAACTAAGTCTGTAAGAAGCTTGGTGTAGTTATTCATATGTTCATCAATAGAGAGTTATCTCTTCATCTGGAAGCGGTAAAGCCCCATCTTCAATTGCAAACGCGATTCGATGCTCTTTGTCAGCTATTTCTTCTACAGGATCTCCCACAACTGTCTTGCAGATGTTTCATGTAACACATGATGTTTGATATCTTGTGTCAAACAAGATCTTATCAAATCATACGTCGTTCGATTCATCTTGTCCCAATCATCGAGGTTTGACGCCGTCAATGCATCCATCACCTCGCATCTCCACATCCCAAAGTTGTTCTTACCATCAAACTTCACCACATCAATCTTCAATGGATATGGATTCATGAATTTCACCGTAGATGTACTATCTCTAGCCATCTTCTCAATAGGTTCCTCAAAACAATGTGGAAAACAAATGAAGTTGATCAAAAAACTAGATAAAGATAGAGTCTTTACCTCAAAGTGAAACCCTAGAAGAGTTTTCGAAGCGATCTACTCCACTAAATTTGATTTCTTGAGCAATCCAAACGCTGTTCTGAGATCGACACACGATCACACAAACAATCCCAACGTTGCTCCGAGATCGACACACAATCTCCGCCAAACAATCATCAATGCTCTTGGAATCAACACATGGTCCTACGATGAACCTGGGATGCTCTGATTCCACTTGTTGCGCGCACCGAGCAACAACCAATGAGGAACCCAAGCAACAAAGTGAGATGCACCAGAGAAGTACCCAAAGACAAGACCAAATAAACAAGAGAGAGCAAACACAATATTTAACGAGGTTCAGCAATTTGCCTACGTCCTCGGGCAAGGGAGAGAGAGATCTTGTTGATTCAACAATCAATTACAAGTTTCTACCCGTTACAATTCATGAGGGCTCTACCTCTTTATTTATAGCCAGAGAGTCCAAGGTTTTTAGGAAACCACAATTGAATTTGACTCCTTTTCAGAAACGAAGTTCCAACAGGAGAAGCAGATTCGCCTGTCGGTCGACCGAGTTCGTCCACCGACTCCTTCCTTCGGTCGATCGTCACCAACAGAAACATGATACATGCCAGTCGGTCGACTGAACGGTCGACTGTGCCTTGGTTACCGAGCTGCTGCTGTGTACGTTGTGCAGTGCATACCGGTCGACCGGGCGTCGGCCGGCCCCTGTGTTCTGGCGTGCCGTGGTCTGCGTTCTCGCCCATTTTGGTCTCCGATCTCTACTCTATCTCTTCCAATGAGTTAAAAACACTCTTCCATCAAGCTTTCATCTCCTCTCTCCCTACAATTAATATAATTAGGAATACAACTTACAAGATATTGACAAAGGAAAAAAAAACTTATTAAATCGTAGATTATAATAGGATTGCGTTCTAACTTCTTCGATTAAAACTCTACGTGAACCACGCAAAAGGAGCACAAGAACAAAAATGTAGACATTCGGCATGCATTTTTCCTTTTATTGTTCACCAACACATGAATCCAAAATATACGGTGAGAGATGTTTATGGAAACATGGTGTCCAAATTAAAACAATTGTATTATCGATAACGATTCAACAACAACAACAACTGTGAGAGTATAGTTGATAAAATGGCGGATCATATGAAACTAAATAGAAAATAATAACAAAAACTCACAAGAAGAGAAAAAGACCCAGCACGAAAAAAATCCATTAAAAGGAAGAAGCTAAAATTAAATTAAATATCAGGACAATAGATAATAGAAATCAAGAATGAAACCGCAACTATATTTTTTATCTTATTATTATTATTATTAGTGCGTTTTTTTTTGGCGGGACCCAAGCGAATAAAGAAAAGATTTTATTATGTTTTATTACAAAATAATTTGTTTGTGCCTTGCAACTCCGCGACGACAAACTTAGCCGCCCTGGCACATTTTAAAGCATTTCATATGATTTGAGGTCATTTGATGCACTCAGAATAATAAATGGAATAAGAAAATTCTTTACAAAAAAAAAGAAAAAGAAAAAACCAATGCCAACCGTGTAAAAGGAATATCTTTGTTCGTCCTTATAAGTAACTTGCAAGATATTGCATTGGGATAATTGCAGCAAAGTACCCCGATTCTTTTAGTTTTTCAACTAGTTCTCATATAATTTTTTTTTAGTCCAATAACTTCTGCGATGATATGACTATTCAATTTTTTGATGGGATATATATATGTGCGCGCGCGCGCACAAACATACATTTATACACACACATAATGAAAATGTAAAAATATCGATTATTATTGCAAAACTCTTTTTAAGTCAACCTAGTTGGTATTTGCCATTGACATGCTAAGTTACCAACTCAATTCAAGTTTATGCTTTCTAATGTGATTAAGTTGTGCCACGTCCACATGTTTATTATATTAATTATATTATTTGTTTCGTGCTACCCCTTCTAATATCTAGTTATTGATTTTATGATACCAGATTCTCAATAAAATTATAATAATTAATGGCAAAAAAGAAGTAGCTCATTAATTATTTATACATGCAAACATAGAATATTGAGGGCTTAAGACAAAAAAATGACTTGGACTCGGTCTGACTGCAAGTTAGAGCATTGATATGGACCACCATATGCATCAAACTACTTGTCAACGTGATTTGAAGCATTTTGTTACGCCCCGCTTCCCAAAATACGTGAAAACGGAGTTGCGACGAAAGTCGGCGACATATATACGCGAGGAAAATACCCCATGTATGCACGCTAAGCCTAAAGTAACTTGAACAAGTTATATAATCACCATGATAAATCAATATCACAGCAATAACATATAAGTGAGCACACAAGATAACAGATAAATAGAGAAATAGAACAAGCATGAGTTCAATGCATAGAATCATGAAAGTGATGGAATAAAGAAGAAATAGAAAATACTGAGAAAAGATGATCGAGGAAGAGAACTCCGACTCCTTAAGATGCCTGTGATCTTCTCCAAATACCTGATCAGCAATAAATATACATAGGTCTGGATATGCAAATCCAGAGAGTCAGAATTCCTAGTGAATGTGTAAGAATAAACTGAAAAGTGCACGTGCATATAACATGTGTGCAGATAAAGAAAAAATATATATATTGGAATAAGAAATGACATGAATAAAATAAATAAATAGAATATGGATAACATACAATATAGTATGTGTTAAACCATGTATACAATCAGGTGTCAGGTGTTTTTCATAATTTATATATCAGACTGGTAGAGTCAGTCAGTACTAAAGTCAGATGTCCAATCAAGTCAGGTGTATCATTGGGTGTCCAACATACATACACGTATCAGGCAAAGACAATCAACTACAGTATATTATTATTTATTATATCTGCGAACACCAATTTTCACTTGTAATAAACGCATCACATACATCCCATACATATCCTGGACCACGGCCCAGACTCCTGACGCTGAATCAGGCTCTACCGCAAGGTAGTCAAGAACATGTATAACATGTATAATAGGAACAAGAGCAGGATGGCGTGTCAGTCACCCCACGAGAACCTTGCAGTGGAACCCTCTTTCGGCAGCGCAACCTATATCTTACGTCCACCCAAAATACAGACGTCTCCTCCATCAATTTTCTCAATCCCAATATAAGTTGTTTAATATCATGTTATTTGGATTATCAAGATTGTTTAATGTACAAGTTACCTAGATCACTGGAATAACTCGATGATAATCACGGTAACAACGTCAACATGTGTAATCTGGATCCGGTATAACAGGATATATAATATCAGTGAACATGATACCAGTATAACAGGACATGTAACAAGTATAACAGGAGGGTGTTGTTACCGTATAACAATATTTTCCCAGTAACTATGGTAACATGGACAATATAGTTATCAGGTAGATGTCAAGTATAATCAGTCAAGTTTTCAAGGTAAATCAGATGTTCAGGATGAGTAAATGACCTACTGTCATGAATAGAATAATCCAGGCAAAATATATAATCAACTCAGGTCCTCAAAGTCATCGACATATCCATCCTCTAAGTCACCGATATATCCGAATCTCAATAACTGAAATAACTACAAGTTTTGATACATCTAATCAAATCCTCACACTCCAATCTGATCAAGATCATCACATACTCTCACTCTATTCAGGTCAATCACAAGATCCCAAAACTCAAGCAACATATCAAATATATATCTCTAAAATCCACTAGGTCAGATCAACCCAATCAACGTCTATTCCACAACACCCAAGTCAACTCCAATCCAATTGAGTCTACTTGACAAGTCCAAGATCTCGTCCTTTTAATAAGAACCTCCTATATAATCAATCATCAATATCCGACTGAATTAAAAATAATCAAATCTACTGATAGTGTCACCCAGATATCCACTCATGTAACCATCATCATGAACCAATCAAATTCAAGATCTAAATCGGATTATAGTCTAAGTTACATCACCAATACTTCAAATCCCAATCAAGATCATAACTAAGGAGTGGGACATTCTCAAGCTACATGAAATCTAGAAAGTCTCTATATCCAAACTCCGATATCAATAAATATTATTACTTAGATAATTTATTAGTGAATATATCAAAAGAAAATACTTGCAACTAATAATCAAAATCAGTATTACATGATAGATCAAAAATCAAGGTAAGGTATTCTCCCATATGATCAGAATCCAACTATTATTAATCTCATCTAAATATGAATCAAGATCCTATGTAAATCTCAAGTTGAACTCTAGGTCCATATATAAATCCAAGCATCATGATAAATCAATCTTAAGGTAACATCTTATTTAATCCATCTTTATTGTCCAAATGAATTCTCGTCTGAAACATAATCAAATATATGTCCGATAATACCTCAAATAAATCTATAAATATGAACTAGGACAATCTCAAGATCAATCCATGTAACGCCCTGATCCCGCAGGTACGGGGACGTTACACACGCATGGCGGAGATACCCTCACGTACGTACGCTAAGCCTCAGTACAGATGTTTCTTGGAACCCAATGGTCAAGGAGCTCTTATCGGGTAGGTGTATCCCGCGTATACCCGGGACACGGCCTTAAACAGACCCCTGACTGCTGAAACCAGGGCCCTCCACTAATAGGGGAGCAGGAAACGGGAAATAGGAGCTCATGAAGCTATATACGACCGGTAGCCAGCACTACCATCCCCTGCAGTGGGACTAACAATGTGGATCCAATACATCCATCCGATAAGATCTAATCAACCTTCAAGTCTCCCCCATCCCCAATTTATCTTTATTATCTTTAACTATACAGTATATCAGAAACAAGTACAGTACATGATACATGTAACACCATAACATGACATAAGCTCTGTTGATAGCATGAAATAAGATAACGAGAAACTGAAAATAAGAGATGTGGAATTCTAGAGGTGGCCCCCGTGACTTGGATCTACGTGGCACTTAGTTCCACACATCACATATCAAGAACACTCATGTCCAATAACGGGAATATCAATATCAGTAACGGGAAACAATCATGTAACGGAAATACAGTAATATATATGTAGCGATAATCCATGTAATATGAAAGTGATCTACATAACAAGAATATAAAAATAATAAATGCATGTATATCAGTGAATACCTGTAACCGTGATATACGAAAATAATATAACTGTGTACAGAACATCCATGTAACGATAATGACGATATCCAGTGAATTGGTGTATCCGTGTATCAGTGGAACATGAAGAAGACATAAATGGTGTCACATGTAATAGTATCTGATTATTACAATAATAATATCAGTACGATACAGGATATGTGTGATATGTCCACAAGTATATACAATAATAGTGTTCAGTAAAACATATATCCACGTGTAATATCAGTGTCCCAGAAATACAAGAGTAGTCTCTCAGTATTGTCAGTGGGCTGGTAATGTTGGCTATACCACATAATTGAGTGTCTGATATCTTATTTATCATAATGATTGATTACAATAGGATAGATATCACAAAATTATTTATTGGCTAATTTATTTATTAAAATTATGAACTTATTAATCTCGATTTTTAGACATATCATCTATTTATCATAAATCAAGAACTAAAATAAATTATGATTATGTTATCGCTTATGTTTAATGCATAATCATGTATGTTCTCATGCCATTGATTTCTCGATAACTACATTTTATTACCCAATATTTATAATGCTTTACCTATAATCAAGATTTATTAAAAAGTAATCAACCAATTTCATTAAACACAACAAAATAGAATTTATAAAGAAAACACTCACAAACTGGTCATGAGAAGGTAGCTCTTTGTCCCATGATCGTAACGATTCCAGAATCATCCAGATCGGACACCAGATGCTCCAGATATCGCTCGAACACGAAAATCAATAAATTAGGTTAATTATGTAATAAAAAGGTCTTGTTTTCCATTGATTTGCAAAGGGGAAAACTTACAATAAAAAGGGTTGAGGAGCTAAATTACAAGTATTCTAAAAGATTACAAGTAGATCTCCTCAGAGATTCTGGAGAAGTGTGCCAATAGGGGTCTGGTCAGCGCGCGACCACTTTGTCCCTTTGACGATGCGAGCGATGAGATTCCCTTCTCGCCTGGTTCGGGGAATCAGAGAACAGAAGGTTGGTAGAACCCTCTTGCTACTTCTCAAAACCTGCCTTCAATTAGGAATTCCTTCTCGCCTGGTTTCGGAGATTCCTTGAGAAGAAGGTATTAGGGTATTAGCACCTTGAATAGAGAAGTAATTCTCTAAAAGTCTCTGAATTCTTGTGAACGGTGCGTCGTGAAGAAGTCTCTGCTTGTGGAGTCCTCTCTCTTTTTCAGAAGTCGTCCTTGCGCATGTGCGTGGTCATCTACTTCTGGAGCTCTCCTCTCCTTGTGCCCCTGGTGGGCTATTTATAGGGAGAGCAGGGGTATAATTGTCCCTTGAAAATATAGAAACAAATTGAATCAAATCTGTTTAAAATCTGGAAAGTAGCCTTGCTGCGAGGCTAGGATCAGCTTCTGCGAAGCTAGAAATGGCAAGTCGGTTGATCCTCTTGATCTGTTTTGATCCTTTCCATATCGTTGGAGGATTTTCTCAGATCTTCTTACTCGTTTTAGAAGAGTCAAGAGATTACTGCCAAATTAGATCTCAGATTTGATCTTAATTAGATCTGATCTCATCTGGAGATTTGATTGGTCAAAGGTTGACCATAGCAGACCAGCAGCGGCGCTGCCGCTTTGAACTCACAACGGAGCTGGAGGCAGTATCTGGCGAAGTCAGAAGAAAGCTCTTCGGCGGAGCTAGATGTCGTTTGTGGCGAAGCTACCGCATACCCTTTCTGCGCAGTTGCGTATGGCCTCAGGCGAAGTTGACTCTCTCTGCGGAGTTGCGCTTCAGCAGTTCAGGCGAAGCTATGAGTTAGCTTCCTGGCGGAGCTTTGAATGGCTTCAAGGCGAAGTTGGATGATCTTAGCCTCTCAGGCGAGGCTATCCCTTTGGGCTCATGTGATGCTAAGTGCTAGCATCTTTAGACCTGCTGAGGTCTGTTTAGAGACAATCCGGGCTCACTGTCTACTTGCTGGATCAGTGGAGTCCAAGTTGCTTCCTTGTCCCTCGGAGACGGGTGAAAAATGGTCGTCAGCTTGTCTGTCACTTGTCTTTTGTAAATGTCAACAAGTTTAGACATTGTTCGGGCCAGTAAGAATCTTGTCTTTTTTAAGTGTCAACAAGACCCCCTTCAAAGTTTTCGAAAGTCTGCAATAGCTCAGACTTCGAAATACTTTGAATTACTTTATCGGTGGTATGTGAAGTATGAACGTCGCCATAGTGGTTGAGTTCAGCTTCGCTTGCAATCCTGCTGTGGGATAAGTTCGCCGAAGAATCATGTAGATTCGCGATTCTGAGTAGCTTCGCATCCGGGTAGCTCCGCTTCTGGAAGAAGTTCACTTTGGAACATTTTTTCTTTTCCGAGGCCAACTGCTGTGGGTCAATTACGAGAAGGATTACTCCTTTCTTCGAGGTCAGAATGACTTCTCTCGCATTAATCGAAGGAGATATTCTTCCCTCGCGCGTTTCCAAGGGAGGATATTCCCTCTCTTCAAGGCGTCTTCAAGGCGTAATAACCACCTTTATGAGGGAGATTGTTTCTTCCTTTACACGGTTCCAAGGGAAACCGTCCCTTTTCTCAAGGCGCAATAAATGCCTTAAATACGCTCGTGCTTTCACGCTTGAGGCGGCAATGCTCAGGCCATGAGGCCTATAAATAGGACATCTGAGGTCCTCTGAAGAGAAGTGATATGCTCTTCTTCTCTTCTCTTGGTTGAGAGAGATACTCAGATCTCTGAACTAGTGGGGATGCCCACTCTTATTATTACCCGGCCAAGGACCGGTAAGTCTCGATCATTCAGAGACCTTACCAATGAACTTTTAGGGAGTTCATCTCCCTTAATTTAGCTTTAGCTTTAATCAGCTGCTTCAAGGATTAATTTCCCTTGTTCTCCATTTAACTGATCTGCAGAGAAGGATTTCAGCATAGCTTCCCAGCGAAACTATCATTTTGACTTGATCAAAGAAAGATCACTGCATGCTTGTTAAGTCCGCTACACAGGCAAAACTCGGGACTTAGTTTCTTCAAAGTTGAGCCAGTCTTACCATATAGGTGGGGCTAAGACTGCGTCCCTCAGGATCAGTCTGGCTTAGCCATATAAGCGAGGCTAGGACTTGACATTTGTTGAGCTAGCCCATCATTACTGTGTAAGCGAGGCTATCCTCTGTTTTAACTGAAATCAATGTTTGACTGAATCAGATTGCTTCACCCAAAGAATTTGACTTAGTGCTTTTGCAGCTTCTCCTGTGTTTAACTGCTAATTTGTTTCGGTTTACACTGCAGTGAGCTATGTTCGCCAATCTTGTGACTTGATGAAAGAAACCAGGAAATTTTCTCTTGCTTTTCCAGTTGAGACTTTACCCTTAAGCAGGAGGAACAAACTGGGGCAGCCGCTGTGTGTCTCGGAAGAGGTTGGCAGTCGCTTATCCGAGATGATCCACTTCGAGGCGAGGCTGGTAGTCGCTTATTCGAGATGATCCACTTCGGGAAAGCGGACGTCACCTGTAAGGTCGCGGATCTTCCTATTGCCAATTTTCATCAAAGAAGATCCAACCTGCTGGTGGCGATCAGTCCTTTGCCAATTTTATTTAAAGAAGATCCAGCTTTCTAATGGCAAAACCTGTCGTTATGCGAAGGATCACGGCCTTGTCCTGGTGGCACCATCTGCCATTATGTGAAGGATTACGGCCTTGTGTAGGAGGAAGGCCTTTCGTGTCCAGTTGGTTTCGCTTGGAAATAGATAAGACCACTTGTATGCCTCTTGAGCAAATGATTCTGTTGTATGAAACACAACCTTGATGTAGTATCAATGTACCTTTCCTTTTTAATCAATGAAAGTTCATTTTCTGCTCATTTGATTTTTGCTTTGCCTTCATCTTGAATTCGGCTAGCGGAGCTAAACTTCATGCGAGGTTAAAGATAGGATTCCATCTGAAACGGGAACGAGCTTAAAAAGGGTTGAGAATCCACCAAGCTTAAGATTAGCCTTTATGGGGCTAAAAGGGTAATACTTATCTTTTATAAATGTCAACAAGTATGGGTGAGACCTGTCTTTTGTAAATGTCAACAGGCTCAAGGTTGAGACTTGTCTTTTGTAAATGTCAACAAGTTCGAAATTGAAACTTGGCTGTCTGCTAGTTCAGAGGTCGCAATGACATAACCGATTGAGACGCCACCAAGATCAAGGTTGGTGATACTTGTCTTTTGTAAATGTCAACAAGTATCGAGACCTGTCTTTTGTAAATGTCAACAGGCTCAAGGTTGAGACTTGTCTTTTGTAAATGTCAACAAGCTCGAAATTGAAACTTGGCTGTCTGCTGGTTCAGAGGTCGCAATGACATAACCGATTGAGACGCCACCAAGCTCAAGGTTGGTGATACTTATCTTTTGTAAATGTCAACAAGTATCGAGACCTGTCTTTTGTAAATGTCAACAGGCTCAAGGTTGAGACTTGTCTTTTGTAAATGTCAACAAGCTCGAAATTGAGACTTGGCTGTCTGCTGGTTCAGAGGTCGCAATGACATAACCGATTGAGACGCCACCAAGCTCAAGGTTGGTGATACTTGTCTTTTATAAATGTCAACAAGTATCGAGACCTGTTTTTGTAAATGTCAACAGGCTCAAGGTTGACACTTGTCTTTTGTAAATGTCAACAAGCTCGAAATTGAAACTTGGTTGTCTGCTGGTTCAGAGGTCGCAATGACATAACCGATTGAGATGCCACCAAGCTCAAGGTTAGTGATACTTATCTTTTGTAAATGTCAACAAGTATCGAGACCTGTCTTTTGTAAATGTCAACAGGCTCAAGGTTGAGACTTGTCTTTTGTAAATGTCAACAAGCTCAAAATTGAGACTTGGCTGTCTGCTGGTTCAGAGGTCGCAATGACATAACCGATTGAGACGCCACCAAGCTCAAGGTTGGTGATACTTGTCTTTTGTAAATGTCAACAAGTATCGAGACCTGTCTTTTGTAAATGTCAATAGGCTCAAGGTTGAGACTTGTCTTTTGTAAATGTCAACAAACTCGAAATTGAAACTTGGCTGTCTGCTGGTTCAGAGGTCGCAATGACATAACCGATTGAGACGCCACCAAGCTCAAGGTTGGTGATACTTGTCTTTTGTAAATATCAACAAGTATCGAGACCTGTCTTTTGTAAATGTCAACAGACTCAAGGTTGAGACTTGTCTTTTGTAAATGTCAACAAGCTCGAAATTGAAACTTGGCTGTCTGCTAGTTCAGAGGTCGCAATGACATAACCGATTGAGACGCCACCAAGCTCAAGGTTGTAATGGAATTTGGGAAAATGTCTCGTTTTCACGGGGAGAAACGAGTAAATCATTGTCATAGGTTTAGTGTTAACGTAACAGCGAAATGTATATGTGGTCTTACCATTCTATGGATGAGAATTGGTAAGTGATTTTGGAGAGCTCATTTTTGCGGGAAGAAACGAGGGAATCACTGTCATAGGTTTAATGTTAACGTAACAGCAAAATGCATATGTGGTCTTACCATTCTGTGGATGAGAATTGGTAAGTGATTTTGGAGAGAGAATCAAATGGGAACAGGTCCCTTAGGATTTTTAGCAAATCCTCAGCTGTCAACGGTTTTGATATGTCTTTACCAACTACCGTTTGAGTTGGGCTAGCCATGCTATTCCCCTCAGCATGATGAGTTGTCGAGGACTTATGTTGGGCTTAAAGGCCAACATTTTCCTCTATCCTTAATCGTTAAGGATATTGGATCATCTGGTTAGCGTATGTGTAACCTTGATTCTCCTTTGAGAGAACCAGTATATGGCCAGGTTCCTATTGGTGTATGATCTCGCTTGGAGGAATAGAATGGCTCTCTTTGCATGTACCTTGGATATGAAGGTCTTGATCAGAGGTGTGGTGTTAACTTGATCGTAAGAAGGGTCCTTAATCAAGGATAATACTTCTTTAAGAATTTGCCATTGATCGGCATCATGAGTAAATCGCCATCTGAAGTCATAAGGCGGTATGCTCCATTTGAATAGACTGTTTCTATTACAAACGGTCCTTCCCATTTAGGCTGAAATTTACCTTTGATCTTGTGCGTCATAATCATCGGTCGTCTGACGGCTAAAACGAAATCTCCTTTCTGGAAGACTCTTTACTTGACCTTCTTATTGAAGGCTTTTGAGATTCGAGCTTGATACAACTCGATGTGTTGCTGAGCTTGTAGTCGCTTCTCGTCTAGGGCTTCGAGCTCTTGAAGACGCAACCGATCATTGTCCTCTGATGTGATCTTAGTCATTAGAGGGACTCACAATGACGGCATCTGGATTTCCAACGGGATGACTGTCTCGCACCCGTACACCAGGGAAAAAGGTGTATTGCCTGTCGGTGTCCGAACCGTGGTTCGGTAGGCCCAAAGGCATTCACCAAGCTTTTCGTCCCAATCTCGCTTATTCGAGGAGACGAACTTCTTGAGTAGCTTGATGATCGTTTTGTTGAATGCTTCCGCTAAGCCATTAGCGGTGGGATTATAGGCAGTCGATGCCACATTCTGAATTCGGTATTTATCGCAGAATCGATAGAATACCTGACTTATGAATTGGGGACCATTATCATGGATGATCCGCCTAGGGACACCAAATCGATGTATGACATGGTGTTTGATGAAATTCACCACATTAGAGGTTTTGACTTCAACCAGTGGTATAGCTTCCCCCCACTTTGAAAAGTAGTCGGTTATTGCCAAGATAAATCGGTGACCCCTTGTCGAAGAAGGGCTGATTGGCCCTACGACGTCGATTCCCCATGCTTCGAACGACCATGAAGCAACAGTCGGGTGGAGCAACTCCGAAGGCTGGTGTATGAAGTCCGCATGAATCTGACATGCTTTACACCTTCGTGCGTATTGGGTGGCATCGGCTATCATGGTTGGCCAATAGTATCCAAGCCTATGCAACCTGTCTTTGAGCTTTGGACCTGGCTGATGAGCTCCGCAAATGCCGTCGTGTACTTCTTTAAGCACTTCCTGTGTCTCTGAATTAGAAAGGCAACAGAGCATGATACCGTCATATGAACGACGGTAAAGTGTCTTCAGAGTTGGATCGTAGTAGAAACGGAGAGACCTTCGTCTGATAGATGCCGCTTCTTTAGGATCGTCTGGCAGCAGACCATGTAAAGCATAGTTGATGAGAGGAAATCGCCAATCTCTCGGCTCAAGATCCGTGGAGACATTATAGACTTCTCGGGTTCTTAACATATGCTTAGAGCATACAAGGTGTCAAGTTGCCACTGTGAGGTGATACACGGTGTCGGCTGGCAAGGCTAGTGTTGTTGCTAATGCAGCAAGAGCGTCCGCCTTGGTATTTTGAGATCGAGACACGTGCCCGATGTAGAAGCCTTCAAATAGATTAGCCAATTCGATGGCTGTGTGGTAATAAGGCACCAAATCCTTGTGACGAACTTCATATTCGCCTTTAACCTATTGATAATCAGTTTTAAATCGCCGTAGGCTTCAAGATAGCATACCCCCATTCCATGGGCGAGCTGAAGACCAATGAGCAGAGCATTATATTCCGCTACATTGTTGGAGCATGACTCTGTCAGGGAGAATGCTCTGGGAAGGACATGATTCTGTGGGGAGATGAACACAACCCCGACTCCGGCAATGATCTTACCTTTAGAGCCTATTCGTGATGCTCCATCGAAGAACATTTGCCACACTTCATCCTCTGAGGTTACATTGGACTCGAAGACGTCATCTGGAATATCTTTGTGAAGTTTTGAGTTTTCCGGGACTGGATGAGCAGCCAAGAACTCTGCAAGGGCCTGACCTTTAACCGCCTTTTGTGGGGTAAAGATCATGTCGTACTGAGACAAAAGAAGCGCCCATTTAGCTAATCTTGAGTTCAATGATCCTGGTTTCGTCATGAGAAGACGCAAAGGATTTACTCTGGAGATGACATGTATGGTTTGGCCGACCAAATAATGTCGTGTCTTCTGAACGGCAAAGACAAGAGCTAAGCACTCCTTCTCGATAGGATTATCGCGAGATTCCGCCCCTATAAGAATCCTGCTCAGATAATAAATGGCCTGCTCGTGACCATTGTCGTCCTTTTGAGCAAGGAGGGCACCAAGAGAATGGTCCATAGCTTTTACATAAAACAAGAATGGTTTCCCTGATGTGTGGGCCACTAAGACTGGAGGCTTCGTGAGGTATCTCTTGATGTCTTCATAAGCTTCCTGACAAGCTTGATCCCATACAAAGGAGGCACCCTTTTTCATAAGTCGGGTGAACGGCTGGCAGCGGCCTGAGAGATTTGCGATGAATCTTCTGATATAAGCCAGTCTACCTTGCAAGCCTCTAAGCTCTTTGAGATTCCTCGGTGGATGTATGCTCTGAATGGCTTTGACTTTGTCTGGGTCTAGATGGATCCCTTTTGATGTGACAATAAACCCAAGGAACTTGCCACTCGAAACTCCCAAGAAGGATTTTGTCGGGTTCATTTTCAGTTGATGAGCCCGCATTATATCGAACATCGTTCTCAGGTTACGAAGATGGTCATCCTTGTTGCGGCTTTTGACAACAATGTCGTCGACGTAGCATTCTACCGTTTTTCGGAGATGGTCGCGGAAGATTGTACTCATTGCCCGCTGATAGGTTGCTCCGGCGTTCTTCAGTTCGAAGGGCATTACAGTGTAGCAGTATACCCCCAATGGTGTTCGGAACGAAGTATGCTTCTCATCGTCGGGGTACATTTTAATCTGATTGTACCCTGAAAAGCCGTCCATGAAAGACATTCTTTCGAATCCACATGTGTTGTCAATCATGACATCGGTGATGGGCAGTGGGAATTCGTCCTTAGGACAAGCCGTATTGAGATCACGGTAGTCTATGCAGATCCGTATCTTCCCGTTTTTCTTGAGGACGGGAACGATATTAGCAACCCAATCTGGATGTTGTTCCTCCCCAATGAAGCCACACGCAATGAGCTTATGGACTTCGGCCTCAATAGCTTCCATAATGTTTGGGGGAAACCGACGTTGTTGCTGCTTGACTGGCTTGGCGTCGGGCTTGATGTTCAGACGGTGCATGGCGACTTGTGGATCGAGTCCGGGCATGTCTTCGTAGCTCCATGCGAAGACGTCTATATACTCTTTTACGAGTATTATCAATTCTTCCTTTTCTGTAAGTGATAAGCTTTCACTTATAAAGATGGGCTTAGGATGGTCTTGACTACCCAAGTTGACCTGCATCACCTTGTCTTCAGTGGGTGGTTCGCGCAGTTCGAATCTCTTTTCCCATTGGAGGTCTAATTGCTGGGCCCATGACTCCTCATCAGTAGCTTCTGCAGGCTCCAATTGACTTCTTGAACTCATATTAATGGTGAGATTCTCGAACATCATTCCCACACTGACGTCTGAGTCCCATTCGGAGGATGAGGCTGAATGTGATGGAATTGGTTCATCGTCTGTGAATTGAACCATTGCTGACGATGTGGTGTAACGTATCCCAACCCCCTGCGTGTACTATCATAGTAATTTGCAGGCTTCTTTTGGCACAAAGTTACGCAGCAAGCTCCGCCTTCCTTTTTCAAAATTCAGGCCGTCTCCATACTTTAGGTCGTATCCCATTTTCTTCATAATATGGCGCGCTGGTCACGCATAATGGAAGAATTGTGGAGTGTCTGAGTCTGAACTTGAATCTGCGGTTATGGGTCCCCGTGGTTGGGTTCTACCGAAAATTATCGGTAACTGACCTTCTTTGGACGGAGGGATCACTAGCGTGGCCCCTTCTATAGCTTCCATGGGTATACTGGACGCATTTGGTTTATGCAAAGGCATGTGCAAAGAGCTATCCATAATGGATTCGAACAACCCAACACTTGCAGGATAATTGAAAGAAATATTATCATTAATTACCCATTCACCTTCATCTTCAGAAGGAGTATTACATTGGGGATTATTAAGACATGCTATAATCGGTTCACCAATCAAAATGGCTGGCATGCCTGCTTCGGATTCTGAATCCGCTTCATTGCCACTTTCATCATTATCTGGCAATGGTTCTTTGGGTGTTTCACCGGCCTCTTGATACAGGAGAGCATCAGTGAAGTAATTTTTCACCCCTTTGAATGGTTGCTTTTCAGCAAAGACAGTCGTACTGTCGTGTCATCTTCGACATATTTGAAGCACTGGTGCAGAGTGGAGGGAACAATCCAGTTGTCGTGGATCCATGGTCGTCCTAGCAGCAGGTTATATGATGTGTCAGCGTCAATGACATAGCATGTCACTTCTGACTTCAGGCTCCCGATTCGGCAACGGAGTCGAATCTTTCCAAGTGGATGACTACTCCCCGCATTGAAACCGTATATTGTAGTTGTGGTTGCGGACAACCTATACAGCGGTATACCGAGGAAGTAAAGTAACCTTTTGGGGATGATGCTGAGTGCGGACCCCGGGTCGACTTGTACTCTTTCAATGCACGTTGAACCGATATATCCGGTGTAGTACAGAGGTCGATCGTGCTTGTTATCTTTGAGAAGCATATCTTCCGCTGTGAAGATAATAGCGGGCACCTTTGATTGTACATGATGACATTCTTGGCAAGAAGACTGAGCGTCATCGTTAGGGACCTCTGGCATGCATGTCAGGAATGATTCTGAATTAGCCAGCGCATCTCTAAGTGCTTCTCTTGTCTCTTTTGAGAGACGAAGGAGCTCGTGTATTGTAATACGAGCTGGGATATTAGCCAGCTGAGCCAATATGTCAAAACGAAAGGGCATGTCAAGCCCTGGGCCTGAAGGTTTCTTCAGGGCATGGTCGAACCGGACTTCCTTAGGCTTCTCCTTTCCCTTGGTTGGAACTGGAGCGGATGCTGGTATTTGTACTGACGTTGTTTGCTGCTGTATCTCGTCAGTAGACTTCTCATACTGCCTTAAGTATGATTTTTCAGATCGAGTGCCCGTCGGCTGAGGTATGTCGGCCTGCGTTGTGCAAGCATGCTTTTCTCCTTCTGAATCACTGAGGGAGGTTGACGTAAGATTGCCGTCGTCTGGCAGGATGGAGATGACATTACAAGATTTGCCCTTTGACTTGGGCCTCTTTGAATCCCACTGTACGTCTTGGACAAGGTCTGGGTGTATCCACATGACTTCCCCTGTCTCCAATGTCAAGAGAACAAGACCTCTATTATTCTGAGTTTTAGCCGCAGGATGTTTGACTTCCAGTCGTGACGCGGGGACTGGATAAGTCCCGTCAGGAACTGTGACCTTTGGGGTTTGGCCGAACTCGAGGGTCACCATATTCGCAGTGACTTTCTTCTGTTCTGTCTTCAGTGTCAGGACCCCTGCGTCGATCAAGGCTTGAATTCTGTCCTTGAGGACATAGCACTTGTCGGTAGGATGGTGAATCATCCTGTGGTAGAGACAGTATTTGGGGTCATTCGTGCGTCCTATCTCATTGGGACGCCGAGCATCTGGCAGCTTCATTTTATTCCCTTTGTGGAGCAAATGGAATATCGTGACCACCTGATCGTCTCTGAAGGAGTACTGTTTTGGAGGGAACTTAGACTCCTGATTATTGAAGCCGCCCTTCTTGGCCTTCGACTGCACGTCCCTGGACAATTCTACGGACATAGTCTCCTTCCCTTTAGTTTGAGAAGACTGCGGTACGTCATTACGTCCTTTATTGTTCATACCCCATTTGCCTTTGGGGGTGGATGGTTCGAACTTTTTAGCCGACTTTTTGGCTATCTCAGCTTGTTCGACCAATTCCTTTTAGGTGTGGGCTTTGACAGCCCCCATGCGAACTTCTACCTGGTCCAAAAAGTTGTGCCTACACGTCTGTAAGAGCATGGGTAATGGCATCCCTGCTGGGCACATCAAAGACAGATTTTTGAACCGCTCAATGTAGTCACGGACAGATTCGCCCTTCTTCTGCACGATGGAGAGAAGCTTATCCATGGTTACCTCGGTATCGTCCTCATAGAAACGAGAGAGGAATCGGATTTCCAGGTCGATCTAGGAATTGACAGAGCCCGGAGGGAGACTTCGGAACCAGTCAAATGCCACCCCCTTTAAGGTGCCAATGAACAGTCTAGCCATGATGGCGTCGTTGCCTATAACATTACCAGTCTGAGACCGAAAATAGTAGATGTGCTGATTTGGTGAACTTTTACCATCATACGTATGCAACGTTGGTGGTTTGAATTTCGGTGGGTATGGCACTGAATCCCACTCCAATGGGTAAGGACGGACTGCCCCTACTTTCTTTAATTCATCCCTCTGAGGTAGGAATGCAATTTGAGCTTGGAGGCCCTTAAGGACTTCAGCGTCTAAAGAAGAACCCTCCTTGAATTTCTCCGTCTTTGGCTGATCATTGCTAAAATGTTCCTCCTCATCATGATTGCTCCCGGCATCATGGTCATTCCGATTGCTGAGGAGTTGAGCAAGCATCTGTTGAATGTTGTCCAGAGCTTCTTACTGGGTCTTAGAAGTTTGCTCCTGAGCTTCCAATCGCCGACGGAGGTCGTCGTTAACATTATCAGCCATGTTGACTGATGCTCTGTCTGTTCGCACTGAGGCAACTGTCGTCGAAGAGGCGTACCCACTGTCTTCATCTTCTTCATCCGATGGTTGGAGTGATCTCCTGGGCTCCGGCGAGGCTAGGGCCGTTGAGGAGGAAGGCTGTTCATAACTGTAGGGTATCGCCACCCTAGATCTGGTGTTTCGGAAAACACCCTCTTCATGCACCAAGACTTCGCCTAAGCCTGGGCTGTAATCTGGATCTGGGGAGCTGTAGGGGGTGTCAGATGCTTGTCTTCCCCTGCGTAACTCTCGTCCTCTTCCAGTCATGTTGACGGATGCAGAGAGTGGATCTCGCGAGACGCTCCTTTTGCGATGCTTCAGCGGGGCTTGTACCGACAGCCGATCAAAAACTGATCGCCGGCCTGGAGAAGTGGCGAAGATTGGTGCTAGCCGGCAATGGACCGAGTGGACTGTCACCAACTGACATCCCACTTGTTGACAACAGGAGGAAGAAGTTTGTTTATTTGTCAGCAATTCCTGCAAATCAGACCCGCTTGGGCCTAAACAATCCAGCGCAGAGGCTCTTTTGGATCGTATATAGGACATTGTCATGCTCCTTTTATCTCCGCAGAAGGGATTAGCACTGCATAGTGCTTCAGTTCTAGCTTCGTCACAAAGCGCGAGCTTAGCGCCTGGTGAACTGGAGAGCGGAGCACGCTGTGGTGCTTTACCCGCTATGCTGCTGCGAAGGCGATTAGCCTTGGATAGTACTTTGGCTCTATCTTCGCGGCCATGAACCCTGCGCGTACGCTGTGGTACTGTAGCTTCGCTTATGAGAACGAGGCCGGCGCAAGGCGTTGCTGCTCTTGAATTGGGCGACGGTATGATTGCCGTCGTGACTTCGCGGCTGGCAGCATTGTTGGAGCAGACAGGCATCTTGCCTTTTTTTTCGCGAGAGAGACGCGGTTTTGGCGTAGCTACGCCTGAGGCTTTGCCCAGAGCCTTCAGTTTTGGCCTCCACATCTGCTTTGGCAGAGGATACTTAGGTTCGCAAGGAACCTGATTAGCCACACGCGAGGCTGAAGGGTGTTGGCAGAATTCTGCTGCTGGTTTCTGTTCTGAAACCTTAGCCGTGGAGACCTTCCTATGCTTCCGTGCTCGAAGCATTAGACCACCCCCGGAGAGGACTTCTTCAAATCTTCCTTGGTCGAATTGAACGACCAGGTTCTCGAAAGTGAAGGACTTAGACTGCGGGCGTGCTTCCTTGTTGCGCCAGAGAACCGCAGTAGGTCCGCAAAGAACCTTTTCTGTCTCCACAGAGACTTTTCTTGAAGATTTAGCCAGAGAGGCTCTGGCTGCACCGGCTTTTCTGAATTCAGAATTAGACCCGAAGGTCTGTTCGTCGCATTGCGACACTTGATTCTCGGCAGTGGAGAATTTCATCCCCAGCGGAGTCGCCATCTTGTTTTCCATTGATTTGTAAAGGGAAAAACTTACAATAAAAAGGGTTGAGGAGCAAAATTACAAGTATTCTAAAAGATTACAAGTAGATCTCCTCAGAGATTCTGGAGAAGTATGCCGATAGGAGTCTGGTCAGCGCGCGACCACTTTGTCCCTTTGACGATGCGAGCGATGAGATTCCCTTCTCGCCTGGTTCGGGGAATCAGAGAACAGAAGGTTGGTAGAACCCTCTTGCTACTTCTCAAAACCTGCCTTCAATTAGGAATTCCTTCTCGCCTGGTTCCGGAGATTCCTTGAGAAGAAGGTATTAGGGTATCAGCACCCTGAATAGAGAAGTAATTCTCTAAAAGTCTCTGAATTCTTGTGCACGGTGCGTCGTGAAGAAGTCTCTGCTTGTGGAGTCCTCTCTCTCTTTTTCAGAAGTCGTCCTTGCACATGTGCGTGGTCGTCTACTTCTGGAGCTCTCCTCTCCTTGTGCCCCTGGTGGGCTATTTATAGGGAGAGCAGGGGTATAATTATCCCTTGAAAATATAAAAACAGATTGAATCAAATCTGTTTAAAATCTGGAAAGTAGCATTGCTGCGAGGCTAGGATCAGCTTCTGCGAAGCTAGAAATGGCAAGTCGGTTGATCCTCTTGATCTGTTTTGATCCTTTCCATATCGTTGGAGGATTTCCCCTGATCTTCTTACTCATTTTAGAAGAGTCAAGAGATTGTGGCAATCAACTGCCAAATTAGATCTTAGATTTGATCTTGATTAGATCTGATCTCATCTGGAGATTTGATTGGTCAAAGGTTGACCATAGCAGACCAGCAGCGGAGCTGGAGGCAGTATCTGGCGAAGTCAGAAGAAAGCTCTTCGGCGGAGCTAGATGTCGTTTGTGGCGAAGCTACCGCATACCCTTTCTGCGCAGTTGCGTATGGCCTCAGGCGAAGTTGACTCTCTCTGCGGAGTTGCGCTTCAGCAGTTCAGGCGAAGCTATGAGTTAGCTTCCTGGCGGAGCTTTGAATGACTTCAAGGCGAAGTTGGATGATCTTAACCTCTCAGGCGAGGCTATCCCTTTGGGCTCATGTGATGCTAAGTGCTAGCATCTTTAGACATGCTGAGGTCTGTTTAGAGACAATCCGGGCTCACCGTCTGCTTGCTGGATCAGTGGAGTCCAAGTTGCTTCCTTGTCCCTCAGAGATGGGTGAAAACTGGTCGTCAGCTTGTCTGTCACTTGTCTTTTGTAAATGTCAACAAGTTTAGACATTGTTCGGGTCAGTAAGAATCTTGTCTTTTTTAAGTGTCAACAGGTCTAAAGTGCAATTATTAGAAATTGCAAGGGATTTATATGTAAAATTACCTTTATTGGGTTTAGAAGCGGATTTGGGTAGCTCGCGGGTCGGGTTTAGATCCACAACCCATACCCATTAACATAAGTGATGGGTTATTGGGTTAACGGGTATAAATCCAACTCAATAAGGTTAACGGGTTCAGGTATGGGTTCTAACAATGGGTCCACATCCATTTGGGTATGAACCCATAACAGCAATAGCATCAGCAGCAACTGCTGCTGCTGCGACCCGCAGCCGGCAGTCAGTGAGAGAGAGAAAGAGAAAGGGAAACATGAGAAGAAGAAGGAGAAGAAAAAGAAGAAGAAGAATAAAAGAAGAACAGCAGGAGAGGAAGAAGAAGAAGAAGAAAAAAGAAGAGGAGGGGAAGGGGCTGGTGCCTGACCTGCCAGCGAAGCGCCAGCCGGCCAGCGACACGCCGGCAGACCCTGTCGATGGCGGTCTGGCTCCCGGCCTGGTGGAACAGAGAGAGAGTGAGGGAGAGAAAGACAGAGAGAGAGGGGGAAGAAAGGAGAAGAGGGAATTGAGAGATAGAGAGCTAGTGAGGGAGAGAGATTTTAATGGGGGGAGAGGGGGGAGAGAGAGAGAGCTAAGTCGGTGGTATGGCGGTGGCTTAAGTAGGAAGGGAAAAGAATTGATTGGAGGGGAAGATGAAAAGAAAGGAAAATGAATAAATTAATATTATTTAATTAGATAAAACTTTGACCAGCTCCGAACGGATCTCAAAAATTTTGTAAAATAGAGAATATTATCCTGAGAAATAATATGAAAACAGTTTAAAGAAATTCAATCTGGTTTGTAAATTAAAAATCCTGGAAGATTTTGCCAGTATTGGGCGACACCGATTTGGCCGGATTTTGGAATAATTCAAAAAATCTCCAAAAATATCCTAACGTAGAAAATATGATTCTAAGATATAATTTGAAAGCAGATTCCCAAAATTTTACTCCGTTTTTGAAGTAAAAATCATAGCGCCGATTATCGGTATCGGCCGACACCGACTTCGGAGATTTTCCAAAATAATTTAGAAAAATTGCAGAAAATTCTAAAAAATCTAAAATATTAGAAAATAATGTTTGAAACTGATATCAGCTCAATCTAACTACCAGGAAGGTCAAATTAATTTTGTACATCGTATCAAGTACTGATACTGTGATACGTACATCAAGGATCGGGGGTTACAATCTAAGTCACAGTCTAAGGTGTACGACAACTAGTCTAGAATCAAAGTAATAATCCTCCACATATGCAATGATATTGGTAAATACTCATATGAACTAACTAAATAGGATGAGCACTCACCGATATCTCATGAAGGAATACAAGTAATCATACTATTAAAATAAGTCAGATGATCACATGAAATGATAAAGGTAACTGACAACAACAAATAAGAAAATGATGTAAGAGCAAACACTCCCAAATATCATCTCAGTAAATTTTAGTAGCATAATTACATAACAAAATAAAATCCTTTATCACAAAAATTCTTGTTTAACTGAAGGAGGAAAAAAACACTCACCTGAGCTCGATTAAAAGTCCAAAATACTGAAATTCAAGGATCCTGATAAATCTACATAGTTCATTCCAATAGAGGTTTTTAGGGTTTTTTAAAAAGGATGTTTTACTTGGGAGTTTTAAGGAGTTTTAATATTGATTAATTGGTTTAGGGTTTGGATATGGTCCTCTGGATTACATGAATTTAGTAGGTTTAATTTAAATCAAATTCTAATTTTTGTTGGATTTTTAAAAGCTTTATAATATTGAATCTCTTAACGGGTCTGAATTTACCATTTATGAAAATTGATTTTAAAGTAGGTGATTTATGTTGCTATTCATATAAAATTTTTATTATAGATTGTAGAAATATTGTAGACTTTTATTATTTTTCTCCATTTTTTGATTTTTTTGACTAATTATTTTAATTGCTTTCCTCCAGGTTAACGGGTCTGGATTTGGATTCTGTCGTGTGGGTCTGGGTCTAAGAGATACAGGCCCATGCAAAACTGGGCTGAAAAGCAGACCAGTGGGCCTTGCTGCAAATTTTCTTTCTTTCTTTTTTATAATTACAACAGCCCAGGCCCAGGCTAGGCCCGGGTAAGCCTAGGCCAGCCCAGGCCTGGTCTAAAATTATTATTATTTTTTTTATAATGTTGCGTGGTCCAGGCCAGGTGCCTGGCCCGGGTCAACCCAGGGCAGGCCGGTCCTGGCCTAGCGGGGCCAGGCCAGGCCTGGTTGGTCTGGCCTGGGATTACAAGCGACAATTATTATTTTTGGGGAGAAACCTTGGCTGTAAAATTCCAGAAAAAATATATAAATTAAGATGTGGTTTGGTACATTCTCATGTACATTTTAGTTAGATTTTTTATTGAGTTTTGATGTATAAAATTTTATGGATAATCATTATATAGACATGATTTTTTAATAAACTATTTATATCAAATAAATTGTGAGAAGATAGATTACTTACTTGGATTTGATCTCCCCTAGCACGTTCCTCAATTTCTGCACTTCGAGATTTCTTTTCATTCGTGTTGCGCATGAGGAGAAAAGAAAGAAGGAGATGGGGAGAGTTGGGTCATGATTTTTCTTTTGAGGTAGAAAAAGAAGTAGTTCAGGCTTTTTAAAGATTATTAGGGATTTTAAAAATCAGAATTCAGTTAGTTTCAAACTGTTTGACTTAGTAGTTAGGATAGAATTAACTGAGGTTATGATTTTGAAAATAGGATTTAGATTTGAGTAAGCTAGGATAGATAAGATTTTTGTTAGGATTTAGATTAAGATTAGTTAAGATTTATGATTTGATTTGTTAGAATAAAGATTTGATTAGATAGAATTTGGATTAAGTAGTTAAGATTTAGGATTTGAATGAATTAAGATAGGATTATAAGGATTGGGTTTTGGATTATAGTTATTGGGTTGGTGGGTTTCAGGTTTAGATAAATAGGTATGGAAAAATAATAATTCTATTTTACCAATAACAATGATGGTAAATAATAATAATAATTAATCATGTAATAATAGAAATAAATAATAATTATTAAAATACTAATAATAATACTCTAGTAATAATAATCAACAACAATAATACCAATACATAATAATAATATTAATAACAATAATAGTTAACAATACTACTAATAATAATTAAAATAATCATAACAATAGAAATAATAATTATAACCATAATGAAACACTCATTACTAAGAATAATAAATAATAATAATAGTAGTACTAGTAACTAAAAATATTAATAAGTGATAATGGCAAATTAATAAACCTATTGTTAATATCTTAGAAATAATTTGTATATCTAATATAATAACTAGAAATGAAGTAATTAATAAAATGGTAAGTAAAGTCAAATAAAATATTTAAAAATAATAATACAGTATTATTGATTAGGAGATATTACATTCTACCCACCTTATAAAAATTTTGTCCTAAAAATTTCCCTAAAGTAGGAAGATATAAAAGAATCAAAATCAAGAGAGAAAACAAACAAGTTTCCACATCGCTTCTCAACATATCATGGGTTCATCGGCTTCCCCTGCGCATTCTGATCTCTGTTACCAGCTTCAACATGGAGTGATCTAACTCATTAGACAAAATTAGGGAAACAGAATCGAAAATGAATAAGAATTAAGATGGAGTCCAGATTACTCTAGAAGAAGAGTTGGAATCAGGGATATCAAAAGATTCAAGAGAGAGATTTCAAAAGGGGGGACGATCAATTCTCAAGTGGATTCAGTATCATCATGTGAATAGTATATGTTTATTGCAGTGTAAATATAACTGTCTCAGGTTACATGTATAAACTAGATTCTCTTTTTGTCGAACCTGGCTCTGATACTAAGAAAATCCTGTTACGCCCCGCTTTCCAAAGTACGTGAAAACGGAGTCGCGATGAAAGTCGGCGATATATATACGCGAGAAAAATGCACCACATATACGCGCTAAGCCTAAAGTAACTTGAACAAGCTATATAATCATTATGATAAATCAATATCACTGCAATAACTTATAAGTGAGCACGCAAGATAACAGATGAATAGAGGAATAGATCAAGCATGAGTCTAATGCATAGAATCATAAAAGCGACGGAATAAAGAAGAAACAAAAAATACCGAGAAAAGATGATCGAGTAAGAGAACTCCGGGTCCTCCAGATACCTGTGATCCTCTCTAAATACCTGATCAGTAATAAATATCCACAGGTCTGGATATGCAAATTCGGAGAATTAGAACTCTTAGTGAATGTGTAAGAATAAACTTGAAAGTGCACGTGTATTTAACATGTGAGAAGATAAAGAAAATATAAATATATTGGAATAAGAAATGGCATGAATAAAGTAAATTAACAGTAATATAGATAGCACATAGTATAGTATGTGTTAAGTCATGTATACAATCAGGTGTCAGGTGTCTATCATAATTTATATATCAGACGAGTAGAGTCAGTCAGTACTAGATTCAGATATCCAATCAGGTCTGGTGTATCATAGGGTGTCCAACATATATACATGTATCAGGCAAAGACAATAAGTTATAATACATTATTATTTATTATGTCAGCGAACACAATTGCCACCAGTAATAGACGCATTTCATACTATGCCTACTATACATGTCAATCAGGGTCCTATGTTATTTAAACTGATCAGTTGGAGACATTGTCCATATTTTAGGTGACCCGGGACCACGGCCCAGACTCCTGGCGCTGGACTAGGCCCTACCGCAAGGTAGTAAGGAGCATGTATAACATGTATAAAAGGAATAAGAACAAGACGACGTGTTAGTCACCCCACGGGAACCCTGCAGTGGAACCTTCTTTCGGCTGCGCAACCTATATCCTAGGTTCACCCAAAATACAGACGTTGTCTCCTCCATCAATTTTTCCAATCCCATTATAAGTTTATTAATATCATGTTATTTAGATTATCAAGATTGTCTAATGTACAAGTTACCTAAATTACTAGGATAACTCGGTGATAATCACGGTAACAACATCAACTTGTGCAATCAGGATACCGGTATAACAGAATATATAATGTTAGTGAACAAGATAACAGTATAACAGGACATGTAACAAGTATAACGGAGGGTATTGTTATCATGTAACAATATTTTCCCAGTAACTATCGTAACATGAACAATATAGTTATTAGGTAGATGTCAAGTATAATCAGTCAAGTTTTTCAAGTAAATCATGATGTTCATGATGAGTAAATGACCTACTATCATGAATAGAATAATCCGGGCAGAGTATATAATCAACTCAGGTCCTCAAAGTCATCACAATATTCATCCTCTAAGTCACTGATATATCCGAATCTCAATAACTGAAATAACTACAAATTTTGATACATCTAATCAAATCTCCACACTCCAATCCGATTAAGATCATCACATACTCTTACTCTATCTAGGTCAATGACAAAGTCCCAAAACTCAAGTAACATATCAAGTATATATATCTCTAAAATCCACAAGGTCAGATCAACCCAATCAACGTCTATTCCACAACCCCCAAGTCAACTCCAATTCAATTGAGTCTACTTGAGAAGTCCAAGATCACGTCCTTTTAATAAGAACCTCCTAGTTAATCAATCATCAATATCCAACTTAACTTTTACATGTTTTATTATCAATAAGAATAATCAAATTTACTGATAATGTCACCCAGATATCCACTCATGTAACCACCATCATGAACCAGTCAAATTCAAGATCTAAATCGGATTATAGTCTAAGTTACCTCACCAATAATTCAAATCCCAATCAAGATCATAACTAAGGAGTGAGACATCCTCAAGCTACATGAAATCTAAAAAGTCTCTATATCCAAACTCTGATATTAATAAACATTATTACTCGGATAATTTATTAGTGAATATATCCAAATAAAATACTTGCAACTAATAATCCAAAATCAGTATTACATGATAGATCAAAAATCAAGGTAAGGTATTCTCCCATATGATCAGAATCCAACTATTATTGATCTCATCTAAATATGAATTAAGATCCCATGTAAATTTCAAGTTGAACTCTAGGTCCAGATATAAATCCAAGTATCAGATAAATCAATATTAAGTTAATATCTTATTTAATTCATCTTTATTTTTCAAATGAACTCCCGTCTGAAACATAATCAAATAAATGTCCGATAATACCTCAAATAAATCTACAAATATGAACCAGGCCAATCTCACGATCAATCCAAGTCACAGTCTAACGTGTACGACAACTAGCCTAAAATCAAAGTAATAATCCTGCACACATGCAATGATATTGTTAAACACTCATATGAACTAACTAAATAGGATGAGCACTCACCGATGTCTCATGAAGGATTAAGGTAATCATACTCGTAAAATAAGTCAGATGATAACATGAAATGATACAGGTATCTGACAACAACAAATAAGAAAATGATATAAGAGCAAACACTCCCAAATATCATCTCAGTGAATTTTAATAGCATAATTAAATAACAAAATAAAATCCTTTATCACAAGATTCTTGTTTAACTAAAGGAGAAAAAGAACACTCACCTGAACTCGATCACAAGTCCAAAGCACTGAAATTCAAGGATCCCGATAAATCTACATAGTTTATTCCAATAGAGATTGTTACAGTTTTTTAAAAAGGATGTTTTACTTGAGAGATTTAAGGAGTTTTAATCTTGATTAGTTAGTTTAGGGGTTGGGAATATGATTCTCTGGATTACATAAATTTAATGGGTTTAATTTAAACCAATTTCTAATTTTTGTTGGATTTTTAAAAGCTTTATAACATTAAATCCTTAACGGGTCTGAATTTACCATTTATGAAAATTGATTTTAAAGTGGTGATTTATATTGCTATTCATCTAAAATTTTTATTATAGATTGTAAAAATATTATAAACACTTATTTATATTTTTCTCTATTTTTTGATATTTTTAACTAATTATTTTAATTGTTTTCCTACAGGTTAACGGGTCTGGATTTGAGTTCTGCCATGTGGGTTTGGGTCTAAGAGATGCAGGCCAATGTGAAGCTGGGCTGGAAAGTAGACTAGTGGGCCTTGCTGCAAATTTTTCTTTCTTTCTTCTTTTTAAAAATTACAGCAGCCCAGGCCCAAGCTAGGTCCGAGTCAGCCCAGGCCGAACTAGGCTAGCCCAGGCCTGGTCTGAAATTTTTATTATTTTTTTATAAATAGAACCACAGGGCCTGGCCCTGTGCTTCCTAGTCAATGCCAGGTGTCTGGTTTAGGCCAGGCCAGGCCTGGCCAGACCAGGCCTGGCCTGGTCGGTTTGGCCTGGGATTACCAGTGGCAATTATTATTTTTTTTGGTGAAAACATTGGCTGTAAAATTTCAAAAAAAATAAGTAAATTAAGATGTGGTTTGGTACATTCTCATGTATATTTTAGTTAGATTTTTGATTTAGTTTTGATGTATAAAAATTTCATGGATAATCATTATATAGGCATGATTTTTTAATAAACTATTTATATTAAATAAATTGTGAGAAGATAGATTACTTACTTGGATTTGATCTCTACTAGCATGTTCATCAATTTCTACACTTCGAGATTTTTTTCATTCGTACTCCGTTTGAGGAGAAAAGAAAGAAGGAGGAGGCGAGAGTTGGTCCATAAATTTTCTTTTGCGATAGAAAAAGAAGTAGTTTAGGCTTTTTATAGAATATTAGGAATTTTAAAAATCAGAAGTTCAGTTAGGTTCAAACTGCTTGACTTAACAGTTAGGATAGAATTAACTGAGGTTATGATTTTGAAAATAGGATTTGAATTTGGGTAGGTAAGGATAGATATGATTTTTGTTAGGATTTAGATTAGGATTGGTTAAGATTTACGATTTGGTTTGTTAGAATAAATATTTTATTAGATAAGATTTAGATTAGGTAGTTAAAATCTAGGATTTGAATTTGAACTAAGATAGGATCATGGGGATTGGGATTTGGGTTATAGGTTATTGGGTTGGTGGGTTTCAGGTTTAGATAAATAGGTATGGGGAAAAGAATCAAGGAGGAAAATAATAATTCAAGCAATAATTTTACTAATAACAATGATAGTAAATAATAATAATAATTAGCCATGTAATAATAGAAATAAATAATAATAATTAAAATACCAATAATAATACTTTAGTAATAATAATCAACAACAATAATACCAATACATAATAATAATATTAATAACAATAATAGTTAACAATACTACTAATATAATTAAAATAACCATAACAATAGTAATAATAATTATAATCATAATGAAGCACTCATTACTAAGAATAACCAATAATATTAATAGTACTAGAAACTAAAAATATTAATAAGTGATAATGGCAAATAAATAAAGCCAATGTTAATATATTAGAAATAATTTGTGTTATCTAATAATAATAACTATAAATCAAGTAATTAATAAATTGGTAAAGAAAAGCCAGATAAAATATTTTAAAATAATAATATAGTATTATTGATTAGGAGATATTACAATTATATATATGCTTTATTGTATGATGGATGATTTTCTTTTTTGTCTTTTTTTTTCTTTTCCTGTTCTTTGAGAAAACCTTTGGCTTCTCAAGGACTTTGACAATGCATGTGATTTTATAAATAAACAGATCACCTCTATTCGGCCCGAGTTTATAAATAGATAGACCATTAATTATTTATACATGCTTCCCAAGGGCTTCTCAAGGTGATCTGTACGGTGGCCAAAGAGATCACCTTTATTCGGTCAACTCCGACAAAACGGGTATACCTCTGTTCGGCCGACTCATGCCCGGCCGAACAGAGGTCGGGGGAGGGAGGGATCCGAGTGGGAGGGGAGGAGGGGGTCGGTGCTCGTGGGGAAGAGGGGGTCACTACAGAAGGGGGATGAGGAGGCTGGGGTCGTCTGGGAAGCAAAAGAGGGGGCGGTCGTTGGGGGAAAGGGGTCGCCGGGGAAGTGAGGGAGGAGGGGGGTCACTGGGGAAGGGAGGAGGGGAGCGGAGGAGGCAGGGAGACTGGCAGAGCAGGGAGGGGAAGATGGAGGAAGGAGGAAGAGGGGCACTTTGGTCATTTTTAAAAAATTGATGGGTGCCTTACTCACTTTGGAGGGTGGCTTAATCTGATGGGTGCCCTCATCAATTGGGTGACTGGCAATATCCATTCCCCTCTAAAGTTTGAAAAATTGATATTGACAATTCTAATCCTTAATAAAATGGCACAAATAGCCTTGAAAGTTATCTTAAATTATACTTTTCAACCTCCAATTGATTAGTATACCCACCAAAATTGATTAACATTCACACATCTCTCTTTCTTCTTCTTCTCCCACTTTTCCTTACCTTGATAAAAACCCTAAAACTTTTCAACTACATTTAACCCTAAAAATCAAAGCATATTGATTTTGTCATGGCCCCAGATAAACAACTAACAACTTATGTGGATCACAACAGTTAAAAAATAAATAAATTTTTAATTTGAAAATATCTTTTTAAATAGTTTAAATTGGTGTGGGTTCGCAGGCTGCACGGTCAACAAGTGTCACATAACACAGAAATTGTTCAGCCAAAAATGACCGAACATTGACGTGGTGTGTTCGGTCCATGATGACCGAACATATGTTAGGCCTCTTTTAGTTGAGCATATCTTTTTGTGTTTGGCCCAAACTAGTCGAACACGCACATATATGTTCGTAAAAAAAAAAGGCGAATAGCCTGCGAACTCAACTTCAAATAAAAATGCAAAATTTGAATTTTGATCAATTTATTTTGTTTTCTTTGATATCTATGTACATTTATAAATCAAATCATAAATTTGAATTTTGATCATCCACACAATTTACTAAAATATACATAAAATGCAACAAAAATCATGAATTGGAAATATTTTTGGCCGAACAATTTCTGTACTGAAAAATCATGAATAGTGTTTCTTCTTTATGGGATCGCCAGGGCAAGAGATAGGAGGCGGGAAGGCAGCGAAGGAGAGGGCCGGCGGAGGAGAGGCCCGACATCGGAGGACAACTCCTTGATTCACTGTAAAGTAGGAATGAAGGGGGGGAGTGTTGAGGAAGGAGATGAGGGTATTTTGGAGTTTTTGAAAAAAAAATTAAGTTTAGAGGGATAAAAATATTACTGAAAGTTTGTGGTGTTGATCCGGTGAGTGTTTTTTTCACTTCTTTGAGTGCCAATATTGGCTCCTCTCATAAATAAAACTCCATGAACTACTACTAATTACTCTTATATCTCCATAGTCTCTCTCTCTCTCTCTCTCTCTCTCTCTCTATCTCATTGGTTCCTCCTTTTGTTGCTTCAACAAATCTGAACTGCTCGATTGCGTCCGCATCATCCACGTCAACGACTACGTTCAAGACTTCTCATGCCAGTCACCGCGGCCAAAATCACCGGCAAGCCCCCCAAGCACGTGCTCTGCACCTCAGCCCACATCCTCTCCACCAGAGCCCAACCGATCCGTCCTAAGGACCTGTAGGATATTTAACTGGATTAAAACATGCAACAAATATAGATGTTTAAAACTAATAAACTAATTGTCCTAAGCATGCAACTAAAATACAAAATTAAAAGAAAATAAAAGGCTGGTCTGGGGTGACGTAGTCATGCAGACGCACTGCCCTACAAGAATGATGGTCGGTCTCTCGTTCGGACCTTGAAAGTAACTTCCTCTCCTAACGGTAAAAACTCCCCCGATAATACACCAGCACCCAACTCCAGACGATGGGTCAGGCCTCTGCTCAGACGGAGATTCATTGCCCGTAAGTGGATAAACAGCTTTGAGAAAACACCAAAACCCGATCACAAGAAGACAATTTTTTTTCCCAGCAGAATGTAAGAAATTTGTGGGAGAGGGTAGAGCGATTTCTGTTTCTTGTAAAAGATACGTGCAGAGATAGGGTATTTATAACCTTCTGCAGATCTTTCAGTTTGTAACAGCCCGGGAGAATCTGTGATCATGCGCGAGTAGTTGCAACGTGCAGATCCAATTCTCTTGATCGGGTTCAACTCTACCCAAAAAATCTCAACAGAATTTTAAATAAAATAAAAAAACCAAAAAAAAATGTAGCAGGTCCAACAAGCCCCTGAATCGAACTGCATTCGTGTCCGCAGGTCGTGGGCGCGCGCCACCTGGACCCTGCCCAGCCCGGTTCGGTTCGGCGTGCGCGCACTTGTGGGGATGTGGCACATGGCCCAACACTCATAACAATAGGCATGGGAGGAGTTGTTATATATACTGCCCAACCTCTCATCTCCTATTGAGATTAAAACCAAAGTCAAATAAGAGGAAACTCAAGTTTTCCTTCCAACTCAAACACATCCAACAGGACCCGCTTGAATCGGGCCAGGTCTACTTTCTTCTCCCCCACTCCCTTTTCATGTCCGATTCCTCAACCATTGACTTGGCCTCGCTGATCAACAAGCTCACTGCCGCAGCGAATCGGGCGGGACCCGCGGACCCGATGAAGGCCCAGTCCTTGTCGAATCCGGGAGCCGGGCTTGAGGAGGGTAAGAGCGGGTCGGGTGTGGAGCAGCTTCGCACGTAGGAAACCCGTGCTGGAGACGATACAGGAGGTTTCAGCTCAGGGGAAGGAATCGATGGCGTGTTTCGGAAGCATGAGCATCGGGAGCATGAGAGAGGGAGGGGGCTTGGCGAATTGGCACACGTGTGGTGTAAATTTGGAGAAAGGCTCCCTTAACTCTTTTATTTTTCTTTTTTCTTTTTTTTTTTGTGGTTTTACTTAAGGGGAGGGATTTTTGTCACTAATTTCTGTCGACAAAGTGTAAATTTTTTTACAACATGGCAAATAATTGAATAATGCCGTGACAATAGGTGAGACCACTGGCTATACTCCTTGTAACGGTTTCAGGTTTGTCGAACTATAGGTTGGCTTGAGTAATATATTTAGCACAACTATAGTTTTTGTTCCATTCATTGTTCTCAAAGAAAATTAAAAAAATAAATAAATAAAAGGTTGAACAGTGTTTTGGAGGGTGTAGGCTCTTTGAGCTTCTCAACTGAGGAGACTGTAGAATATAAACGACTTAATTAATTTCCCCTCTTTTATTTTCGTTTTCCCCCTTCTTAATCAATTTATTGTTCTCTTCGGAAGTTCAAAAAAAAAAAAAAAAAAAAAAAAACTTTATTTTGTGTGCAGCTCTTGAAGTCCCCATCCAAACTCTCACATAAGATCTATCGTTTTGCTTTATTTTTATTGTGTTGCTAAGATAATGCTAAACACACTCTGTAAAATCGACCGTAAGAACTGTGAGACTCAGCTCACAAAAAAGTTAAAAGTTAACTGCTTTTTATATTGAACCTTAACATGCACTATAGTCAAGTAAATACTAACAACCCCAACCTTGGCATGGTGACTCTCTCATGATGTTTTTAAAAGAAGAATAACACTACATTTTATTTGAAAAAACCCAAAAATAAAAATATGCTATTCAAACTTTTTCTCAACTATAAAATTTTCTCATTTTTGTTCTATCACTTTTTTTCCTTTGTTACAAAATAATGACATTGTCTTTTCTTTTATGAAATATTTCACTACAACCAGCTACTTTGCTTCATAATTAGAAAAAAAAAAACTCAGCGTCATAATTTGATTTGCTACAACCTCATTCACATTAACAATAACGGATTCCTCCCAATCACCACTTGTTTATATATTTTCATTTACTATTTTACCTTTTCACGTTGCACCTGACATTGCTCACCCCTCAACCTAGACCCCGACGCAAAGTAATTCGTAGGTCGACCTTTGCGATCAGGCCACCATAGGGGTTAGAAGGGGCGAGGAACCCCCGACCCCCCCGGGAATTTTTTTTCAGATCGATATTTTTGCAGATCTCGTTTTGTTTGTGCTCGTGAAGAGTTCTGTGAGGATTGACTAAGAAAAATGGCATTTTGTGAGGAGTGTGATCATAGTCGCAATCCTCACAAATCTAAAAATAGGCATTTTGTGAGGACTGTGATCATGGTCACAGTCCTCATAAATAGTGCATTTTTATAAGGACTGCGATCATGGTCGTAATTCTCAGAAATAGGGTTGCGATCATTTTGTGAGGACTGTGTTTATAGTCGTAGTTCTCAGAAATAAGGTATTTTTGTGAGAACTGCGATCATAGTCCCAGTTTTCTGTACTGTAATCATTTTGTGAGAATTGCGATCATAGTCGCAGTCTTCAGAAATAAGACATTTTCGAAGCGATCTACTTTTTTTGAAGCGATTACTTAAAGGTATTTTCGTTTTTCGTCATTGATGAGCGCTTCAGCACTTGACACGTGAACACATATCCTTACTTTAAAAAAAAAAGATGTCTGAAGCGAATTAATTATAATGCTGATTTTTTTTCTTCTAATTATGATTTGACATAGGGGGTGTAGCGAAAAGCCCCTTCTTTTATAGGCAAAAGCAAAAAAATCCAACTCAAAATCAATCTCCTATTCCTAATCTACTATTTATTTTATGAAAAGAAAATAAAAAAACTCCTAAAGTAATCCTAATACAATTATGGCTCTAAAACTAAATTTTCAAACTTACAATATTGAATTCACTTACATGCAATGTTGAGTCCACTTATATTGACTTCCCTTGCATTTTGAATCGATAGCTTCTTTTCCTTTCGAAGAATTAACTAAATTTCAAATAAATTTGATTCTTCTTGATGGCTTCCTTCTTCTCTATTTTGTAGAGTTCTTTCGTCGAACTTATTTTTTCAAAATAAGGGGACTCCACAGAAACACAAATAAAATTACAAGATTGAATGTTAGAATTATTCATGGTAGGTTTAGAAAATATAATCTAAAGCATCATTTTGTTTGTCATTGTCATTGAAATTACTAACTCCTTGTTTCTCTTGTTATAGGTCATGCACTTGTCGTCGGATATGACGCGAAATCCTTTTTCCATCAACTTGCTCAAACTGATAAGAGTTTCCCTCAGAGGGATCGTCGCAACGTGCTTTTTCCTGGGAAGGAAAGAAATCTGTCATGGGCAAACAATGTTTGTTTTGTTGGGATATCCTTTGTTCAGCTAGCATCAATGGAAGACTTGGGATATGTTGGCTTCGAGACTTCAACATCTCCCTCCTTGCTAAATGGTGGTGGAAACTGTTGGAATATGAAGAATATAAATGTGAATCTTCGAGTTGAATTATGGCGAGATCCGTTGATCGAATCAATTGGATGATGGTTGGAGTGTGTTCTCCTTCCATTGGGGATGAACATGGTATATTCACATGTTCAATTCTGACTTCGAATGAATGAGATATTCAAGTCTAAAGATTACCTAATTCAAAGCCAAAATGGGACTAAAGGTAGCTAAAAGCATTTAGTCCCACATTAGCCGTGCGATGGAAGTTCGTGGTGCTTAAATAGAGAAAATTGAGAACAAAGGGTGTGCCCTTTGGGTACTTGGAGTTTTCGCGCGCGATTGGGAGGGAACCATGCCCTATCATGCGTGCGTGCGCCGCTGCTGGCGGCGGTGGCGCCGGGTCGGGCTCGGCTCGGGACCGGGACCGGGTCCGGGTCCGGGTCCGGGTCTGGGTTCGGGTTCCCTACCCGTCCTAGTTCTTTTTGAATCAGGTCTCTCGGGTATGGGTTGCAAGCATACCCGCTCTGCTACCCGAACCAGACCCGTCCCGCTATCCGGATTCAGACTGCTCCAGTTGGACAGTCAACAGGTGCCGACTGTTGGGTCGAACCGTTGCAACGGTTCAGACCGAACCGTTGCAACCTTTCGTTGGGTTCGGACCCGTTGACCCCTCCTGGAGCGCTATAAATAACGCTCCGATCTCTGAATTGAAACACCAACAACAAAAATCAAAAATCTCTTCTCTCTATGTACGTTTTGAACTGCAAAGTGAGTTACTACGTTCTGACTGGGAAGTGGAGTTCTGAAGTGACTTCCAACGGGACGTGGGAAATCAGTAACTCGATATCCGAAGCGACTTCCAAAGGAGATTCTGCAAAATTCATTCTGAACTGGGAAGTGGAGTTCTGAAGTGACTTCCAACGGGAAGTGGGAAATTAGTAACTCGGTTTCCGAAGCGACTTCCAAAGGAGATTCTGCAAATTTGTTCTGAAAGAGGGCTCAGAAAATTCAACAGATTCTTGAAATAGAATTGTTGTCTGAATCTGGGACTTCTGAAGAAGAATATTATTCAACCTTCCTTCGTCTTCTACAGTGGGTGCTCCTCCAAAGTAAAGGCAAATATTCACCCGAAATTTGTCTTTGTCCCGCTGCTTCAACGATCCTGTGAAGGTACTGGTTGACTACGGTTCGACCGTACGGTGATTTGGTAGTGCTATCCAAATACCGTGAAGGAGTGTTGTATCTTGAGAGACCAGCGTCTATTAACCCGTTAGCACCGGTGCGGGGATGTAATTGTCTTAAGGAGATTCGCTCTAAAAGCGTACCTCACTCCAAATACTGTATAAGTGAATTAATTTCTTTATACAGGGGATATACTGATATTCAGTATATCGAGACTGATTTATATTCAGTCTAATTAGTGTTTAACCAAGGAAGAAATTGAAAGGTGGTTCTTAAATTAAGGAACGTTCTATTGAACGGAAAACCTCCCACCTGATATTTGCCGACCTGGCCAATTAGATTGTTGATATTTCAGTGATCTTGAATAGTTGTCAGATTAATTCCTGTTAAGCAGAATCCAACAATCTTAAGACAATTAGGTTATTGAAGTTTCTTACTTCTGTTCTGTTTGAACTGTGAAGAAAATGTCTGAGACTAATCAAGATAGTACTAGCAAGGCACCAAACATGCAGTTACAAGCTTTGATGCCAACTCCACTTGCTAACCCGAAGTCGGAGAAGTCAGAAAAATTTGACGGCACAGAATTCAAGAGGTGGCAACAGAAGATGCTCTTCTACTTGACCACTCTTCATCTGGCCAGATTCCTGCAAGAAGATCCACCAGAGCCCGCAACTGATGCATGGACTCAATGTGACTTCCTTTGTCGAAATTATATTTTAAATGGACTGGATGACTCTCTTTACAATGTCTACAGTCCCATTACAACGGCAAAGAAGTTATGGGCCAGTCTTGACAAGAAGTACAAGACTGAGGATGCTGGTACCAAGAAGTTCATCGTAGGACGATTTCTGGAGTACAAAATGGTGGACAACAAGACTGTAATCAGTCAAGTGCAAGAGTTCCAACTTATCTTGCACGAGATAGAAGCCGAAGGTATAATTCTACCTGAAATCTTTCAGGTTGCTACTATCGTGGAGAAACTCCCACCTGCGTGGAGAGATTTCAAGAACTACCTGAAGCACAAGCGAAAGGAGTTGAAGTTTGAAGATCTCATTGTGAGGCTTCGAATCGAGGAGGACAACAGAAAGTCCGAGAAAAGGAGCAGTAAGAACTCCTATGAAGCAAAAGCCAATGTGATCGAAGACTCAAAGTGGAAAGCGTCTACTTCCAAAGGCTTAAAGCGGAAGAAGACTTCCCAGGGGTACAAAGGCAAGGTCCAAGAAGGTAAGAACATGCGCTTCAAGGGAACCTGTTATATCTGCAACAAAGAGGGGCATAAGGCGAATAAATGTCGCAGCCGTCTCAAAAAGAACAAGAAAAGCCATCCACAGGCAAACTTGACGGACCATGAGTCGCCAAGCCTTTCAGCTGTGGTGTCAGAAGTGAATCTGACAACCAACAATAGGATTGATGGGTAGACACTGGGGCTACTCGGTACATCTGCTCTGAGAAATTATTATTCTCTGAATATCAAATACTAGAGTAAGATGAGCAACTATTCATGGGAAACTCAGCCGTATCAAAGGTTGAAGGAAAAGGCAAGGTCATCCTGAAGTGGACATCGGGGAAAGAGCTTACTCTGAACGATGTGCTACATGTTCCAGATATTCGCAAGAATCTGATATCTGGATCAATACTTAGTAAGAAAGGATTTAGAATGGTTTTTGAATCAGATAAATTTGTACTTACTAAGGGAGGGATATATGTGGGAAAGGGTTATCTTGTTGATGGACTTTTTAAAATCAATGTTGCAGTGGTAGATAAAAAGTCTGTGTATTTGTGCCCGAAGCTTATAAATATAGGAAAATCTTCTGTTTATTTGCTTGAGTCTCCTATTTTGTGGCATGCTAGATTAGGGCATGTAAATTACAAGTCATTAAAGAACTTGTCTAATCTGGGATATATTCTTAAACTCAACTTGGAAGAAATTCGCAAGTGTGAGATTTGTGTTGAGGCCAAGTTGGCGAAAAATTCATTTCACTCAATAGATCAAAATACAGAACCTTTAGGGTTAATTCATAGCGATCTGTGTGACTTGAAGTTTATACCAACTAGAGGCAGTAAAAAGTATTTTATTACTTTTATTGATGACTGTGCAAGATACTGTTATGTGTATCTTTTAAACAGTAAGGATGAGGCAGTAAATATGTTTATAACATATAAAGCTGAAGTTGAGAATCAACTCAACAAGAAAATCAAGATTCTAAAATCCGATAGAGGCGGAGAATATGAATTAAATGATTTTAATGAGTTATGTGCTAAATTTGGTATAATCCATCAAACTACAGCACCATACACTCCTCAGCAAAATGGAATTGCTGAATGGAAGAATAGAACTTTAAAAGAGATGGTCAATTCCGTGCTCGTAAGTTCTGGAGCTCCGCAGAACTTGTGGGGGGAAGCTCTATTAACTGCAAATTATATTCTAAATAGAGTACCCCACAAGAAACTTGGTCTAATACCATTCGAGTTATGGCATGGAAGGACACCTTCCTACCATTACCTCAAAATGTGGGGGTGCCTTGCAAAGGTGCTGGCACCATTACCTAAAAAGACTAAGTTGGGAGCAAAAACTATGGACTGCATATTCATAGGCTATGCCTTGAAAAGTAGTGCCTACAGATTTCTGGTTCATAAATCAGAAATACCAGATATTCATGTAAACATGATTATCGAATCTAGAGATGCTGTGTTCTTTGAAGACATCTTTCCATACAAACGGGAAACAGATAAGACTTCTGGGAAAAGAACACATGAGATGACATTCAGGGACGAAAGCCCCGAGGAACCGACTGTTAATGCGGAAATTGAACCAAGAAGAAGTCAGAGATCTAGAATCTCAAAATCTTTTGGTCCAGATTTCATAGCATACGCTATTGAAAGCGAGCCTCAAACATTTAAAGAGGCTATGTCAACCTCAGAAGCACAAATGTGGAAAGAAGCTATAAATAGCGAAATAGAATCCATATTAAGTAATTATACTTAGGAATTGGTAAACTTGCCTCCTGGCAGTAAACCAATTGGGTGTAAGTGAATTTTCAAACGAAAATTAAAACCCGATGGATCTATCGATAAGTACAAGGCTAGATAGTAGCCAAGGGTTATCGACAAAAAGAAGGAGTTGACTACTTCGATACTTATTCACCAGTAACAAGAATAACATCCATTCGGATGTTGATTGCAATTGCAGTATTACATAACTTAGATATCCATCAAATGGATGTCAAGACTACATTCTTAAATGGTAAATTAAATGAAGAAATATATATGGAGCAACCTGAAGGATTTATAGTCAAGGGCCAAGAACACAAGGTGTGTAAATTGGTAAAATCCTTATACGGTCTAAAGCAGACTCCAAAACAATGGCATGAGAAATTTGATAGTGTCATGATCAAAGATGGATTCACTATCAATGAATGCGATAAGTGTGTTTACACGAAAACAGTTGGAAATGCATGTATTATTGTTTGTCTTTATGTAGACGACATGTTAATACTTGGGACTAATATTGAAATTATTAAGTCCACTAAAGAATGTTATCCAACAGTTTTGACATGAAGGATCTGGGGGTTGCTGATGTAATTTTAGGAATTAAAATTACCAGAACACCAGATGGAATCAGTCTATCTCAATCTCACTATGTGGATAAGATGATAGAAAGATTCAAGGATCATGGGATAAAAGAGAATATAAATCCTTTTCTCCCACACGTCCACCTTCATAAGAATACAGGAACTGGAATACGCCAGTTGGAGTATTCTCAGATTATCAGAAGTCTAATGTATTTGATGAATTGCACTAGACCCGATATTGCTTATGCTGTAAGCAAGTTAAGCAGGTACACTAGTAATCCTAATGATCAACATTGGACCGCTCTACTACGAGTATTGGGTTACGTATCACATACCAAGGAATATGCCTTGAGATATGGACAGTATCCACCTGTACTTGAAGGATACAGTGATGCTAATTGGATTGCAGATTCTGAGGAATCAAAATCAACTAGCTGATACGTATTTACTCTAGGAGGAGCAGCGGTATCTTGAAAATCTTCTAAGCAAACATGTATTGCCCGTTCCATTATGGAATCAGAATTCATAGCCTTAGATAAGGCTGGAGAAGAAGCAGAATGACTTCGACAATTCTTGGAAGATATACCATTATGGCAAAAGCCAGTGTCCGCTATTTGTATACACTGTGATAATCAAGCAGCTATATCTAGGGCACAAAATGTTATATATAACGGTAAGTCTAGACATATTCGTCGTAGACATAATACCGTGAAGCAGTTGCTCTCAAATGGAATTATCTCTATTGACTTTGTATCGTCAAAGGATAATTTAGCGGATCCGCTTACTAAAGGTTTAAGTGGAGAGCGTATAAACTGCGCATCGAGGGGAATGGGTCTAAAAGCCTAACCTTACCGAGTCAGCTTAATGGAAACCTCATTTAGCGACTGGAGATCCCACGGACTAAGTTCAAGAGGAAAAACTAGTTATGATTGACTCAGCAAGTAAGCACTTGGGAGCTTGACTCCAATCCATTCCTAAGGTATACATAAGTGCTTTTCTACAAGTGGATTAAGGATAAGCTTAACGCTTTTAATGATGCTTATATCTTGTTACTAAACAAGTAGACTACTCTTAATAGGACGATCACCTATGTGAGTATAGAGTTGGGTCGGCTCTTTGGGAATTTCTATGGAGGTTGTTATTCCTAAAGATACTCTCTGAAACCAAGAATGTCCAGGGCCAAAACGGACACAACCAAGAACCAAAGTTGATTTGGAAAGTCACTGTGTGAAGCTTGTTGACTTGGCTTACACTAACGGCTAACAGTTCAAGACCTAGTTCACTGATTAGCCAGTAAGTCCGATAAAGCTTTTGCTATGGAAGGTTCAAGACCTAATTCACCTATCCTGATGCAGTTTCTTTTCAAAAGTACCTTTCACAATAGAGTCAGTCTCTTTGTGTGTCATTTCCTTGAATCTCCATTCATTGTGGGGGATTGTTGGAATATGAAGAATATAAATGTGAATCTTCGAGTTGAATTATGGTGAGATCCGTTGATCGAATCAATTGGATGATGGTTGGAGTGTGTTCTCCTTCCATTGGAGATGAAAGTAGTATATTCACATGTTCAATTCTGACTTCGAATGAATGAGATATTCAAGTCTAAAGATTGCCTAATTCAAAGCCAAAATGGGACTAAAGGTAGCTAAAAGCATTTAGTCCCACATTGGCCGTGCGATGGAAGTTCGTGGTGTTTAAATAGAGAAAATTGAGAACAAAGGGCGTGTCCTTTGGGTACTTGGTGTTTTCGCGCGCGATTGGGAGGGAACCATGCCCTATCATGCGTGCGCGCGCCGCCGCTGGCGGCGTCGGCGCCGTGCCGGGCTTGGGACCGGGACCGGGTCCGGGTCTGGGTTCGGGTTCGGGTTCCCTACCCGACCTGGTTCTTTTTGAATCAGGTCTCTCGGGTATGGGTTGCGAGCATACCCGCTCTTCTACCCGAACCAGACCCGCCCCGCTATCCGGATCCAGACTGCTCCAGTTGGACAGCCAACAGTCGCAACTGTTGGACAGCCAACAGTCGCAACTGTTGGACAGCCAACAGGTGCGACTGTTGGGTCAAACCGTTGTAACGGTTCAGACCGAACCGTTGCAACCTTTCGTTAGGTTCGGACCCGTTGGCCCCTCCTGGAGCGCTATAAATAGCGCTCCGATCTCTGAATTGAAACACCAACAACAAAAATCAGAAAATCTCTTCTCTCTATATACGTTCAGAACTGCGAAGTGAGTTATTGCGTTCTGAACTGGGAAGTGGAGTTCTGAAGTGACTTCCAACGGGAAGTGAGAAATCAGTAACTCGGTTTCCGAAGCGACTTCCAAAGGAGATTCTGCAAAATTCGTTCTGAAAGAGGGTTCAGAAAATTCAACAGATTCTTGAAATAGAATTGTTGTCTGAATCGGGACTTCTGAAGAAGAATATTCTTCAACCTTCCTTCGTCTTCTACAGTTGGTGCTCCTCCAAAGTAAAGGCAAATATTCACCCGAAATTTGTCTTTGTCCCGCTGCTTCAACGATCCTGTGAAGGTACTGGTTGACTACGGTTCGACCGTACGGTGATTTGGTAGTGCTATCCAAATACCGTGAGGGAGTGTTGTATCTTAGGAGACCAGCGTCCATTAACCCGTTAGCACCGGTGCGGGGGACGTAATTGTCTTAAGGAGATTCGCTCTAAAAGCGTACCTCACTCCAAATACTATATAAGTGAATTAATTTTTTTATACAGGGGATATACTGATATTCAGTATATCGAGACTGATTTATATTCAGTCTAATTGGTGTTTAACCAGGGAAGGAAATTGAAAGGTGGTTCTTAAATTAAGGAACGTTCTATTGAACGGAAAACCTCCCACCTGATATTTGCCGACCTGGCCAATTAGATGGTTGATATTTCAGTGATCTTGAATAGTTGTCAGATTGATTCCTGTTAAGCAGAAACCAACAGAAACTACTTCATAATCACAATTCTCCTTGGATTCAAGTGGTGAAATATAATTACTACTGCCACAGACAGCTACTTGATCTCGAGGATAATCTCCCAAGAAGGTTCTTCCCTTTCTAGCGAGGGGTTCTTAAAGCAGCTGAGGCCTTTCGGCTTAGACTTAGACTTCACTGTGGCAATGGGAGTTCGGTGAAGTTTGGAAAGATCAGCGGATTGGAAATGCTCTGCTTTGCATAACTTTCCCTTCCATGGCCTCAAATGTTGACGCCTGGGCCAGTTCTCAAATTCAGGATAATGAGTGGGCATCAACTTCTCGAAACTCCTTGCTCTAGGCTTTGGCAGAGCCTATTCAGCTGCTACAACAGCATGCCATTCTTGATGTTCCAATTCTCCGAACCTTTTTACGGTAAAGTCACAATATCGCCTGCTTCGACCAACAACCCAACCTCTGATTGAGCATGCTTGTTATGGAAAAATTACCTACTAGCGACTGCCTTCACCGAAGACACATCAGACCCCATCCATGTGTATTCTATGTGGCGGTCAAGTGGAGACATCTTCAAACCTTTTTCTTTCATGTTCCTTTGCCGCTCGGGTATGGTCTCCATTCAAAGAAGGGTTGGAGGCCGCTGACCCTTCGGCGCATGTGGGAAGGATGGAGGAGTGGATGTATTCCAAATGCAGTTACGAAGGTCTGGGATATTAACACTCGTGCAGTTATTTGGTCCATCTGAATTGAACGCAACTCGATAATCTTTAATCACAAGTATCAGTGTTCAGAAGAGATCTCTCATCTCTGTAGGAATAACCTTTGCAGGATCTGATGTTTAGTTGGTTTCCTCTTTTTTTGTAATTTTCTGTCCTGTTTTCAGCTCAAAAAAAAAAAATGCATCATGGTCAAATAACTCAAAGGCTTGATGGGTAGATACTAGATATATGTACTCATACATAGGTCCAATATAAGATCCATGCCCAAATCTAAAATCTAATATGAAATCAAACTCGAACTCGAGTTCAGGAGGATAAATCAAGAACTGATTGGGATTATTTGCATCTTCTAGTCAATATGCAAATTGTAAGAATGTTTACATTATGTATAAATCAAGTAACCTCATGTTTGTTGCAACTTCATGGAGCCATTTATTATAATTTTCTCTTGTTGGGTCGGCTTCATATTGGATTCAGTTTTGCAAAGATCCGAACCCAACAACCCGACCTGCAGGTACCAGTCAAAGATAGTGAATTCTTTTTTTATATATATTTTAGTCTCATCTTAAATTTAAGATATGTCATAGCTCAATCATGGACACTCACTCATTAGCACCAGAAATGGGGAATGATGCAGGTGATAGGTTCTTTTGGGGCTGGCTTAACCTAGCCCCCGATCCACAATATCTCTAGGACTTCATTTTGGATCTAAATTCAAAATGTTCATTTAGGCTGTGTTTTAGGGGTGAGCAGAGTTCGGTTATAACCGAAATAACTGACCAAAAACCGAAACCCGAACTCGAACCGAACCGAACCGCTCTAGTTCGGTTGGTGTTCGGTTTTGGGTTACAAAACCCGAACCCGATCGAACCGAACCGAACTTCTCACCCTATGTATTACCCCATCCAAATTCAATTTAGTGAATCATATAATTCATAAAAAAACAGGTGGAACATTATCTCATTAGTTCTAACAATATCATCTTTTTATATTGAACATGTGAAAGCCATATTAAGTACACTATCATAATTGAGAATAATATTTATATTAATATAGTTCTTTCTTTTGTAATCTTGTTAGTAAAAGTTAATAATAATTATGCGAGCTTTGATATAAGAGCCCAAATACAGTGTAAAAGTTTTAAAATATAAAATTTTCAATTCACATTAAGGTTAGGGTCTTTTTCTTGTTTCTAATTTGGGTATTGGATATTTGAGATTAGGATATTAAAGGATGATAATATAATGGTGATTAAAAATGCAAAAAATGATGAAAATATATGGGCCTAACCGAAAAAACCAAAAAACCGAACCGAACTGAGTCGGTTCGGTTACTAAGTCTAATCGGTTCGGTTCGATTTGAAAAAATTAGCAAAAATCGAATCGAACCGACCGATACTCACCCCTACTGTGTTTGGCACTGGAGTTAGAAGTTAGGATTTAGTTTTTGGGAAAAGGAATGGATGGAGTTAGGAATTAAATCATTTTAGTTGTTTGGTTAGAATTAGATTTAACTAGAGTAAGGGATTGATATAAAGAGAAGAGAGAAGGGTTTTGACAACTTAAAGTATTGAATGGATTTCGAGGTGGTTTTGACGGTGATTTAAGACTAAATCCATTCTCATCATAACTCGCTAACTGAGAGACTCCTGTGCTAATGAACTTTACAAATTAATTTGCATGATCTTTATATGGTAATTACTCCTATGCAATTTACATCTCTAACCTAGCAAAAGATTCAACATTTTTGAATGGAATATCATGAATACATTTTGGGACATGGAAGTATTTAACGCTGTACAATTTTAATATATAATTATAATTAATTCACAATCAAATAAGATACTTGAGAATTGTGTGAAATTAGCGAATACGTATAGTATGAATGATGTAAAGCTTAATCAATCTTTGTCTCTACTATTATAAATCGGAGAGCTTTTTCAATGAGTTACCTCTCAATTCTTACAGGCAGCTACTGCAAACTAATTCAATATCAAAACGAGAGGAGGAAAAAAAAAAAAAAAAACCCTAAAATCCTATACCACATGAGAATATTAGCACTTGCATTTGCACCTCACCAGATATGAGGCCATTATATTACAATATCAGTCTATGATATGTTAATATGGTTAGTGAAGTTTAGTTAGAACTTGCATGTATCAACTGCTGAAGCCTCCCTACATCTCAGTACTTTCATCTGCAACATTGGAATCGATATGTAACATAAAGTTGAGATATAAACAGGAGAAAATGTCAGAACCTTCATGGCGTCTTGTAAGAACAACTGCGGAACATGAATGAGCTCCAATAACAGCAGCTGAAAAAAGCCACATACAAAGTCATTTTAGATAAGCCATACACAATTTTCATTAACTGATGGAAGAATATATGGAGGACATGAATGCTTTATACTAGACACAACAAACTTGATATACATCAACCATACTGTAATAATAATTGTCTCTACTGCCATAGATCAACAAACATGATTTCTGCTTCAAGAAGGGAACAAGAGAATAACATTAACATTAGTCCACATTACAGAGGGGTTGTGTGTGGGCCGGTGGGTGTGGTTTCTTTTTCTTTTTCTTTTCTTTTCTTTTTTTTTTTTGGTGTGGGGGAGTTTGTTGTTTGGGTTTTGTGTGTGTGTGTGTGTGTGGGGGGGGGGGGGGGGGGGGTGGTGGGGGAGGAGGGGTGTGGTGGTGTGGCTGGCTTTAAAATGGCTACTCATGGCCAAAGATGACGCTGAATATCATAACCTCAGCAGTGTAGAGTGTTAACATGACGAGGCTGACAAGAACAGGTTGGAGACAAATGTGGACAACAACCAACAAAGGTGTAGTGGCAAGGTTAAATAACAGCAGCATAGGAGGTTATATTCTCAAAACAAAGCCCTTGTAGAGTTAAGTTCAACTCTCGCAAAGGTGGAATCTTTTGGTCAGTTCATCGATGTTCAGATATCAGAAGTTACAGGTTTTATTGTTCTGTACGCAGTAGCTCAAATATGAAATATCTTTTTTGCTTTCATATTTAATATGCATCTCTCAGCTTCTATTACTTACTTTTCTCTTAGCTCATGCTTTTAGAGAAGCTGGCTTTTGGAGTATTATTGTCTGCCATTTCAATGGATCCTCTTAATCGATGAGATTGCCCTGCTGCCTTGCTCACGCTATGGCTTCATGTGATGGATAATATTTGCAACAAATTCCAAATACAACTCTAAAAAGTCTTCAGTCAGAAGTGTAGCCCTGATGCATGCATGTATTGATTTGATGGTCTGATTACTAGTTTGATTTATGATTAAAGCTACAAAAACTGACGATATATCATGTATCATGGGTTTCGAGTGGTTATATGAGATAATAACATTAAAAAATAATTAAGGCTCAAACTAGAGCTTATCCTGGCAATCATAGACAAAGTATGCAGGTATCCTTCAATTGAAAGTCTAGAAATTTATCATACAATAAACCAAACTTAAAGCAAGTCAATAAAATTTGACTATCAATCAACGAAGATTCCAAGTTGCATAAACAAACACTTCAGAAACATATAGCTTGAAAAATAGACTGACTTATAATGTATGAGCAAGCTTAAAAACAGAATCATATATAGTTTGAAAAATAGAATCCAAGAGAAGCTTGAAAGTGAAGCAGTAATATATGAGCGATCTTATGGATGCATCAATATTATATATTTGGTGGGCATCTTAAACTTACAGATAATTTACAGCAATTGTGCTGATTCAGACAAAACATGGAATGCTTTTCCTTCTATAAGAGTTGGCTCAAAGGTTGCAACATTTGGGTCAAGCTATGTAGCATGGATACTTTGAAAAGGAGACGTACCTTATCCGATACTTGGACACTCCCCTGCTCGAGGCATATGTGTTGGAAACGCCTCTTGACATGTCCAAAAATTGTGGTGTGATACTAGATGTATGCAAGACATATTAGAGATGTATTATCAATGTGCCCAAGACTTGAAAGTTAAAATTCAATATAATGTTTGAATGATGGTTTTATAGTTCTATTGTTTTAGATGATTACATTTATATAATTTTGTAGGAAGAGAGAGGGAGGAAGTCAAGGAAGTCGACAACGAGGAAGCCAAGGCAAAGGAACAGCAGCAGCAGACACTGGTCGACCGGGCGGTCGACCGGTGTGCACCAACATGCACAGGCCATCGAGGTCGACCGCCCGGTCGACCGACTCACATGGCCTAACTCTCGGTTGGGCACGGTCGACCGGCACGTCGACCGGGACTTGGGTCGGTCGACCGGCCGATCGACCGACAGACGGATCTGGGCTGAATTCAGAAAGTGTTCTGAATTGAAAACGAGTCCAATTCAGAATCCGATTGCTCTAGGGTTCCTTGGGTATAAATAGAGGGGCAGGGCTCTCTTCTATTGTAATGCTTGCAATTGTATTAATTATCGAATCAATAAAGAAATATCTCTTCCTTGTTAAGAGGACGTAGGCAAAATTGGCTGAATCTCGTTAATCTTGTGTTTGATTTTCTTCCATTATTTTATTGTTCTCGCTGTTTGTAGTTCTTCTTTATTGCATCTGTGGCTTAAGGGTTCCTCAAAGTGTTTATCGATCTGCGCACAACAAGTGGTATCAGAGCATCCCAGGTTTATTGTGGGATCATCTGCTGATTCTAAAGGTATCTGTTGCTGATTGGCGGAGATCGTGTGTCAATTTCGGATCAGCATTGAGACTGTTTGTGAGATCGTGTGTCGATCTCAGAACAGCATGTGGAGTGCTCAAGAAATCAATTCAAGGAGTAGATCTATTCAGAAACTCATCTAGGGTTTCGTGAGGAGATAAAAATCCGATCTTTATCAAATTTATTTTATCTAACTCAGTTTGTTTTCGCATTACATTGAGGATCTAGTCAAGGAGATGACTGAAGAAAGTACATAGGTCAGAACCATGAATCCGCATCCGAGGAATGATGTGGTGAAATTCAATAGCACGAACAACTTTAATATGTGGAGGTGCGAGATGATGAATGCACTGACAGCATCAAATCTCGAAGACACTCTACGATTGGAGAAGAAGCGAAACACAACCATTGAAGAAAATTGGATAAGATGAACTGATCAGCGTGTGACTTAATCAGATCGTGTCTAACACAAGACATCAAATATCTTGTGTTAGACGAAACATCTGCGAGGCAGTTGTGGGAGATCTTAGAGAGAAAGTATTTGACTAAAAACATTGAATCTATACTACAACTGAAGAGTAAGCTGTATGATTTTCAGATGAAGAAAGGATGCTCCGTCAATGAATACTTAAATCTCTACACAAAACTTCTTACGGATTTATTTAATGTAGATGTGGAGGTAAATGAAGAAGATAAAGTGATAATTCTCTTGAACTCTCTTCCTGCAGAGGAGTATGAGACTTTTACTTTAACTTTCATAAATGGTAGACAATCCCTTAACTATCATGAAGTGTCGTCTGCTCTGATTAATTATGAGACGAGGAGAAAAGAAAGACAGTCTTCTCAGCAAGCACATCAGTAGAGGCATTAGCAGTAAGAGGCAGAGGTTCATATAAGAAGGGCAAAGGTGATCGAGGGAGATCGAAGTCCAAGCCAGGTTATAAAGATCTGAAGAAGAACCAGTGTACTTTCTGCAAAGAATTAGGGCACTAGAAAGTTGACTATTCAAAGGCCAAAGGGAAGAAGAAGGAGTCAAAGTCTGAGGTAAACCTTGCAAAAGTGGTCAGTACTCAAATCAGTACCTCACAGGCAGGTGGATCAGACTCAGACTTATCGTATTCTCGTTCTCTGTCACTACTCCTATCATTGGCTACTCAGGAGAATATGAGTGGATATTGGATACTGATGCTACATACCATGTGTGCCCGAATAGAAATTGATTTTCTAACTTTGAGAAGCTAGAGGGATGTTCAGTTGTTATGAGCGACGATCATCCATGTACCATGGAAGGTGTAGGAACAATCCAGATCAAGATATTCGATGGGATGATATGGGAACTGAAGGAAGTGAGGTATGTACCTCAACTGAAGAGAAACCTTATCTCTGTTAGAACTTTGAAAACATTGGGTCTTGTGTTATCAATAAAGGATGGAGTCCTCAAGATGATCAAAGGCTCGATGGTGGTGCTGAAGGCCGTTCGTCAGAACAATCTTTACTACTTGAAGGGTTGTACTGTTATAGGGCAAGTGGCTACTTCTACTGATTCAGATGAAGACTCAATCAAGCTATGGCATATGAGGCTGGGACACACAGGTGAAAAGTCTTTGCAAGCTTTTGCAAGACAAGGATTATTGAAGGGTGCCGGAACCTGCAAGTTGGAATTTTATGAACATTGCATCATCGGAAAAAGGTCAAGGTGAAATTCGGCACAGCAACTCATTATACCAAGGGGATTCTAGATTATGTTCACACTGATATTTGGGGACCTACCAAGACTGCATCAATTGGAGATAACACTACTTTGTGACTTTAATTGATGATTATTCTAGGTGATGTTGAGTATATACCATGAAGTACAAAGGGAAAGTCCTAAAATTATTTGTGAAGTGGAAGAAGAATTTGGAGAGAAGTACGGAAAAGAAAATCAAAGTCCTCCGTTCAGATAATAGAGGGAAATATAAGTCAGATCCTTTCCTTAAGCTATGTCTTGATGAGGGCATAGAAAGGCACTTCACAGTGAGGGAAACACTGCAATAGAACGGGGTAGCAGAAAGGATGAATAGGACTTTGCTAGAGAAGGTCCGTTGTATGTTATCTAATGCTAGTTTATCGAAGAGTTTCTGGGCTGAGACTTTGGCATAGCTTGCTATCTTATTAACAGGTTGCCTTCATCTACGATAGGAGGGAAAACTCCTCTAGAGGTTTGGTCAAGAAAAACTGCTTCTGATTATAATTTGCTAAGGGTATTTAGTTGTCTAACCTATTATCATGTTAAAGAAGATAAACTAGACCCAAGAGCAAAGAAGGGCTTGTTCGTCAGCTTCAAGACGGGAATCAAAGGATTCAAGATCTGAGATTCTACGGATAGGAAGTTTATTTTCAGGAGAATGTCACATTTGATGAGGCTTCGATGTTGAAGCCTAAGATCTCTGAGCAGGTGGAGATTATCAAGACTAAAGAAGTATCGCGGCAGGTGGAGAATGATGCTAATCCACTATCTCTAGAAAGTTCAACATCTTTGAGGATCATACCTAGGGTGACACAAGGTAATGATCAAGTAGAAAAAATAGATGCTGATGTTGGTGAGGATCAAGCACAGATCATGGGTGATGTTGCTGATTCTAGTGCAGTTAGAAGACCAAGGAGAAACACGCGTAAACCAGCTTGGCTCACTACAGATATGGTTGTTGCTTATGCTCTTTCGGTCATTGAAGAGTCTATCCCATCCACCTACAGAGAAGCTGAAATCAGTTTAGAGTCGAAGATGTGAAAAGATGCCATGGAAGAAGAGATGAAGTCTCTATACAAGAACGACACTTGAGAACTCACAAGGTTGCCCGAAGGAAAGAAGGCAATTGGCTGTAAGTGGGTGTACACAAAGAAACAGGGATCTCTTAAAGAAGATATGGTGCACTACAAAGCCAGATTGATAGCAAAAAGCTATGCACAAAGAGAAGGAATTGACTACAACGAGGTATTTTCTCCTATTGTAAAGTATTCTTCAATTCGCATCTTATTGGCTCTAATAGCACAGTACGAGTTGGACCTTGATCGACTCGATGTAAAGACCGCCTTTCTCCATGGCGATCTGGATGAGGAGATCTATATGTCTCAGTCGACAGGATTCAAGATTGCAGGAAAAGAAGACATGGTGTGCAAGCTGAAGAAATCGACGTATGGGTTAAAACAGTCTCCTAGACAATGGTATAAGCATTCGACAGCTTCATCAGAGAAAGAGGTACACACGTAGCCATTATGACCCATGTGTGTATTACAACAAGCTACCTATAGGAGAGTATATCTATTTACTATTATATGTAGATGATATGCTTATTACTTTAAAGTCTAGATCTGCAATTGATACACTGAAAAGAGACTTATCTTTTGAGTTTGAGATGAAAGATCTTGGTGAAGCAAAGAAGGTGCTAGCATGGAAATCACATGAGACCGAAGGAGTGGCAAGGTGAGCTTGACACAGAAGGGGTATTTGAAAAAGGTACTTCAGAGGTCTAACATCGACAAGGGTACGAAATCTGTAAGTACACTACTGGCTCCTCATTTCAATTTATCTGCCACTATGTCTCCAAAGACTATTGAAGAATGTGAGTACATACTCACGTCCCATATGCTAGCGCAGTTGGTAGTCTGATGTATGCTGTGGTGTGTACATGACCATATTTGTCACATGCTGTCTCCATGGTCAGTAGGTATATGCATGATCATGGACAGGGTCATTGGGAGGCAGTGAAGTGGATTCTACGGTACATTAAAGGTACCATAGATGTTGGTTTGGTATTTGAGAAGGATTCCACAGGAAAGCAGGATTGTATCGGATATGTTGATTCTGATTATGCTGGTGACCTCGACAAACGCCGGTCCACAACGGGGTATATATTTACACTATCTCAAGTACCGGTTAGTTGGCGCTCTATTCTACAGTCTACCATTACATTGTCTACTATAGAGGCCGAGTACATGGCCATGACGGAGGCTATGAAGGAGGCAATTTGGCTTCAAGGATTGCTTGATGACTTGGGGATTGATCAGGATCTACTGAAGATTAATTGTGATAGTATGAGTGCTATTTATTTAGCCAAGAACCAGGTATATCATGCACGGACGAAGCACATCGATGTCAGGTTCCACTTTGTTCGGGAGATTCTGGATGATGGTGATATTTAGTTACTGAAGTTCACACAACGGAGAATCCCGCCGATATGCTTTCCAAGGTGGTGTCTGGAGTAAAGTTTACACATTGTAAAGCATTGCTCCATATCCTTCATGTTGACTGAGCTTGGTGAAACTCCTTTGGATGAACTACGGATGGCTTGATCCCTTAGGCAGGGTACGTAGGCAACCACACTGGTGCAGCCACTTTCGAGTCGACAGGTCCTATGTTTGCAGTTTTGGCTCAGATTTGAGAAATCTTCACCGAAGTGGAGAATTGTAGGAAGATAGACGGAGGAAGTTGAGGAAGTCGACAACGAGAAAGCTAAGGCAAAGGAGCAGTAGCAGCAGACACTGGTCGACCGGTGTGCACCAACATGCACAGGCCATCGCGGTCGACCGCCCGGTCGACCGACTGACATGGCCTAACTCTCAGTTGGGCAGGTCCACCGGTACGATCGACCGGGACTTGGGTCGGTCGACCGGCTGGTCGACCGATAGACAGATCTGGGCTGAATCCGGAAAGTGTTCTGAATTGGAAACGAGTCCAATTCAGAATCCGATTGCTTTAGGGTTCCTTGGGTATAAATAGAGGGGCAGGGCCCTCTTCTATTGCAATGCTTGCAATTGTAATTATTATCGAATCAATAAAGAAATCTCTCTTCCTTGCCCCGAAGACATAGGCAAAATTGGCCGAACCTCGTTAAATTTTGTGTTTGGTTTTCTTCCATTATTTTATTGTTCTCGCTGTTGGTAGTTCTTCTCTATTGCATCTGTAGTTTAAGGGTTCCTCAAAGTATTTGTTGATCTGCGTACAACAAATTTGTTTAACTTGTTAACAAGGAATTCTTGATTGTTGATATAATCAATGATTTATACAAGTTGAAAAATATATTATAATATCCAAGATATTGTTGTCTTTTAACCATTATAGACTTGTAGTCTTCAAAATCCATGCTATAGAAGAATGTTAAAAGTACATATAAGTATAACTTTCTTATTCCAAACCCACGATGTATTCTCATATATGTACCATATATGTATAGTCTTCCAAATCCATGCTATAGATAATGAATGTTAAAGTATCGATGAGTATAACTTAATTATTGCTGACCAAAGATGTACTCTCATATATGTATTATACCTTGTATTCATTTGTGCATCGTGTATTGTCTGTATATTATGCACACTTGCATGCGCATGAACATGCACACGTGTGCGTGTGTTTGAGAGTAAATTTTGTAGTATTCACGCTATATTTGTGTCCTATTTTGAAAATTAGATGTATCACTTTGTCTATAACCTGTCGTACCCACATCCTATATCTTTGTCTGGGATTCTAAGGGTTGAGTATCCCAAAGTTCCAAAGTTTAAGGCTATGGCCTTAGCTGTTTGAATACAGGCTCAAGAAACCGTGCACACCCAGTTAATAATAGAAATAGCCATCAACAATCTACAGTTATTTAATACAATAGCAAATAAAAAAAGAATATTCATTTACAATTTCCAATAACAATTAGATCGCAAATAACACCTACAACAAAAACTATGAATTTGAGAAGCATCCTTCGGGAAATTTCAACTGAAAAGTTAATATTGAATAACTGTTTTCTTGTAGAGCTATGAAACACAATGGAAAATAAAAGAAGAATAATCACCTAAAATTTCCAATGGCAAAGAGATCGCAAATAACACCCAAAAAGAAAAATATGAAACTGAGAAACATCCTTTGGGAATTTCAAGTGAAAAGTAAATACTGGATATTACTTGTAGAGTGCATAAATATTTTGTGTAATTTGATAAATAATTGGGTCAATAACAAAGGAGGTAAACATCATTAGAACAAAAAGAAATAACATAAATAACAAGCCTTAACCCATATTTACTAGACTAAACTTAGCCACGACCATGAATTGAAGGTTAACTTTTCCTTTTTTCACTGTTGTCTTCCATGTTTCTCTGCCTGCACCTCATTTTGAACTTTGTATTTGACATTGCCTCCCATTAACTTTTTCCAAAGAAGAAATCATTCCTCAATACAATAGGGATAATCAACAGATGAGACATCTGCCTGCTTGTTCTTCTTGAGAACGGGTTTACTAATCTAATACTACATTCACTAACTCCAAATGCATGTGTGTATACTAATATTATAACAATTTATGATGTATATTCAGTCGATTTTCTTATAGGATGTTTAACCCACTACCTAGAAGAAACATAAGTTTTGGATGTCCTTTTGAGAACTTTACAGCTTTTTACTTAGGACTTACATGGGAAATTAAGGAAACTAGTTTGAAGAAAATAGGTGGTCTGAATGTCTAATAAGTTATCTCTAATGCCCACAGTTGCTGATACATAGACATAACCAAAAAAAAAAAAAACCTGAATAGAGAATTTGGAAGACTAACAATAAACATGCGACGTACATATAGGTTCAACATGTTGGTTTCGAGCAGCTCCGAGACCTGCAAAGGATCGGTAGCAACAAACTGGGAATGAGAGGTAAACTAATTTTTGAGGGGAGAAGAAACTTTTTTTTATTTTCCAATTCACTGTGAAACAAATATAGCTACTTGGCCTTTAAATAGCCTTCACAACCTCAACAAACTTAGGTAAAATGATGCCATCAAATCACCACCTCAACAAACTTAACTAAGATGATACCATCAAATCACAACCTCAACAAACTTAACTAAAATGATATCATCAAATCACAACCTCAACAAACTTAACTAAGCGTAGCTGGATCGTGCCTTGATTATTGGCTCACAGTCTCCCCCTTAATCTAGGCACGATTGAGGTTGAGAACTCCGAGCTTCTGCTGCATCTCCGCGAACTTTTGCTTTGCGAGTGCCTTCGTCAGAATGTCTGCTCTCTGATCTTCAGTCCGCACAAACTCGACTTTGATCTGCCCTTGCTCAACACACTCCCGTATGAAATGGAAGCGGGTATCTATGTGCTTGCTCCAACCATGGAATACAGCGTTCTTCATCAGGGCAATCGCCGATTTGTTGTCGACGAACAATGTGACTGGCTCGGGTGAACGACCAGTCACTTCGCTCACCAAACTCCTGAGCCACAGTGCTTGACAAGCTGCGGCTGTTGCCGCCATAAACTCTGCTTCACAAGAGGAAAGGGCCACGGTCTTTTGCTTCTGCGAAGCCCAAGTGATTAGGTTTGATTCAGATAGAAAGCCATACTAGTGGTGCTCTTCCTGTCATCTGCATCTCCGGCCAAGTTGCTATCGGAGAAGCCAATCACCTCTGCATCTCCTTGGCCTCTCTTGTACTCGAGCCCATATTCAAGTGTCCCCTTCAAGTACCTGAGAATTTGCTTCACGGCGTGATGGTGGAGGGTCGTCGGCCTCTCCATATACCTGCTCACAATCCCAATGGAGTAACTCAAGTCTGGGCGAGTGTGAGTTAGATACCTTAGACACCCGATGACACGCCTGTATTGAGTTGCATCAATGGGTGTCCCTCCTTCATCTTTGTTGAGCTGCAACTTAGCCTCCATAGGATACTTCGTTGCGTTACAATCCTCCATCCCGGATTGCTTCAATACTCTCTTAACATAGGCTGTTTGCTTCAAAGAAATGTGATCAGCTTGTTGATTTACCTCGATCCCAAGGTAATATGAGAGCAATCCAAGATCGCTCATGTCGAATTCTTGCATCATCTGTAGCTTGTAACTTCTCACCGCAGCTGGACTTGTTCCTGTGACAATGAGGTCGTCGACATATACACCTACGATCAGCACTCCATCTTCATTGCTTCTCGTGTAGACTGCTTGTTCTTGGGTGCACCTACTGAAACCAAGGTTCTTCAAGCAGTTATCAAGGCACAGGTTCCAAGCCCTTGGTGCTTGTCGTAAGCCATAAAGAGCTTTGGACAAGCGATACACCTTGTCCTCTTGATTCTTGATGATGAATCCCTCGGGCTGAGCTACATACACTTCCTCCTTGAGATCTCCATTAAGAAATGCCGACTTCACGTCTAAGTGGTGTACTTGCCATCCTTGGTGAGCTGCAAGGGCGAGAATTAATCGAACAGTATCAAGTTTCGCGACCGGGGCAAATACCTCATCAAAGTCGACACCTTGTCTTTGTACATAGCCCTTCGCGACAAGCCTTGCTTTGTACTTGAGTATCTTCCCCTCGTTGTCTCTCTTCACCTTGTAAACCCACTTGAGTCCGATGGGCTTGTGACCTGGTGGTAACTCGGTGAGTTCTCAGGTTTGGTTCTTCTCGATGGCTTCGAATTCAGCTTGCATTGCTTGACGCCATTCCCGTTCTAGAGCTGCGTCTTGATAGCTTGCCGGTTCTTCAGCCGACAAGTACAACATGTCTGGGTAAGGTGACATTGCTGTAGTCTCTGCATAGATGTCAGCTAGAGATTTGGTTCTTCTTGGCTGATTTGATTGTGGTGTTGGTGCGGGCGTGTTGCTTGAAGTTGAGCCTTCAACTTCTGGTGTAGCAAGCTGTCTTGACGTTGGTGATGTCCCGTGCGTCAATGGTGAGAGCGCGTCTCCTACGCTCTCAGCTGGATGCTCCTCTGATCTTCGTAGTGGCTGGGTTGCATTTTCCTCAACTGAAACTTGAATGGAGAACTCAACCCAGCTCATTGGATTAGCTCCGTCGGGCGTGCTCCAATCCCAACTTCCTGCTTCGTCGAACACGACGTCCCGACTGATATGGACTTTGCCACATTGAGGATCAAGGAGACGATGAGCCTTGCTACCTTCTTCCACACCAAGGTAGACTAGAGGGGTGCTGCGATCGTCTAACTTCTTGTGATAGGGACCTGCAGCTTTCATGTGTGCAATACAACCAAACAACTTCAAGTGATTAACGTTTGGTTTCTTACCGTGCCAAGCTTCAAAGGGTGTCATCTCGTGGAGAGACTTTGTGGGCAATCTATTGAGCAAATAAACAGCATGTCTGACTGCTTCACCCCATAATATTGCAGGCACCTGCTTGCTCTTCATCAAGCTTCTCGTCGTGTCCATCACGGTCCTGTTCCGACGCTCTACCACCCCATTCTGTTGTGGCGTGTACGGGGCAGTAAAGTGTCGTTGAATTCCTTCAGCTTCACAATAATTAGTGAAGTCTCTGGACAAGAACTCTCCTCCGCAATCAGTTCTAAGTGTCTTCACCTTGCTATCACACTCATTCTCCACAAGTGATTTGAACTTCTTAAAAGAAATGAAAGCTTCACTCTTATCTTTTAACATGAACACCCACATCATCCTATTGAAATCATCCACGAGTAGGAGAAAGTATCTGTTACCTGCTGCAGTTGCGGGCGTAATAGGCCCACACAAGTCAGCATGGATGAGTTGCAGACGTCTCTCAGCCCTGTAGTTCGTCTGCTGAGGGAAAGGGAGTCAGGCTTGCTTGGCGACGAGGCAGCCTTCACACAATTGGTTTGGGTGTTCGATTTTAGGAAGTCCAATGGCCATCTTCTTATCTGCCATCAGTTTAAGCGCAAAGAAGTTGATGTGTCCCAGCCTTGCATGCCACAGCCAGGCTGGATCTTCAAGCTTGGACAACAGGCAAATAGGCTTGCAAGATTGAAGCACTATCTTATATAGGCGGTTTGCAGATCTCCTGACCTTCATCAGCAACACACCCCTTTTGTCGAACACCTTCAAATGGTCGTCGAACAGCTCCACCTTGCTCCCATCCTCTGTCAATTGGCCAAGGCTTAGAATGTTACTTTTTAGTTTAGGGATGAAGTATACCTCGGAAAGTAGTCGTTGCTCCCCATTCTTGCATTGGAATAGGATCGAGCCTTTCCCCTCGATCTGCACTGTCGAGCCGTCACCAAACTTGACACGCCCTGTGACGCTCCGATCAAGTTCCTTGAATTTGTTTTGATGGCCCGTCATGTGATTACTCGCGCCATTGTCGAGATACCACATGTCTGAGTCGACTTGTGCTTCATCTGCAGCACGTAGATTGGGTACGATCTTTTCTTCGTTAAGCATGATCACCCCTGGAGACTCCTCCTGAGTCTCACCCAGAAGCAACGCGGCCTCTTCATCTTGTGCTCGAGCCAAGTTGGCTTCCTCGTCTCTGCGTCGGCTGTAACACTCCGACGCAAAGTGCCCAACTTTGTTGCAGTAATGACATCTGAACTTTGACTTGTTATGGTTGGTTGAATCACGACCTCCATCACCTTCTTGAGGGGTTGCGCTCTGGCCATCTCGACCTCCTCTTCCGCGCCACGACCTCGACCGAGAGGGTTGCCACGCCCTCGATTGGTCGAGTTGTTTTGCTTGGTGTTCGATGAAGGTTCAGGCTGTCTATTCTTCTTCTTCTTTGCTTGCCACTCAGCGTGAGTCAGGAGAAGTTGGCTTCCGCTGCTTTCATCTCTCCCACGTATGCGCTCCTCGTAAGCTTTGAGGCGGCCAATGATCTCCTCCACTGGCATTTTTCAACATCCGCGAATTGTTCAATCGCGGCTACTACCTGCAAAAATTTGTTAGGCATAGATACAAGTACCTTCTTGACGATCACGTCGTCGTCCATCTTCTCTCCAAGCCCTCGAATCTTGCTTGCCAGGGTTGTGAGTTTCCCTGTAAACTCATCGACGGACTCAGAATCCCTCATTCGTAGGGTCTCGAACTCGCTCTTCAGGGTCTGAATTCGCGCCTTCTTAACGCGATCAACCCCTTGGTACATCGTCTTCAAGCTTTCCCACGCCTCTTTGGATGTCTTGTACTTCGCCAACTGTAACAAGATCTCCTCTGGAACTGCTTGGAAGATGCATGCCAATGCTAGTTTATCCTTCTTCTTGTCCACGGCCACGCCTGCCGCAGGTTCGACTGCCTCCCAAACTCCCTGAGCCTCCATGAAAACTTCCATTTTAATGGCCCAGGTGGAGTAGTTTGTCGGGGTTAGCATTGGATAATGAAGAGTGATTCCGCCCTCCTTTGTTGCTGGTGCTGTCGAAGATGAGGACCCTGAAACCATCGTCATGGTGTTGAGACGAAGGTACTTGGGCATTAACCGGCAGCTCTGATACCAGATGTTGGTTTCGAGCAGCTCCGAGACCTGCAAAGGATCGGTAGCAACAAACTGGGAATGAGAGGTAAACTAATTTTTGAGGGGAGAAGAAACTTTTTTTTATTTTCTAATTCACTGTGAAACAAATACAGCTACTTGGCCTTTAAATAGCCTTCACAACCTCAACAAACTTAGGTAAAATGATGCCATCAAATCACCACCTCAACAAACTTAACTAAGATGATACCATCAAATCACAACCTCAACAAACTTAACTAAAATGATATCATCAAATCACAACCTCAACAAACTTAACTAAGCGTAGCTGGATCGTGCCTTGATTATTGGCTCACACAACATACATATAGAGATCAATAAGTAAACCTACATTCATATTTTTCCATGGAATAGTCAAATATAACCTACAAATATGTTACATTGAAAAGAACATATTTTTCCATGGAATAGTCATACAAATATGTTACAGATACAAACTCGATGCTCCCAACTGCAATCTTCGTCCTGAGGTGCTCACACTGCAGAGTCGGGAGGCTCAGAATGGACTTCGACTCTACAAATAGGACAGGTGGGGTGAGAGCATAACCACATGTCGATGCACTCGGTGTGAAAGCTATGGCGACACCTTGGGAGAACCCGGCCCTTTTCACCCTCCCTGAACTCTGTGAGGCAAACCGCACACTCCAGCCTCTCTCTGGGAGGCATCAAAGGGTAGACAAAGACGGGTAGCGCAGCAAGCAGTTCAGGTTTGAGCTTACCGTGCAGATGGCAAGAGAGGGGTGTTGTACCAACAGCAGCAGGGTCCCCGGTGGTGCCGTTTCTGTGGGGGTTTTGACGATTTCTTCGCGAAACGCGGTGGTAGTAACACATGCAGAGGAAGAATAGGAGTGCAAAGAAAGCGAACATGATAGCGGTTATCAGCGGCCCTTGTCGAAGGTTATGATGAGCCGCAGCATTAGGACTAGGTGAACCAGACATGGATTCTCTCTTTGTGAGATGCGGAGTTGATCAAAGGATGAAAAAGTTCAGAGAAGCAAGAGGATTTGATCTTAATAAGGACGGCTTCTCCCCCTTGAGAACCGAGCGACGAAGAAGAGAGAGAAGAGAAAGAGGGGAGGAAAATGCAGGGGGAGGGAAGAGAGGAGGAAGGAGGAGGTGGAAGAGAGGAGGGCCCAGGGGAGAGGAGAGGGCTGCTGAAAGTGGGGAGAGTGCGGCTCTCTCTCTTTAAGGGACGATGGACGGACAAAGTCGAAGAAGGAGATACGGGAGAAACCTCGCGTAGAGGGATCTAAAGTCAAATTATGAGTTTCAGCATTCGACCAAACCACAGGTTTTCATTTACCATTGACTTTCATGTTCTACACGACGGCATCATATATTTTATGTTCGAGCGTTATCTGAAAAGTACAGGAGAAGGCTGAACGATCTGCCTGAAGAAAATTCAGAGTATATTCAGATGAAATATTCTTTGAATGATGCACATCTGATTGAAAAATGCGCTTCTAAACTCGCCTCTGGTTTGCTCTGCGTATATATACTATGTATCTGTCATGATCGAGGTGAAAAGGTTGCTGTCAGCTGTTTTGGACACGATCACAGTCCATACACCAAATGGTACACAGCATTCTTTTTATCAAATTCGAAGAAGTTGCTTCTCATTTCATATGATGTGCCAAGGTGATGATGGTGATAGATCCTAAGAATAATGCATCCGAGTGAGCTCATCATGAAGATTGTATATGGGGAAGGAACGGTGATATTGTCGGTAACACAAATCTTAGAACGGGTGAAACCAGTAAATTTATATTTCTCGGGGTCTAGAAATTTGTTTCATGTGCCTCAAGTTACTAGTTTTTCTCCCACTTTGAGATTTGTTTTAGGCAGGTGCTAGTGTTTCATTCCTCCTTGTGTGATCTTTTATGGTGACCTCACTGATGTATACTATTCTACATATTAATATATTATAATCTAAAATTTTAAGTGGAGAATAGATTTTATTCAACTTTTCTTTATTTCTTACTTGCTGGAAAAAACAAAGAGGTGCACTAGCCTTTTATAGGCTTCAAAGAGAAAAAACTTATAAGAATACTAACCATCTACTTTAATGTCATAAACAAATGACAATAATGCATATATGACTCTTCAACTTCTTCAATTCATGGTAACTTTTCATTTCTTCAAATTGATGATGATTTTTTGTTCTTTCTAATTGATGATGATAACTCTTCATTTCTCCTAACAGATGATGACTTTTCATTTTTCTTAATTGATGATGATGACTCTTCATTTCTTCACCTTATGGTGTCTTTTCTACTTTCAAAATTAATGTCATAAAGATATTTTTATTTGATATTCTAACACGCCCTCTCAAATCAAAATGTTGTCATACCGAGCATTGTTTTTAGCCTACTGAAAGGTTCAATTGGCAATGACTTGGTGAAAATATCTGCTACTTGCTCCATGAAATGACAATACTCCAACTCCACAGTATTTTGCTTTACATGGCCTCTGAGAAAATGAAACCATGTATCTATGTGTTTGCTCCTTTCATCATGTACTGGGTTCTTTGCAAGTTGGATGGCTGATTTGTTGTTCAAAAATATTACAGTCGCCTCTTTTTGTGGATGATCCAACTCCTTTAAAATATTCCGCAACCAAATAGCTTCATATACAAAAGATGAAGCTGTCACATACTCTGCTTCGCATGAAGATAAGGCCATAGCTCCTTACTTCTTTGAGGTTCATGAAAATGCAGTTGACTCAAGATAGAAGACAGCCGTGTTTTTCCTCTCATCTTGGTCACCTCTCCATTCGCTATCTGAATAGCCTACTAACTTTACTGTTTCACCATAAGTATAAAATAGATCGAGATTGAGTGTGCCTTTGATATACCTTAGAATCTTCTTTTCAGCTAGCCAATGAGACTCTTTTGGTGTCTCCATATAGCGACTCACAAGTCCAACTCCATAAATAATATTGGACCTTGTGATCGTCAAGTACCTCAGGCTACCAACTAGACTGTTGAAAAGAGTCGAGTCTACAAAATCTCCATTTCCTTCTCTTGATAGCTTCATTCTTATGGCTATTAGGGTGTTCACTGGGTTACAGTTACTCATCTTAAATTTCTCCAAGATTTCCTTCATGTACTTCTTTTGAGATATAAATATCCCATCTTGTTGTTGCTTCACTTCGATACCAAGAAAATATGACATCAATCCATTGTCTGTCATCTCAAATTCATTGAACATCGCCTCCTTAAATTCAACAAGCATCTCAGAGCTATTTCCTGTATATAACAAGTCATCAACATAAAGATAAATTATTAGAAATTCGTCTTAATGGTTCCTCTTCATGTAGATGGCATGCTCATAAGGACATTTGGTGAAGCCGTTTTGATGAAGATAACCATCAATTTGGGCATTCTATGCCTGTGGTACCTGCTTTAAGCTGTACAAGGATTTCTTTAGGCGATATACTTTGTTCTCTTACTCTTTTATCAGAAAACCTTCTGGTTCTTGTACATACACCTCTTCTTCAAGAATACCATTAAAAAATGCTGATTTGACATCTAGATGATATATATTCTAACTATGATGATCTACAAGTGAAATTAATAGTCTCACCGTGTCCAATCGAGCAACTGGTGCAAAAACTTCTTTATAGTCGATGCCGTATTTTTGTTTGTAGCCTTTCGCTACAAATCTCGCCTTGTACCGATCAACTTCATCATTTATTGTGCGTTTGATCTTGTACACCCATTTGATACCTATTTCCTTGTGATTTTGTGAAAGTGTTGTTAACTCCCATGTGTCGTTCTTCTTGATGGCATGCATCTCCTCCTTCATTGCTGATCACCAACAATTTTCTTTCTTAGTCTCTTGGAAAGTGAGAGGCTCATGATCAGTATATAAGCAGAAGCCGTTTTGGTAAGCCGTTTTGATGAAGATAATCATCAATTCGGTCATTCCATGCCTGTGGTGCCTACTTTAAGCCATACAAGGCTTTCTTTAGGCGATATATTTTGTCTTCTTGCCCTTTTACCAGAAAACTTTCTGGTTCTTATACATACACCTCTTCTTCAAGAATACCATTGAGAAATACTGACTTAATATCTAGATGATATATCTTCCACCTATGATGATCTGCAAGTGAAATTAATAGTCTCACCGTGTTCAATTGAGCAACTGGTACAAAGACTTCTTTATAGTCGATGCTGTCGCTACAAGCCTCGCCTTGTACCGATCAACTTCACCATTTGTTGTGTGTTTAATCTTGTACACCCATTTGACACCTATTGTCTTGTGATTTTGTGAAAGTGTTGTCAACTCCTATGTATCATTCTTCTTGATGGCATGCATCTCCTCCTTCATTGCTGGTCGCCAACAATCTTCTTCCTTGACCTCTTGGAAAGTGAGAGGCTCATGATAAGCATTTATGCAGAAGAGATTAGTCTCTCTATCTTCTTTTATCTGCTCATAGATCTCTCTGAGACTTCTCATTTTAATGGGATCCGTTACATGGAGGATTCACTACTACTACCTTCCCCATAAGATGGAGAACATCTTGTAAGAGATGGTGTAGATTGTTGAGGAGATGGTGGTGTAGCGGGTGGTGGAACCTTCTGTGGGGCTCGTCAGGTTCATTCACCACGAGTTGCTCTTTGATAGTCTCTTCATTGCTTCAACTTCATGCTTCAGCTTCATTAAAGACGTCTCTACTAACCATTAGTTTCTTAGTTAGTGGATTGTAGAGCGTGTATGCCTTCGACTTCTCGCTATATCCGATGAAAATGCATTTTTCACCATGATTGTCAAGCTTCTTTCTTTTAACTTCTGGTACTTGAACATATATAACACACCCAAAAATTTGTAGATATGCGACATTAGGCGTGTAACCGCTCCATGCCTCTTGAGGAACCTTTCCCTTCACTTGCTTCATCGAGCACCGGTTGAGCAAGTAAGTTGAACACGCCACAGCTTTCCCCCAAAACTGCTTCGACAGCCCCTTTTCTTTAAGCATGGTTCTTGTCATGTCAAGAATGGTGTAGTTTTTTTCTTTCTGTGATGCCATTTTGCTGTGGTGTGTAGATAGTACTAAACTACTTTTTTTGTCATGCACCTTGAAATATTCTTGAAACAGATTTTGTGTACTCACCACCTCGATCCGATCGGAGAGTTATTAGCTTGTGATCACTCTTTGCTTCAACAAGGGCTTTAACATTTTTGAAGGTAGTAAAGGCAGCAGATTTTTCTTTAAGAATGTACACCCACAATTTTCTACTGAAATCATAAATGAAGGTAATAAAATATCTATTACCTCCTAAAGAGACGGGATCTAGTGGTCCGCAGATATCAGTATGAACAAGTTGCAATGGTGCCTCTACTCTCCACGACTTCCACTGGGAAAAGGATGTCGTGCTTGCTTGCCAATTATGCAAACTTCACAAGTATGAGTTGGTGAATCGATTGTTAGTAAAGCTCGTACCATGCTGGCTGTAGATAGTAGCTTTAGGCCGCTGAAGTTTAAATGGTCGAAGCGAAGATGCCACCTCCATGACTCATTCTTCACGAGTCCTTGAAAATACTTCTCAATTTTCGTGTTTAGATGCAAGGAAAACATGCGGTTCCTTGTCATCTTAACACAAGCTATGAGACCTCCTTTTGCATTTTCCAGCCAAAGATGGTTGTTCTCCATATATACTTTGTATTCTTTTTCGAGTAATTGACCGATGTTGAGAATATTGCTATTTATATTAGGAATATATAAACATCATAAATATACTCTCAGGCTTACCATCATTTTGGTAGATTTTTGATCTTCCCTTTGCCTTTAACCGGGAGTATTGAAGAATCTTTCAAGCTCACATTATCATGAACTCCTTCTGCGAGTTCCATGAAAAGTTCTTTCTTTCCGCACATGTGGTTGCTAGCACCCTAGTCAATGTACCAAACATCATTCTGAACACTTGAATTATCATGAGCAAAAAGAAGAGTAGAGTTATTACCCACATCATTTGTTGCTTCGGTGAGATTGGTAAGATCTTCAGTTCTGTGCCAACAATCCGAGGCATAATGTTCAATTTTTTTACAGTTGTAGCATTGGATGTTCTTGTTGTTTTCACGTTCAGATGTAAATCTTCCCTGATTGCTTCATCCTCGATCTCTGAAGCTTTGGAACTCCACTTGATTTTAGGTGATTCGTTGTTAGGGACCACGTCCCATGCCTTTACCATGACCAAGACCTTTACTATGTGAGCCTCGATCATTTAGAATCAGTTTTGACTCTAATGCTTGTTCTAAAACTATAGAATCAGTCTTCTTTGCATGCGATGCTCATAAACTTGAAGAGATCCTAAAAGCTCATCTATTGAGATCTACTCTAAATTCTTGGACTCCTCAATTGCCGCCACCACGTGCTTGAATTTTGATGTAAGGGATCGGAGCAATTTCTCCATCACTCGGATGTCCTCTATCTTCTCTTCATTTCTTCTCATTTTATCCACAATTAGAAATAATCGTGAATAATAATTGGAGATTTTTTCTTCATCTTTCATTTGAGCGGCTTCAAGATCGCCCCTCAAAGTTTAGAGGCGAATTCGCTTCACCCACTTGACTCCTTTGTAAATGGTAGTAAGGATTTCCCATGCTTTCTTGCTCGTCATTACTTTGACAACTCTCTCGAAGGTGGACTCATCCAACCCTTGATAGAGTAGAAAACGAGTCTTGCTATCCTTCTTTTTTTGCTCTCAAGGGCCTTCTTCTCTTCGGCGGTGTAGGCGGCTTTTACCTCCGGTGTGGGTGCTTTGAACTCATCAAAGATTAGCTCCCACAACTCTTGAGAACCAAATAGAGCTTTCATCTGAATTGACTAACTCTCATAGCTATCTTTCAATAACTTGGGTACTTGTGGATTGATGAGATTGTTGGTGGAGGCATGAGGAGAAGAAGAAATGGAAAAAAATTGAAATAGCTCTGATACCAATTGATGTATACTAGTCTACGGACTAATATATTATAATCTAAAATTTTAAGTGGAGAATGGATCTTATTCAACTTTTATTTATTTCTTGTTTGTTTGAAAAAACAAAGAGGTACATTAGCCTTTATAGGCTTCAAAAAAAACCTTATAAGAATACCAACCATCTACTTTAATGTCATAAACAAATGACAATAAGGCATATATGACTCTTTAACTTCTTCAATTCATGGTGACTTTTCAATTATTCAAATTGATGATGACTCATTCCTTCTAATTGATGTGATGACTATTCATTTCCTTCAATTGATGATGACTCTTCATTTCTCTTAATTGGTGATGATGACTCTTCATTTCTTCACTTTATAGTGTCTCTTCTACTTCCAAAATTAATAACATAAAAGATATTTTTATTTGATATTCCAACACTCACATGTATAGTTATCTTTTATTTTATTTTATTTTTTAATGTTCTCGGCATGCGAATAAATTTCACAATGGTCTATCAAAGGTTGCCAAAAATTAGTTTTTGGAGGATGCACTTGTTCTTCTTTTCATGCATGAAGTGTGTACATTTGTTTAAAAGTTCAGAATTACAGTATGATCCATTTACCCTTTGTATCATATCTAAACCATCCTCTCCGATTCTCAGGATCCTAATCTTTCAACAGATCGAAGCGAAGCTAAATTGCTTTATAGTTCGAGGACGAGGATTGTGAGAGTGTTCCGTAATCAGGAAGAGGAATATTATGACTTTCTGACTTCTCTCTCTTTCAGTTTTAAATTACTTCATGATCTAGATTGGGAGAAATAATTTTGATCGATGAGCTTGGTACTTTGCTTGGTTAAGATTGATATTGATGTCAAAATTTTATTTTTCTCAGGAACTTAAATCATTTATATCCATCGAGAAGATGAAAGGCAGCAGCCCATGCTCAGACAAGTTGTAGAACCTTGTGCATTCAGCCGTGTTCTCTTCAGTGTACCCTACAAGTGAACAAACAGCAAAGGCTTTCTCCCCAAATCTTTGGGGTGAGCAACACTTTGATTGTATCTAACTGATTTTTATTGTTCGTCCTTGATGGAGTTTGAGCCCTATTGTCTTGTTTTTTGAATGTCCTAAATGATCTCACACATCTTGGTTTGCAAGAAGTTATGCCAATATAGATATCACTGAGACCTGGCTTTTGCATTCTGTTCTATATTCTGCATGAATCTACAGAATGTGGTTTGCAGTGTTCTTCATAGACATTGAAAGATATTTCTATGGAAACATTTGCATATCATTTCACGTATCTGTGTCGTGGTTATATTCTTTGGTATTGTGAGAAAATAGTCATGATATATTTGTCAAAGTGAGAGGGGTAGCCTTTAATTTAGTTTGTGTTTTAGGTCATATGGTTTCATGTCTTATCAAACATGTTACGTGAATGCGAATTGGATGTTCCTGTTCTTACAAATCAATTGAGTTGTAACTCGACACGTGTATACAGTATTACACTTGAGCGTCAAAGTTTAACTTGTTGGCTGATTGCTTTGTTTATTGAAATCAATACTTGTATTTCATTCCAACATTGCTTAGCCAGCTGATTGCTTATTTTGCTCAAGCTTTGGCTGTTCGGCTTTTGTTGTAAACAAAATGGGGCCAGAGGGAATCAGTAAAACAGAAGATAAGGTAACAAAAGAAGGGGATATACCCAGTTGAGGCATGAGAGACTGAAAACCTGAGCAACTACTGCCTCATCCTAACAGGAGCTGGCGAACACGAGAAGATGACGGCGAGGAGAGCGACCAAGACAGGCGGCACCCCAGGACCGAGCGTAAAGAGAAGTTGCTGCACAAGGAGAGAGGGCTACCAGGGGCAGATCTAGACCTAGATCGCCATTAATGTCAGACAAGGAGGTGGGTGGCGAGAATTTAAGGAGGCGGACTCTACTTAAATTCTCTCGTCCTTTAAGGGTACCGGGGGGCCA